>OY288239.1:68026548-68536548 GCA_958450325.1 Agrostemma githago | reverse complement strand
TGTTGTACACTTAGAACACAAATTCATGATGGACAATCTCAAATGAAAGCCGAAACAAACAGTTTGATGTGTCTCGCGATCTGTGAAGAGGCCAATGTGCATTGGTCGTGCACAGTGCTGGGCATGAACTATGACCGCCTGTGTCATGGAGTACTCAAATTTCCACAAGCCAACTTGGAGACCCACAGCTATTCTTTGGTACCATATTAAGCACATATTATATTTTGAAAACGTAAAGATCACAGATTCATGTTTGTTACAAACACCCAAGCCAACAACAACAAGAACTACAGAAGTTTGTTTGGGTTTCCAAAAGCATGCACAAAGCGCACACATCTAACCAGCAGGACAGACGAAATCTCGGGTATTTTGCAAGGAAAATATAAATTGTTGCACCCTGCGACAAAGGTGACAACGTTATCTTCTCACCCACCTACAGCAGAAGACGCACAACCGGGCAGTCCATTATTAAATCCAAAATTTGACATGCTCGCCTCGCACTGCTTACTGAACACACTACTACAAAATTAGTCATAGACATGACCTTATAGACATAGGTCAAAAGAAAAACCCACATCTATTTTTAATAGACATAGGTTATTTAAAAAACCTATGTATATAAAAGAGAATATACACAGGTCAAAATTAAAACCCATGTCTATAAATTATAGACATAGGTCAAAGTAAAATTTATGTCTACAATATATGAATAGATGTAGGGCATATGAAAAACCCATGTATATAGAAATAAGACTAATAAACTAGTGCCCCATGTCTATTACTCCTAGACTAATAAATCTCAAAATTCTTAAGAATTCCGAAACTCTAACCTAGTATTCTTCTTAGATTGAACATGAGCTTGCATACCCCAAATAGTGCAACACTTAGGGTTAGGGTTGAATTCAATTAAACCCCTAATTCAGAAATCATACATCCCGTATCCCAAATTAATCTCCTCGAAGATGACAATAAACACTGATATTTAATTTAATAAACTGATAGGATGATATTCCACCAACACTGATATTCAAAAACCTGTAGCCTTCGATCCTTCGATCAACTCCACAACTCTAGAATTCTTCACGAAATCAACTCCACAACTCCTTCAATCCCTCCAGCCTTCAATCTGTTTGTGTTGAGCGCTCAATCAATCAGTCCTCATATGTTCGTGTTGAATCCTTCGATCCTCCAGAATCCATCAATTATGTTGAACGCTCGCCACCATCCTGATTATGCTTCAAAAATGGAGAGAATATACGTTACCGTTAGAGTGAGACCGCTATCGTCGAAGGATGCTACATCAATTGCTTGGAATATCTCCGGCAACTCCATCTCCTTCGTCAATTCTTCCTCCAAATTCAATTTCGGTACAGTTTTCTTCAAAAATCGAGATAATATGTGTCTTTTTAGCTTCAATTTCGATTGATTTCGAATTCTAGGGTTTTGAATTTGTGTTCTGATTGTTTCGGTTCTTGTAGATCGGGTTTTTCGAGAAGATTGCACGACTAAAGAGGTTTACGAGTCTTGTACTAAGCAAATTGTGTCTGCTGGTGTGCAAGGCTTCAATGTTGTTCACTTCCTCTTCTTAATTTTGATTGCTTAATTTTATTTTTGAATATATTTATGTTGAAGGTATCATACTTCATATGCACAGGAGCAACTTTCATCCTCGTATTTGTAAAATCGTTGTTATCGAAAATACACGACTCTATGAAATTGTTGCCAGTGTTCTTATGTGTTTAGATAGTGATGATGAATAATTTGGAATGACTTCAGCTTTCTAACTTCTGAAATCGCTAACCTTCTACAAGCGACTGTATCTAAAATTAACAACTAAGTTTTTCTAAATAAAAATATTTACTAGTTGAAAATATTATAGAAACGTATTCAAACATTTTTAGGAAAAGGAATAACTTAAATCCAAGTTTAAAAACGTCAATTCGAAGAGAAATAGAATTCCTTGTGGAAAATTAATTAGTTTACGAAGAAACCAAATAAATGGATTTAAAAAGAATTTAAATCTTTAAAATTAAAAATAAAATCATTCAACTCAAAAACTAAAATTAGAACTTAGTAAAATGATGGAATATGAGGCCGAAAAGTGACAGAGTTATGACGGAGTCCTAACGGAAAGAATGAAAATGCTTAGGAAAAATGGCGGGTGTTACACTTATTCTGTTTTTTGTTCAGCTGTCTAAATAAGTTATGTTGTTCTGTCTCATGTTCCGATGCATTTCACAATAAAAGTTAATAATCATTTATCCAATTTTTAATATTATTGACTGCACTTTTCATTCAAGAAGAGAAGCAATAGTAGAGCTGCCAGTTAGAAAAAAAATTTGATTAGGAAATTTGAGATGTGCATATTATTCTCTTAACATATACGTTGTTGTATCATGTGTAAATGCAGGTTTTTCTGTTGTATCAAATGTTCCAAGCATACATGTGTTTTGTTTCGAGGTAACCTTATTTCTGCCACCCATTTTCCTTAATGCCTTTGCATCACCCCCTATACAGCTCCCCCTACTGGTGATATTGAGTTTGAGAAGTTCAGTTATTGATAACTATACTTACCGGATTTTTCTTTGTCGATAAGGGTTTTCCATTATTGTTGCAGAATTTTCATTCGTTATTAGCCATTCTTCTCGTGGTTGATTATACTGAGGCAAAATATATGATGTCATTGTATGAACATGACATAGGTCCACCCCGACGTGGCCATGCGCGGGTTTGGGGAGGCGAATGGATCTCCATATGAGATAGGTCGAATTGAAATTTAAATCGAAATGGAGTCGCCACCGAACTTTGTGGGAGTTCGGGCCCGTTCGAACTCACTCTATATCTTAGTGGGCCATGCACAAAGTATGGCCCATTCGGATGTCAGAGTTTATTGGGCTCGTCCCTTTGCATTTGATACCAATACTGACATTATCGGATATCGTGTATTGAATGACTCTCGTGCGCCAACGGTTTCGGGCATCCGGAAACCTAGGTTCTGAGTAAGAGGTGAGGGTACATGTTGGGAAGTTCACAAAGAACACCCAACCCCGCCCGCACATTAGCGGCCTCTACTAAGATATCGTTAACTCTCGAATACGCGCGTTAGTAGAACGATGAAATGATATGCAAACATTGTTTTTACTAAACATGTGAATAATTGAACGGGTTGCTATGTCAATTTAATGCATCTAAGCTTAACGTCAAAGTTGTATTTAGCATGTGGGTTTATTTTAGTACAATACAACGAATAATGGAAATAAATCGAAAAGACATAAACAAACAAGTTAGTAACGGTATAACGATAATAACGGTTTGCAAGAAATACGGAATGATATAGAAATATGTAAGGAAATATGATGCATGAGTTTTGAAAAGGTAGTAAGACACGTGATGGATTTGACACGTGTTGACCGAAGTCATAAAATATTTTGTAAGGCTCGGAATACGTTTAGGGCTCACGTTTTGACGTGATGAGAGGACACTCGATCGAGTCATTGAAGGACTCGACCGAGTGTGCCTCGAAAAAGGTGTTTGCCCAGAATATGAGGTGCTACTCGACCGAGTCACGAGGGGACTCGACCGAGTAGGTCGCCACTCGACCGAGTCATTGCTGGACTCGACCGAGTGGTCCTCAAAAGACCATTCTGCCTCAATTTTTAGATGTCACTCGATCGAGTGGCCTAAGCACTCGGTCGAGTGACCCCTGTACGAATTATGGTTCGTTTGGTTTTGATTTAGAAATTGCTTTCGGTTTTGAAAATCATCAATTCATTAGGTCGCGTAGAAATATAATGAGATTTGTACTTGACCCGAATCGATACTCGCCATATTCTATACTCGACCATGATGTCGATATCGAATATTTAGAGTGTGCTTTAAAAAGAAAGTTTGAAGAATTGTTGCTAATTGAATTAAGACGAACTAACTTATTTTATATCACGATTTTCAGGGAACCACGCGACCCGCGCAAGAAGAGCGCGACTCGCGTAGCCACGCGACTCGCACAAGGCACGTGCGACTCGCGCGGTGGACTGTTTTCGGTCCCGATTTCGTGTTACTCATTGTACCGGTGCTTGGTTACAGGACCAATACCGAATACTTAGAGTAAGTTTTGAAAATATGATTTTGTAAGTCGGTTTAAATTGGACTAAACGATATGGATTATCTCCGCATTTATAGTGTCGTATTAATTCGATTGAATTAGGTGACAACTTTTTTAGCATCAACGAAAATCGTATTAGTTGGATTTACTGGCTAAATCGTTTAAATTTGACGTCCAACTATCGAGTTGGTATCGGATCTAATAGATTGACGCTTTGTATTTACTTTAATTAAAACCTTGATTCCCTCCGCATCCCGACATCACGAAAAATACTTACGGATTGTGTGATGTCGGATTCGCATCACCGGGTTTCGACTCTAATTAAAAGTGTTTTTTTTTAAAATAGCTTTGAAATTGATGAAGATGCGATGAATGATGATGATAACGACATGAATAAAAAAACATGACTAGCGATGCAACAAAATAAAAACGATTATTGATGTTGACTTGCTTCAACAATCAAACACTCGGGGTGTAAGGATAAGCGACCGTCAACATCGGGTGCGATACTCTCGTAATATTCGGATTTTCTTATCCCGTCATCCCTCGTATTCGACACAAATCGGCAAGTATTTTAGTATTTTACACTAGTTATATTATCGATATTATGAATAATAAAAAAAAGAAAAAAATGAAAAGAAAAAGAGGACGAGAGGAAGACGAGAGAGAAGAAGAGAAGAACGGCATTTTGCACCCTCAACCTACATGTTTCTTAGTCTCGGATAGATCTCGTTTGGTTGTGGCTTTAGCACGGGGGAATCGAGGTTGATGTAAGTTAAGTTGTGGTGGTTTAGGGTTCCTAGATGCTAGGGTTAGGGTTTGAAAGTGTAGGATTATAGGATTGTAGAGGATTAGGGTTGTAAGGGGTTGATTAGGATGTGTCAAAAGTGTTTAATTGTGCATGCAAGAGGGTGTTTATATAGATGTTGTCATGCACCCCCGTCTAGGGTTACTCGACCGAGTAGCCCCCTGACTCGGTCAAGTGGCCCAAGTGACCGCAGCCGGGCCAACTTGAGGGCGCACTCGATCGACTGGGCTGACACTCGATCGAGTGGGTTAGCTGCGGCGCAAGGGGTTCGTTTTTTGGACCTCGAGTTTGGGCCCCTTTGTGGGTTTTGCTCTTGTGTTGGACTTTTGATGTTTGGGTGACTATTTTTTTTATGTCTCGAAAACGCCTTTGACCGGGGTTTGACCCAATCGCTAAAAGTCGGTTTTATTTCCAGTGTCGGTTTTGACCCAAATTAGTCTTATTTGATTGGAAATGGCCCACTGGGCCTGAATTTGAGGTCAGTTTTGTGAGATTTGTACTCCGTAAAGGGCCTAACCCAGCAACTAATGGTTTCGAGCCCATATCCGAGCGCGTGGAAACACGTTTGCGTCCAATCATCATCGGTTGTTTTTTGGATACTGCTATAGACACCTGGTGGTCAAAATGTGGGTGTCTACATAGCCCCCAATCTGACTGAGGCTTGGACAAGGCGAGAGTTAGAGTAGTTACCAGGCCAATCGAGGATTAAAACCTGGCAGACTTCCGATCGGGCCGTTTATAGTCCATTAGACTTGCGTGAAGGGCTCGCCAGCGATAAGACAGAAATCATACCTGTGTCGATGATGATAACTCCGTGGGGGATCGGACTTGTCGCATAAGTCCTGGGTGCGCCTATATATGGGCTCATCCCGTGCTATTCCGGGGAAAATGCCGCATAGGGCTTTCCGCTGGGGAGATATTTGAGTTGTGCGGGCTTGCCTCCGAAGCCTTGAGTCGTACCTGTATCAGTTACCTAAATTTTGCATGCAATAGGTAAGTGAAAATATGACTCGCGTTGGGGAATAAAAATTTGAATTTTGAAAATTTGAAAATTTGAAAATTTCGAAATTTTTGAATATTTTGAAATTTTTGACAATCACGAATACTTGGGATGACTAATTCCCGGGCTAAGATTGGGGAATCTGAGACGAGGCCTGTATGTTGATCCCACTAGAATTAGGAAACTTTTGTGTAAAGAAGATATGGAAAGAGAGTTGTGGAGTTAATGCTATAAATACCCCTCCCCTGTCCTTGATTTTTTCACAACTTCCTCACAATTCACTCTTCCTAAAAAAAAAAGGTCTTTATTCCTTGCAAGAATTTTAGTCATGGGGATCGATCGATTGACCACGATACTGCAAGAATGGTCCCGATGCTTTAGGGACACGGATAGGGTGGTTCTCAATCAGACGGGTATTACTCAGATGTATCCATTCCGTCAGATGCAAGTTGACCGTTACCTTCTTGATGCTTGCTTGTCCTATTGGGACGATACGTATCATGTCTTCGCCTTTCCTCGAGGAGAAATTTGTCCTTTACCCGAGGAGATTGTTGTCGTGGGAGGATGGAACCCGATACTTCGCCCTGCTGTCCCGTTCTCGGTCTATGACCCAAGAAGAAAGCTTCGAGAATTTTTAGGACTTTCCCACAATGAAGTATCTCGCATGATGGAGGATGGTAATATTTCCTTGATCGACTTGGCCGAGAAATTTATGAATCCTCATGATGTTCGGGTCAGACCGGTTCACAGCCGTAGGGCTTTCTCTTTTTGTATGTTCCATGTTTATGCTTTTGAAGGTCACATGGACTTGTTGTCGTGCATGGGTAATGCCCGTCTTTTAACCGTGGTTGATCTGATGGAGACGGAGCACAATCCAGCTTGGCTGATTACGGGTGAGATTATCCAGGGCTTAAATAACCGTAAAAGGGATTCATCAGTTCGTCTGACTGGAAGTACCCGTTTATTGCAGGTATATTGCTTCGTATTTTTCTGATTTTTCTTGATTTTCGATTTTTTGATTTTTTTTTCGCGATTTCCTCCTGCAGTGGGCACTCGATCGAGTCCCTTCGTAAAAAAGCCCCCTGCCCGGTTCAGAGGGACCACTCGATCGAGTGACTCCCAGGCACTCGATCGAGTGTCCTCAGGCGGACCTCTATTTTGTCCGGAGAACTCATCTTTCTTGTTTCTTTTTCCAGATTTGGTTGTTTGAGAGGCTATCAGTCATAGATCCTCCCCTTGACTCAAGCAAATACCGCCACAATCAGGTGATGACGAGGAGACGGGCTATTGATTTTTCTCGCCAGATTACTCAGAAGTACTGGGACGAGGTGTTATCATTCCATAGTGATCCGTTGATCCGATGGGTAGTACCGTGGTGGCCCATTTACGTTTGGACGGGGTTGGATCCAAGGGATAAGGCTCGCTACCAAGTAATTTTGTCTTTCAGGCAGACGGTTCATCTTTACCCTGACCGCATACTGAGGTAGTATGGTTGGACCCAAAGAATCCCGGAGGTTGAAGCAGTTGTGAGTGAATCTACCCAACTGACTGACGTGATGTGCGATACTTGGATGCAAAGATGGTATACCCGGCACACTTGGCCTTTTCCCAAATCTCTCCATTCAATCTGGGTTTCAGATTCTTATGTGAAGTGGACCAAAGCAGATACTGCTAAAGCCCGAGCTGCCTTGAAGGTTGATGAAGCTTTCGACCTGCTACGAAGGGAGCAAATTAGAGATAATAGGGGCTTTTTTGACGAAGGTGATACTCCAGCTACATTGGTCCGTCTTATGTCAGGTCAATGAAAGAAGGCTAGGACTCAAGCTGAAGGGTCCAGTGCTAGAGGTGCACGGGGGAAAGTGAGCCCCCAGACTGATTTGGAAAGGAGACTTGGCCCAAGACTGGCAGTGCGGGACCGACTTGGCCCGCGAGACAAACTACCTGAGCATGTGCGGGCTCGACTTGGACCGGTGACAATGGCAGACGACCCGCTGTCGAAGAAACGGGTTCGAGCTAAGGAGGTTCCTCTTGTGATTTGGGAACGCTCGCCCCCGCCCCGGCGACCTCGGGCTCCGCGCGACCCAAAGGATAAGGGAAAGGGCAAAATGCACGAACACTAGTCTCCTTAGTTTTTATTATTTAAGTATTATTATTATTTTTGTGGTGTGTTTTTTGTGTGATTGTCGTTTTTGGCATTTTTTTGATGTAATTTTGGATTTCCCGAGTTTATCGGGTTTTTTAATAAAAGACATATTAGTGAATACCGTTCCCGTCTTTTTGTTTATTGCAGTGGTTGTACCCGTTTCAGGGGTTGCCTACGTATCCACAGTTAGTGGAATCAAACCGAACGTAGTTCAAAATAGATTTTTTTTGCAATTTTTGAAATACACCAAGACTATTAGTTCAAGATGTGCGACAGTAGGATGAATAATCCTAGCTCATTAACTTGCTCATAATTTTTGAAAATTTATAAAAAAAGACGAATTTTTTATAAACTTTTTTTTTTGCAAATGACATTGAGATAGGGTTTATGGGTAATAGCGCTTCAACTGGTCCAAGTTGGTTGGGTTGACGAATTCGTTCCTGTCCAAGTCTGTCAGCATCACCGCTCCTCCTGATAGGATCTTCTTTACCAAATACAGCCCCGCCCAACTGGGTTTGAATTTTCCTCTTGGGTCAACCGGTAGTAGAGCCCGGACGGACCTTAGAACTAGATCCTCTTCTTTGATATTTCTGGGCCTAACTCTTTTGTTGAAAGCTCGTTGGATCCTCTTTTGATATATTTGGATATTGTTGAGGGCCCGAGACCGCCGTTCGTCCAAAAGAACTAGCGAATCGTATCGGTCATGTACCCAATCTGCTTCCGGCACTTGGCTCTCAAGTAGGATCCTGAAGGATGACACTTCTAGCTCGACCGGTTGGACCGCTTCCATTCCATATGTCAAATAGTATGGATTTGCTCCGGTTGCGGTGCAAATTGACGTCCGATACCCCCAAAGGGCAAAAGTTATTTTATCGGTCCAGTCCCGGTAATTCTCAGCCATCTTTTCAAGTATGGTGACAATCGTTTTATTAGCCGCCTCTACCGCTTCATTTGTTTGGGGACGGTAAGGCGAAGATGTATGCCTTTGGATTTTATATTTCGCTAGCAAAGTAGCGGTTTCAGCTTGGAAATGGGTCCCGTGATCACTGATGAACTCGTGCGGGATCCCGTATCGGCATATGATCTTGTTTTGGATGAATTTGGCAACATGCTTGGCATTCAAGATTCGGTATGACTAGGCTTCGATCCATTTAGTGAAATAGTCGATGGCCACCAAAATGAAGCAATGACCTCTTATCCCGGATGAGTTGACCTTCAATTATATCAATACCCCATGTTAAAAATGGCCATGGTGATGTCATGGTATATAACAGGGAAGACGGCATATGTTGTACATTAGCAAAAATCTGACAATTATGGCAGTGTTTGACATATACTTGACAGTCAGTTTTCATGGTGTTCCAATAATACCAGAGCCTCATGATTTTTCGGACTAGCATATGGGCGTTCATATGCGGACCATTTTCACCATCGTGTACTTCGGACATAACCTTTTCGGCCTGTATTTTATCGATACACAGGAGGAGACCCCCCAGTGACGTCTTTTTGTATAACTGCCCGTCGTTCGTACGAACAAATTGGGTCGCCAATCTTTGCAAGGCCTTCTTGGCCCGATTTTCAGTTTCCGGGGGATACTCTCCCGTTGTCAAGTAGGTTAGGATAGCCGGATACCAAGGTTCTGGATCAGTTATCTCGATATCCTGGATGGCGTGGATATAGGCCGGCTCGGACTGTCTTTCAACGCAGATCGGCATGCTGGTTCCCTCCGGGATATTTAGCAGGGATGCTAATTTGGAAAGTCCATCTGCAAATTGATTTTCTTCCCGGGGTAGATAGATATATTCCACCTTTTGGAATTGTTTCTTGAGAACCCTTACTCGCGCTTGGTAAGCCACGAGATTGGCGTTCCGAGTTTTCCATTTTTGGAGAGCTTGATTGATGACTAAGGATGAGTCACCGTGGACCCGGAGGTTTGTTACTCCTAAATCAGCGGCGGCTTGCAACCCGTGAATGCATGCTTCATATTCGGCTGCGTTGTTAGTCACATCAAAGTCCAGTTTAATGGATAACGGCGTATGCTCTCCTTTTGGTGATATTAATAAAATCCCGACTCCGAATCCTCAGAAGTTGGACGCCCCATCAAAATACAAATCCCATATTTCGGCATCGGTATGGAATATGTCCTCATCTGGAAAAGCCCAAGTATCGGTGTGTCCTTCTTCAGATACGGGCTTGCCGGCGAGGAATTTGGCTACTACCCGGCCTTTGATGGCTTTTAATGGTACGAACTTGAGGTCGAACTCTGCTAGCATTAAAGTCCATTTGGACATCCTACCGTTAAGGATGGGCTTTTCAAATAGGTATTTGATAGGATCCATTTTGGATAAGACATGTACCTCGTGACTGAGCATATAGTGTCGGAGCTTTTTAGTAGCCCAAACCAAAGCTAGGCACGTTTTCTCAAGCATTGTATATTTGCATTCATATTCTAGGAACTTTTTACTGATGTAGTAAATAGCTCGTTCTTCTGAATCAACTGTCTGGGCCAGCATAGCCCCCATGGCTGTCTCGGTCGTTGTTAGGTATAATGACAAAGGAAAACCGGGTTGAGGTGGCATTAATACTGGCGGTGCAGACAGAATCTCCTTGATTTTATCGAAAGCCGCTTGACATTTATCTTCCCATAGTGTTCGCTCTCCTATCTTCAGTTTCTTGAAAATGGGCTCACATACCATGGTTAATTTTGAAATAAACCGGCTAACGTATTGGACTTTCCCGAGAAACCTCCTTATTTCTTTTTCGGTTTTGGGTGGTTGCATCTCAGCAATGGCCTTGATTTTAGCTGGGTCGACCTCGATGCCGCGTTGGCTAACTATATGGCCCAGTAATTTGCCTGATGTTACCCCCAAACTGCATTTTTGAGGATTTAGCCTCATGTTGTATTTTCGTAGTCGGGTACAAAAATGTTAAAGAATTTTGGAAATAAGACAAGTTGTAAGCGGAATGGTTTTCGTTATTATTAATAGTAAATTTTGAGAATAGCTCAAAGAGAGCGGCCATCTGCTCGTCGGACAGTGGCGGGATAGGGAGTGGTCTCGGGACAGGCCCCGAGGCTCCAGTGGAAGTGGCTAAGGGAAGAGGGGTTACAGACTGGACTCTAGCACTGGACCCTCTAGACTTTGACTCAAACTCCGACTCTGACTCTGACTCTGACTCGGACTCGGACCCAGTATCCGGTATGTCTCCCTCACCGGTGGTCAGCTTATAGATCCATCCTTGGCTGTCGGTTCACTTTATGGTCTTCCTCCAGGCCCTCGTCTCGGTATATGCATTCACTTCGAAGATCAGCTTGGTTGGGTCAAACCGATTGCTGCGAAGCATGAGGTTGACTAGATCTTCTTTAGGAGCAGGGATGGCCTTGTCTTCTCCAAAGAGGAGCCCTAGCACGGGCTCGGAATTGTCGGCGCCCTCCTTGGAGTTCGCCTGGACAAGGGCGAATATGTCATCGGGGATGAAATTGCATTCCCAAGTCGTTTTGGTCTCAGGATATCTGACAGTGGGTTGGTAGTGGCCCACCTGGATAGCTCCGAAGACCGGTGTAACGAAGTAATCGGTCGATTTCGAGCTATAAGGGCCCAAGTAGGTACTCTTGAGGATGTTGGTGGCCTTGCGGATGCCGGCCCGGACAACGTTTTCTGGGGTTATAGCGTACCCCAAGCCGAACTGTGACTCGCCATCGTTTAGGACTTCGATGATCTTCCCAGCTGGAAGATATGGTCTCGATGTAGCCCCTGGTAAGTAGCCCAAGTTTTGTAGCATCGTATCGATGCTAGTGGTGAATTAAGGCTTGAAGAGATATTCCTCCTCGATCATCCCCACGAAATCAAATCCTCGTGGGTCGGCCCGGCCCGTAGCGTTGCAGCTTGCCACGGTGATGGGGGTGGCCTCTACTGTGATGACACCGTCTTGAAGTGGCATCCTGACCTTCCTATGCAGGGTAGAGGATACGGCCTTGACTGCATAGATCCAAGGCCTTCGCAGTAGTACGTTGAAGGACGAGGTGACATCAATCACCTGAAACTCCAGTTCTTTCTCGATCGGGCCTGTTATGATCATTTTGACGGCCCCAGCAACCGGTTTTGGGCTTCCGTCAAAAGCCTGGATAGTTTGTGTCGTTGGGAGATAGTCGGCCTCGGTAATGCCGAGAGCCTTAGCGGTCCTTAGGGGAAGGACATTTACAGCGGACCCGTCGTCGATAAGGGTCATTGGGAGGTACTTCCCTCGGCAAATGACCGTGATGTATAGGGCCAAGTTATGATTGGGCCCGAACGGTGGAAGATCGGACTCAGAGAAGGTGATGAGCGGGCCTTTCTCTTTGGATTTGCCCTTGAGATAGGACATAATAGTGGCCACCATTTCAGCGGGGGTAACCTGTGAGTCGACCTTGATCTCATCGAGAGCCTTAGTCAGTGCTTCCCGATGTGCTTGCGAGCTAACCAGAAGCTGCCATATAGTTAGATCGGCTCGAACCCTCTTCAATTGCTTGACCAGGGCTGTGTCATTGCTTGGTTCTTCAGGGTCAGCTTCCGTCCTGGCAGGTTCAGTGACGGTTGCGGGAGTAGGATGCCCGGTCGTGGCGAGGTGGTTAGTGGCTAAGGCTTTAGACTTAGCTTTTAGGACCTCTTCAATGGTGATGGGGACAGCTTCCTCTTTAGCTAGGTAAACATCTTCCTCATCATCGAACCATATCCCGTTAATTTGTGGGATAAAGGGGGAAATGAGGTGTGAGCAGTCGATTACCTCTCCAGTGAATATAGCATGGCCACTAAACGGGTTTTCTTTATTACTCGGCTTGTCTCCGGCCAACGGTATTTTCCCGCTTTCAATCAGGTCTTGGATTAGATGCTTCAATTTCCAGCATTTCTCAGTATCGTGCCCATTACCTCGATGATATTGGCAATAGGCTTGAACATTGTAACTTTTAGATCTTTTCTCCACTGGAACTTCTGGAGTTGGGACTATTGGTTGGATCAGGCCCTTTGAAGATAGCCTTTGTAAGGCGTAGGTATTTGGACAGAGCACGGATCGGATATCCGATCCGAAATCAGTATTCGGATCGGATATCCGTATCCGAAATCCAAAAAATTTGCTATCCGAAATCCGATCCGAACTTGATCGGATATCCCATTTTCACTATCCGAAAAAATCGGATCGGGTATCCAATTTATCCGTATCCGATCCAAACTTTAGTAATTTATTAAATTTAATCTAGATGGATCCAATTGTCCGATCCATTTGACATTTTTACTTCAATATTACAATTTTCTTAACATAAAGATTAGAAGTTCACAAGTTTCTTAACATAAAGATGAAAAGTTCACAAGTTTCTTAACATAAAGATGAAAAGTCCAAAAGGAAAAATATCTTACAAACCAAGCAAAATCATCCAAGATAGTCAAATAAATTATGAAATGTAAGTGACTATAACAAAGTCACTCAAGAACACTCTTCGAGACACTTTGACATTCTTCCATCCATTCTTCATTGCTCCTAAAAATATTCATCGCAAGAGGAGGGGGAAGCTTCCTCTAACTCTACAAAAGACAAAGAAAGAGAGTTAAGTGGCGTATAGTAAAAATAAGGTACGACATTGCTACTAATCTACTATTACTGTTACGTAACTTTAAACTAACCTACAAAAGACTAAAATGAGTTACCTTTGTCAAAGTTTTGAACTTCATCAACATATTCCTCGGCTAGAAGCGGACCATGAGTAGTTCTTAACCAATTTTGCGCACACACCAAGCCTTCCACCATCCTCGAACTAAAAGAGCTACGAAATTGATCTAGTATCTTCCCCCTGGTGCTAAAAGCAGATTCTGAAGCAACGGTAGATACGGGAATAGCTAAAACATCTCTAGCCATCAAAGAAAGGATAGGGTATGTCTCTTCTTTTCTTTTCCACCAATCCAACACTTCAAAACTCTTCGAATTGATTTCTCTATCATCCTCTAGATACTTATCAAGATCACTCTTCTTATCATTAATACCTACACCACTAACATCTCTTTCAAATTGTGACTCCACCATATCATGCCAATCCTCCTCTTCATCACACTCAACCACATCAACTTCCGCTCGAGGTTGTGGAGGACTTGGCACACTTGGAGGATGACATTTAACATAATGCTCATACAAAGCACATAGTGTATCAACCACCATGGGACGTAATATTTCAGCCTTGGCAAATTCATATTGTTGATTAATTGCCCACTTTACATATTCCATTTTACGTCGGGGATCGAGAATAACAGCAATGTACAAAAATATATTGACTTTATCGAGATTGTCCAAATATTTGTCATGTTTACGCTTCATTCTAGATGCCATCAAACAGACCCCAACATCACTACTTTTACATTTTTTCTTAATCATCATATCAACACCAACAACTTCGTGCAAATACATATTAGTTGTAGCATATAAAGAGCCAGAAAGTCTCACAGTCGCATCATAGAAAATCTTAAGAAATGGTAAAAGAGAAGCAACACGATCCCAATCCTCATCCAGAGGAACACAACGGTTTTTCATCAACACAGATTTGAACTTACCACCATCTGAAGTTTCAAGTTTTCGAAAAGCTTTGCGATATATTAGAGCACTATCTAACATCAAATAAGTGGCATTCCACCTAGTCTCAACATCTAAACACAAATGACGCTCAGAATCAATTTGTTCCTTTTTCACACACACATTAAACTTAATCAATCTGGCAGGAGAAGATCTTACAAACCTCACGCCATCTCGGACTCTACAAATAGAATCATCAACTTCTTAAACCCTCCTTCACCGTGAGACTTAGAATATGGGTTGCACACCTCATTTGCAAGAATTCACCCTCTAAGATAGCGCCCTTCCAAGACACTAGTCTTTCCTTTAAGTACTCAACACCCACATCATTTGAACTAGCATTAACAACCGTTACCGTGAGAACTTTGGTAGTAATGCCCCACTCAATCAAACAATTCTCAATTGATTTACCAATAATCTCACCGGTATGACCAACAATGGGACAAAAGTTTATGATTTTTTTATGTAATACCCAATTTTCATCAATAAAGTGGGCAGTGAGACACATATAACCCAAATTTTGACAAGATGTCCATGTGTCAGTGGTGAGACATATGCAAGAGGTAAGTTTGCTAAAATATGTCCTAAGCTTCATTTTTTCTTTCAAATACATCCCATAACAGTCTCTAGCAACATTCCAACGACAGGGGATCATAAAATGGGGACAAGCAACAGACAAAAATAACCGAAAGCCTTCATGGTCAACGGTTCTGAAAGGTCTCCCATCCATTATAATCATTTTGCTTAGAGCTACCCTAGTGTCATGTTGATTAAACTTCCAAATGTCAATTCTACTTAATCTTTCTCTCACACCACCGGAAACACTAACACTAGCACTTTTTGTAGTTATCTCACTATGCACAGCAAGAAAATTTTGTTTTTTTATCAGCATTGGGGGGCACATTGGACACCTTGCATTGTGATTAGCCATAACAGTGGTACCACTACCATAATCACCACAAACATCACCAGAACAATAATTACACAAAGCTCGTTGTTTGCCATCTTTTATTAGGGGGTGAAGTGATCCGATACCCAAGATCGTTTTTTACCTTTCCCTTTAGCTTTCTTGACAGGTTCACCAGTAGTGTCAGATGATGAAGTTTTCCTTTTTGTGCCTCGTCCTAAACCGTCAGGTTGGTTGTCTTTGTCTTGTTGCATATCTTCGGTTTGAACCTTGTCCGCCTGAATAGAATCCGACTTTTCACCTATATTAGTTGTACTTGCACAAGAAGATGATGCCATTGGAGAACACCTATACAGTGTACCACAACTAATTTAGATTGCTTCCTTTTATTATTCTTACTTATAAAGTTATAAGTAAACATTATTCTTACTAAAAAGAATAAAACTGAAAGGACGGACGACAGAAGCTAGTGTATTAGATAAAAACATATGTATATGTATGACTTTTATCATTCTTCAGAAATTCCGAATGAAATATACACAAGATTCTCACATAAGGCGAAGCTATATGTAACAAAACCCAGACAGCCGGCCGAAGCCTTTATAGACTAATCTGATATGGATCAAATATGGATACACTAGCTTCTACGGCATTTAAAAGGTTGATAATGAAACTGAGATTTGATAAAGAAATACGCTACAGAGTCGAGACTAGAGAGTAGAGACTCTCTATATAACAATAATACTTCGTAACAATAATAATACTCACTCTTAAGTCTTAACTTGACGTGAAGAGGTGGGAATTACTACGGTCAGACCTCTTCATAATATCCTCCACCATCAGTAATCATGGAAAAATTATTCAATCGAGTGATTGACACATTCATACTCCAACAAATAAACCTTGCATTCCAAATTCATTCTATTGTCTTGACACTACTACTAGAATTCCAATATCTCATTAATTGTCTGTACTCTCTCTATACACATAACATTTCTTAATACTCTATAAGTTACACACACGCCTCTCTCTCTATCTCTGTAGGGTTCAAATAAACCCAGGCAATCATAAAACCCAACAGACAACAAACAAAAAATGACGAATAAATAGGCAGGCAGGCAGGCATCAATAACAATAACAATGTTTTTATTTCACATTTTCTGAACTAATTGAACACACCAGAAGAAGGAATAACAACAATGATCCATATTCTTATCAGAAACCAACACACAACAAACAACACAAAACCAAGAAATCAATTGGGATGTTTGTCAAATTCTTATGAGCAGAATCATACACTATAATTAACAACAACACAAAACCCAGAAAACATTCAAAACCACAAACCCTAAGCTGTTGAGAACTTGAGAATCGGTGAAAAAAACATACTTTGGTGTACGAGGGAAGCGCGTGTCGGAGGGAGGCAGGTCGAAGGGAAGCGCGTCAGCGGGAGAGATAGTGAGGCGGTGGCGGCCGGCGAGATAGTGAGGTGAGGGAGTTAGGGTTTGAGGGGAATGAGGAGTGAAGAGTGAGGTTCGTAGAAAATTAGAAAGGGGTTACTGGGTTAGGACTTAGGAGTCTAGGACTTAGGAGTATTTTTCTCGATACGTAATTACTCTCTCCGTTTCGATGTTTAATTTTATTAAAATACGTAATTTTATTATATTGTTTGAGTATACACCATTACTAAAATTAGAGATGGTAATGAGACGGTTTCTCGATAATTAATTAATTAATTAATTAAAGAATTTTGAAATATTATATTTCAATAACGTTATTGACAGATCTCTCGTATGATGAATGAATAAAAAAATAATTTTCGTTACTTTGTATTAGTTGTTAATCTATTATATTTAGTCGGAGATATGAATCGTAATGAGACGAGACAGTTCACGAGTAATTCGAGCTCGGCTCGGTCAAAGCTCGGGTCTGGCACGACAACTTATTGAGAGATCTCGTGCATGATGAATGGATGAAATTTTTTAAATTTTGTTTTACTTGTTAATCTGTTATGTTTAGCCTAAGATAGGAGATCAGATAAATTGATAACGAGACGAGACAGCTTGCGAGTAATTCGAGCTTGGGTTGATCGAAGCTCGACAACTTAACGTGTCAAAATAATGTGATAGTTGGTCGATACTCCATAATAATTTATATAGATTTTTGCATGTATGTGGATTCCAAGGTAAGAGTAAAACGCGATGGAAAAAAAACTCCGTAATAATAATTATAATAATAATATTATTATTATTATTAATTACGTGTACCTATTCAGTAATAATGGACTTAGGAGTATTTAGTAATGATGTTTTCCTATTCAGTTTAATTCCGAAATAATACTCCGTAATAATAATTATAATAATAATATTATAGTAGTAGTGGTGCTGAATCGATTCGGTGGTGGATGAAAAATATAAAGAATGGAAAAGCAACGATATTTTGAAATTGAATGAATATAAAGGAAGATACATTTTTTGTCAAATATAAATTGAAATAATCTACTTCAATTTATTTTCTTACTTCTTCATCTTCATTAACGTCTTCAAATATTCAATGTTACTATCACCGATGGTAGGATTTGTCGTGGGTCCCAACCTATCAATATATAACCAACTAATCCTAACGGTAGCTAGGGTAAGTCGGTTCGTGTCCACGGAGACGGTTATAGGTGTCTAGACTATGGTCCACTCACAAACAAGGCTAAGTTACATAAACAAACACAAAGGAGACAATAATTGACAAACTATGATGGTTGAAGAGGTATATATGAACTAGACTAACAATGAACTAGCTATAATATGAACTAATAAAAACAACTAAGATTAACTAAGCAAATAAACTAGAGAAAATGATCGACTAAAGAGATAGAGAATTCAAATATGGGAAGGAGTAGGGTTAGGTCGGGTTCATAAGCATAGTAGGATGGTTGGGTAATCAAGGGTGTAGGTGCCACTTAGTTACTAAGGTCGGTTTGCGCTCTCGCGCCAAAGCCAAAGTCTGCACTCTCGTATCTAAGACTAGACCCGAATATTCATGCAAGATGCTACTCAAAACACAAACATTCAACCACAAATTGAATACACAATGAGAAGAAGAGAACAAGCATGAGAAGCATTGGCCACTACTACCCACACAAGCAATACAACAAACACATAGTGTGCCTAATAAGTGACTAACAACAAAGGAATCACCTTTACCCACAATCAAGCCCTAATCACCCATAATCCACACTTAATACCCCTACTAACCCCACAAGGAATCTACTCACTCATAATGAAGTCAAAACTAAGACTAACAAGAGAAATAATCATAATAATCAACACTTCCATTAAGAGCAAACAATAACAATAAGCAATAAGTAAAGATTAAAACTTGATGAATAAACAAAGAACAAAAGTAAAAGGGAGAAGAGGATTATACCAAACTAGCAAAGGATGAAAAAGATGTAAACTTGAATTAATAAGAAACCCAAATAAAACTCCAAGGTTGTCAAGCTTGGAATAATCTTCAAGAATCTCCTTAATACAAGACTAATTACAAAGATTAACTAAAGATTAAAGGAAGATTAACCTAATGAGAGGAGAACTAAATCTAGGGTTTAAATGTTAAAGAGAGGCTTAAGATAGTCTAGGGTAATGTAAGATCCTTAAACAATACAAGGGAGGAGTATTTATAAGGTTACAAGAATGAAGGAGGAAGAAAAAAGTCACGCGGCTACAGCACAGCCCATCCCGTCCGGGATGAAATGGTCCCGACCGGGACGGTCTGATCCCGATCGAGACGGGTTGGTCCCGACCTGGACGGGTCCAAAACAGAACCCTCCGCATTTGTGCACCTCATCCCGGACGGGATGAGGTCCTTCCCGACGGGGATGGGTCTTGTAGGCCTCCAATATGATCTTTAAGGTCCCTCCTTGCTTCTCATGGGCTTCTCATCGACTCTCGGGTCTCGGGATCGAGTTTAAAGGGGCTCGGATCGGGTCCCGAGGTCTCGGGGTCGAATCCAAGGCATCGAGTGATCGTTCCTTCACTTCGTTGGCTCCAAAAAGTGTATGAAACGAGTCAGAATCGTTCCAATTCTTCATGAATGGTCTCGGGAACCTGAAACGAACTAGAGGAAGCATAAGTAGCCCATGAACCGCTCCCAAGGAGCGATTCCACAAGGAAAATGGGACCAAAACACAACAAACTAGGCACTACAAACTACACTTATCAATCACAGCGATTAGCAAACCACGTGTCTTTAGTTATCCATTCACACATTGTTCGTAAGTAAATCTGGTATAGAAAGTCAAGTAAATAATATTCCCTCCGTTTCATTTGATATTTTACATTCATTTTTTGACAATATTCATAAATGAGGAGAATCGTTGATATGACTTTTAATATATAAGATTTGACTATTCAATATATAACATAGTGCATTATGAATAAAAAACTTTTAGAACTTTTAATAATACGTAACTAAAGATATACGAGATTACGAGTATTATAAGAAATTAGTAGACAACCATTATACTCCTTAACAATATAATAATAATAATAATAATAATAATAATAATGCACATTTTATTAAGATAAATACGAACTTAAAAGATACTATATGTACTCCAAGTCATTTTGGAATAACAAAACTAATCATAGAAACAAAACTCATTTTGCACTAGTTCAATTTAATCAGCTTCAGCCTTCAGTCAGAAAGAATAACGCCTAAAAATATCTCAATTATGTTTTTACTTTCTACGGGAAATGTTAATTTCTTCGGTTAGGCAATTTAATTTTTTTATTTTTTTTTTTAAATTTTGGATACGGATCGAATCGGATATCTGATACCCGATCCGATCCGATATCCGAAAATATTTCGGATATCGGATATCCGAATTTTTCCATCCAGCTATCCGTATCTGATCCGATATCCGAATAATTCGGATCGGATATCCGTATCCAAACTCCACATCGGATCGGGTATCCGGAAAAACGAACCGGATATCGGATCGAATTCGAATCGCATTCGGATACTCGGATAATTTGCTCAGCCCTAGTAGGTATAGGTAGTCCATATATCTGTGAATAGCCGAGTTGGAGTATTCTTTTTGGATGAGGTATCTAGCAGATTAACCTCATCGAAGATGCTGCGGGTTGCAGCTGCAGGCGTGGGCTTGCTCGCAGATGAACCGGCCCCTTGATATCCCTTGGTAGAGGCCTTAGTCAGGCTCTCTAACCTCAAATCATCCTCGATCCTTGTGCCCATTTCAGTACGGGTGGCAAAATTGGGAATGACAGCATACCAGAGGTGGACCCGGTAGGAAGGGAGGAGGTTCTTGACAAAGGCCTCCACTAAAACTTTCTCGCTGGGCTTATCGACCAGCTTCACACTCTCAGCCCTCCACCTTTGCAGATATTTGGTGAACCCTTCTTTGGGCTCTTGGGCCATCACTTCCAGAGTACGCAGTGTAGTCTGGATCTCGGTATTATCAGCGTAATTCCGAGCAAATTCAGTCGCCACATCATCCCAAGTCTTTTATTTCTTGGAATCGAGCCTGTAGTACCAGGCCTTGGGATGTTTCTCAAGGGAGGAAGCGAACAAGTGCTTGAACATGGTGGACTTCACCCCCTTGACAGCCATAAATTCTTTGAAAGCCCGGATGTGATGGACCGGATCTTCAATACCCTCAAACATCGGTATTCCCGTAAGGTTGAGGTTGGCAGGCAGCTCGTCATTCAAAGGCAATTAGAAGCGAGCATTTTCAGTATGGATCGAGTTGCTTGTTGACAGGTGGACCTGCTCTTCAAGCTTGCGAACAACGCTGATTAGTTCAGCTATGGGCCCGGTGGGCTCAGATCCAGCATCAGGAGTCCCTTTCTCCACAGCACTCAAACGGGTGGCAAGGGTCGTTTGATCGGTCTGGATAGTAGTCAATTGGGTTTCGATCTTGGCCAGTGCGGAGGTCAGTTGATCCAAAGTGGTCTGCATTTTCTGGGGTCTAGTTTCCGGTGGCCTGCCTGTAAGAACACCGCGTAATCAGAAACTAACCCACATCCTGGAATAGAAAGTACATCCCGAGCAAGACTGAAAAGGGAAATGACTCGGAAAAGACACCTAGATGGGTGACTTGTGAAAGGTGGGCCTGCCTTAGGATCCGGCGATGTGGGTCGGGTCCTGTTCGAAGGTAGGTCCACGTGAGACATCTCCAGACTTTGGACTCGAATGTGTAGATGGGCCCTCCTTTGTAGGAGTATGTCCTACGTAGTTGGGCCTTGCCTTAGTCTAATAAGGCGGACTGGGATAGGGAGGAAACTCGTGATGTAAAATCGACAGAGTTTCGACGCTAAAGACTTTGACGACTTATAACACGACCCGACACTGCTAAATACGGAAAGTACTAAGAAGAGAAAGGTTTTGAAAAGGGATTTTTTTGGAAAATCCGAGAGGACTCGATAAAGGACCCGATTTTTGAAAATCGGAATAGGTATTGGGCCGAAATTTTGAAAGTTCGAAAATATTTTCGAGTTTTGAAATTGGCAGAATACTGGCTAGAAATAGGCTATTTTGAGTAAAATCATAAGTCCTAAATTCGGTATACGTCCCGGTTTTGAAATTAGAAGTTTCGAGAAAGGATGCAATTTTTGAAAGATGACGGTTTTTGAAAACGAAGCGGAAACCAAGTAGCACATAGTCACACAAGCATTATAACGATGCCATGTATGCTTTACACTAAGTCTCGGTCGGTCTATAAGGGGTCTATACCAGTGCGCATAGCCTATCCGTGAATCGGGACGGACTCTCTAAGTCGAGTTGAGCTTAAAACATGCCGCAAAACCCATACGAATCGACTATGAACACCTTTGACATATCTGTATTGGAGTACATCACGGTATAGTGGGACGTTGGTCGGCAGTACCGGCCCGGGAAAATATGGGGTTATTCATGAACCGTAAAACTAAAACACGTATTGTACTAGTCAAACGATTTCTATTCAAGTCTCACCCTGAGGATGCCGATGGTAAGTCACGCATCAGTTAATTCCCAGCGGAATCGCCAAATTGTGGACATGATATAGGTCCACCCCGACGCGGCCACGCGCGGGTTTGGGGAGGCGAATGGATCTCCATTTGAGATGGATCGAATGGAAATTTAAATCAAAGTGGAGTCGCCACCGAACTTTGTGGGAGTTCGGGCCCGTTCGAACCCACTCTATATCTTAGTGGGCCATGCACAAAGTATGGCCCATTCGGATGTCAGAGTTTATTGGGCTCGTCCCTTTGTATTTGATACCGATACCGACATTATCGGATATCGTGTATTGAATGACTCTCGTACGCCAACGGTTTCGGGCATCCGGAAACCGAGGTTCTGAGTAAGGGGTGAGGATACGTGTTGAGAAGTTCACAAAGAACACCCAACCCCGCCCGCACATTAGCGGCCTCTACTAAGATACCGTTTGACTCTCGAATACGCGCGTTAGTAGAACTATGAAATGATATGCAAACATTGTTTTTCCTAAACATGTGAATAATTGAAAGGGTTGCTATGTCGATTTAATGCATCTAAGCTTAACGTGAAAGTTGTATTTAGCATGCGGGTTTATTTTAGTACAATAAAACAAATAACGGAAATAAATTGAAAAGACATAAACAAACAAGTTAGTAACGGTATAACGATAATAACGGTTTGCAAGAAATACGGAATGATATAGAACGATGTAAGGAAATATGATGCATGAGTTTTGAAAAGGTAGTAAGACACGTGATGGATTTGACACGTGTTGACCGAAGTCATAAAATATTTTGTAAGGCTTGGAATACGTTTAGGGCTCATGTTTTGACATGATGAGAGGACACTCGATCGAGTCATTGAAGGACTGGACCGAGTGTGCCTCGAAAAAGGTGTCTGCCCAGAATTTGAGGTGCTACTCGACCGAGTAGGTTGCCACTCGACCGAGTCATTGCTGGACTCGACCGAGTGGTCCTCAAAAGACTATTCTGCCTCGATTTTTAGATGTCACTCGATCGAGTGGCCTAAGCACTCGGTCGAGTGACCCCTGTACGAATTATGGTTCGTTTGGTTTTGATTTGGAAATTGCTTTCCGTTTTGAAAATGATCAATTCATTAGGTCGCGTAGAAATATAATGAGATTTATACTTGACCCGAATCGATACTCGCCATATTTTATACTCGACCATGATGTCGATATCGAATATTTAGAGTGTGCCTTAAAAAGAAAGTTTGAAGAATTGTTGCTAATTGAATTAAGACGAACTAACTTATTTTATGTCACGATTTTCAGGGAACCACGCGACCCGCGCAAGAAGGGCGCGACTCGCGTAGCCAAGCGACTCGCACAAGGCACGTGCGATTCGCGTGGCGGACTGTTTTTGGTCCCGATTTCGTGTTACTAATTGTACCGGTGCTTGGTTATAGGACCAATACCGAATACTTAGAGTAAGTTTTGAAAATATGATTTTGTAAGTCGAGTTAAATCGGACTAAAATGATATGGATGATCTCCGCGTTTATAGGGTCGTATTAATTCGATTGAATTAGGTGACAACTTTTTTAGCATCAACGAAAATCGTATTAGTTGGATTTACTGGCTAAATCGTTTAAATTTGACGTCCAACTATCGAGTTGGTATTGGATCTAATAGATTGACGCTTTGTATTTACTTTAATTAAAACCTTGATTCCCTCCGCATCCCGACATCACGAAAAATACTTACGGATTGTGTGATGTCGGATTCGCATCACCGGGTTTCGACTCTAATTAAAAAGTGTTTTTTTTTTAAATAGCTTTGAAAAAGATGAAGATGCGATGAATGACGATGATAACGACACGAATAAAAAACGAGACTAGCGACGCAACAAAATAAAAACGATTATTGATGTTGACTTGCTTCAACAATCAAACACTCGGGGTGTCGGGATAAGCGACCGTCAACATCGGGTGCGATACCCTCGTAATATTCGGGTTTTCTTATCCCGTCATCCCTCGTATTCGACACGAATCGGCAAGTATTTTAGTATTTTATACTAGTTATATTATCGATATTATGAATAATAATAAAAAAGAAAAAAAAAAGAAAAAGAGGACGAGAGGAAGACGAGAAAGAAAAAGAGAAGAACGGGATTTTGCACCCTCAACCTACATGTTTCTTAGTCTCGGATAGATCTCGTTTAGTTGTGGCTTTAGCACGGGGGAATTGAGGTTGATGTAAGTTAAGTTGTGGTGGTTTAGGATTCCTAGATGCTAGGGTTAGGGTTTGAAAGTGTAGGATTATAGGATTGTAGAGGATTAGGGTTGTAAGGGGTTGATTAGGATGTGTCAAAAGTGTTTAATTGTGCATGCAAGAGGGTGTTTATATAGATGTTGCCATGCACCCCCGTCTGGGGTTACTCGACCGAGTAGCCCCCTGACTCGGTCGAGTGGCCCAAGTGACCGCAGCCAGGCCAACTTGAGGGCCCACTCGATCGAGTGGGCTGACACTCGATCGAGTGGGCCAGCTGAGGCGCAAGGGTTCGTTTTTTGGACCTCGAGTTGGGGCCCCTTTGTGGGTTTTGCTCTTGTGTTGGACTTTTGATGTTTGGGTGACTATTTTTTTATGTCTCGGAAACGCCTTTGACCGGGGTTTGACCCAATCGCTAAAAGTCGATTTTATTTCCGGTGTCGGTTTTATTTCTGGTGTCGGTTTTGACCCAAATTAGTCTTATTTGATTGGAAACGGCCCACTGGGCCTGAATTTGAGGTCATTTTTGTGAGATTTGTACTCTGTAAAGGGCCTAAGCCAGCAACCAATGATTTTGAGCCCATATCCGAGCACGTGGAAACACGTTTGCGTCCGATCATCGTCGGGTGTTTTTTGGAAACTGCTATAGACACCTGACGGTCAAAATGTGGGTGTCTACACACGGATTTTTAACCTTGGATTCAGTCGAAAACAGGGTTAAACCAGGAAAATTTGAAGATGTAGCTTATTGAGAAAGTTGACCAGGAAGTAAACATTTCAGAAAATTGACATTTTCAGGGATAACATCAAATTTACAGTTGGTTTATGAGATCCTCGACTATTTCAAAAAATCGGATAAAACTGGAAGAACAATTGTTATCAGTAGAATTGATAGGTGTCATCCTCACGAAAAGTCCTTGATTGAAGAAGATTTTTTCTGTAATTTTGATGAAGTACCAATTTAGGCTTATGTGTTACAATATTTTTTTACTAGGTGTTGATGAATTGAGTTTATACTCATATAAGCTTTTTGTAATGACATTTTATTTTCAATACCATACATGATATTATTTCACAAGTTTTTATCTTTTTTTTGCTAGTTACTTTTTATTTTATAAGAAATATCCCAAATAGTCAAAAAGCTTAAAAAACAATGACAAAACTTAAAAAAAACAATGAAGTATTTGAATGGAAAAAAAATCTTAATAAAAGAAAAGAAAAAAAAGGTAGATCTAATAATTCATAAGAAGGGTTTAGGTGGCTTTTATATAATCATTTTCCAGCATATAAACAATTGCCACTAGAAGTTTTAGCGACATTGAATCTGGCAGCATTTAAACAAATGCTGCTATTATTTCTCGCAGCATTTATATATGCCGCCTGAATACAAATTAAATGCCTCTACAAATATATTTTGTTGTAGTGATACTTAATCAAACAAACTCACAATGATTCATGGAGGGGAGTTGACGAAATTAACTTCACCCGAGCTACTACAGTCTGATTCAACAGCTTCGTTCCCCCAATTTGGATCAGTTTCTATAGAAAAAGACTCAACACATTCATCACAATACCCACCATAACTATAACAAACATCCGTTTCTTCCATTTTACAGACACAAGCGGCACACATAATAAGTTCAAGATGGTCATATGTTAATGCCGCAATATCCGCTGCTGAATAGAACACCGGTTCATATTCATTGTTCCATGTCGTAACTTTCTCCGATGTTGAATCCTTCGTCGGTGCCGAATCCTTTGTCGGTGCTGAATCCTTCTTCGGTGCCGAAAGTTTCTCAGGTGTCAATTCCTTCTCTGGTGCCGAATCCTTCTTCGGTACCGAATCGACCACCTTCGTACCACCGCTATGACCCAAAAGGTCCGCGCTTCCCATCTCATCTTGTTTGAAGGAGATTGATGTTGAAGCAGTTAAGGATGGGTTTGACATGATTGATTAGAAGGAACAATTAAGAAAAAATGAAAATTGGAACACCAAAATCACAATTGAAGATTTAGGGTTTAGAGAACAATGTTATTTTGAGAGGGGTAGTGTTGTTGGAGTAAAGTTGAGCGATTGATTATTTCCAAATCTAGGGTTTGTAAATAGAGTTTATATAATTGGGTTTTTTTGGAGGGAGAGATTCGTATAGGTTGGTTTGGGTGTGAATGGATTAGAAGATTTTGATAAACTCAAGTGAATGTTAATGGACATTAGTGGGAAAGTTTAGTAACATAAACATGTCATTTAGTAATGGCAGACTTGTAAATAAAAGAAACTAAGAGGATAATAAAGGAAGAAATATAGCCAAATAAGGAAAGTCTCTAAATGGGAAGAACAATAATAAAATACTCAAAAATGAATATGGGTAGAACAATAAAAAATGGAGGGAGTAAAACTTAAATAAATAAAGATTAACATCTCCTCTCTAAACCCTAAAATCATAAACTCAAATTAACAAGACAACAACTCAAAATCAGAAATTAAGAATCAATATCATAATAATATAATTATAAGACTCTAAAAGGCTAAAATCAAAGAAAAGCATAAATCTTTACCAAATAATCAAGAAAATAAATAAAGATAAAAAAAAGGATTTAGAACACCCTGGTGTAGGTGAACCGGCAGAAGGGCGGTGGTTGAGACAACGACCGGCGATCGGTGGTGGGGCTGAGGCGGCGTCGGCGTCGACGAGGTAGGGCCATGTCAGACTTTCAAAAATTGAAGAATTAGAGAGAAAAATAGATTGAAGAATCAAAGATGAAAATAGAAAAAATATGAAGAAAGACATAATTCAAGAGATAGGAGTACAAAAAATTTAAAAATTAGAAACAAATCAAACCACTTTCTGATTATGGGATATTTTGGTATAAAATTCTGAAAGTCTTGACTTTTAACTTCTATCCTCTTTCCTCTATTACCTGTTCTCATCTTCACGTGAACCTGTTTTCTAATTTATATATTTATTAATTTTATTTTATTTGATTGAGTTGCCTTCCCACTTGGGCCCTAGGCCTACGCCCCTCTGGATTAAGCCCAGGGTCGGGCCTGGTTGCAATAGTCATTTGGTACGAAACTAGTTTTAGCCCCGTGCAAATGCACGACTTATATAAGTGCATGTAGGGATGTCAATGGATCGGTTTCGGGTCGGGTGAAACTTCACCCGCATCCATTCGTTACATCAAATACATCATCCGTCGTCCATCCATCATTCGCGGATGAAACGGATGGATCGGGTGATAAATGGATTACGACTAAATTATCTTTAAAAGCTCGAAAAAAGTATTAAATTTAAATTAATCACCAAAAAAAATATAAGGTCAACTTGTATTATATGAAGGATTCTTAATAAATCTTATAACTTAATCATTATTTAGATATTATAAAAAGTATAACAATTAGTACTTCGTATTAGTTATCCTAATATTTATATAAATGTGTATTTTTTTTTTAGCAAAATACACAGAATATCGGGTGACAGACGGATAATGGGTGGATTTAGCATCATCTGTCATCCATCCATCATCCATTAATTTCGGGTTTTCGTCCATCCATTTAAATCGGGTGGATGGATATAAAACGGGTACGGGTGAAATTGACATCCCTAAGTGCATGCACTAGCAATGAGATTAACTTTAGAATGACACACAAATTTATCTTAATTTTCTAAATAGTTTTTTGAGAAAAATATACTACGTACTTAAATTGTAAATATACTTATATGTTAAAATTTACTTTGAGTTGATATTGCGTAAATAGTTTGGTGTTGACATTAATGGGTATCAAATTATCAATGTATCATAAGACATAAAGATCAGATAATCGTCTTTTATACGGAGTATTGTTTTGCGATACATATTTTACTCATCAAAGTACATTTTTAATGGTTAATTTAGTGTTTTTTAGATATTTTTTAGGATTCAAACAACAAAATAATTCAAAAATAGAATGGTTTGCCAAATTTATCAACAATAAAAATATCGCTTTTATTTGGTGGACTGCTTTTAGGATATCGTGTCACTTCTTTTTTATTGATTGCTCTTTTAGTACATAAAAGAAAGGATGCATTTAAGCAGGAATTTCATCAATTTTTTTTTTTTTTGGTATAGCGGAATTTCATCAATTTACGAGTTGCTAAATCATACCCAACCTTTCATTATTTTTCTATTACTATCCTTTCTCTTAGAAAAAACTCTTTCTCAATCCTCTTTGAACCTAACGAATTTCATTTTTTTTAATTCATCGAAACCTAATTAAATTCTTTGATGACTACGCTAATTTGCACATGAAATAAATAATTTTTTTTATTTATATTTTCACTTTTTAATTGTTTAATTTCTAATTAAACCCTAATTATCTTACTGATTAATTTTTTTTGTTTAATTTTTAACTAAACTCTAGTTTCATCTTTATGTTCAGAATTACGGATCAATACAATTGGTTCGTTGTTTCTATTAATAATTTACTTTATAATATAATCATTGGATGTAATTTTCTAATTAAACCCTAATTAGAAAATTACTTTATAATACAATTGGACCCTTTTATTCATTATTTGTTTTCGAATTAAACCCTAATTAGTGTGGTTGTTGAAGGTAAGGGGTGGACGCGGTGGTCAGGGTTACATACAATATCGATATGTGGTGAATTGAATGAGATATAAGTAGTCAATTAATTGAGATTTGAGTAAGATGAGAGAAAAGATTGAAAAGAGAGAGATTGTGGGATGGATTGATGGAAGAAAAATGAGGAGGGTAATTTGGAAAATGTGGATATAAATCATTAAAAAGTTGGATAGGATTTAGCATGTCCCGTTTTAAAGAGACCCACATTTTTTTACTCTGTTTGCATTTGCGGGTAAATGATGTTAGTAATAAGATATGGAGTATAAGACTAGTACCGAAAAAGAGTACGTTCACATTAATGCGAGTATAATAAGATTATTGTATATCGAGTTATAAAGACAAATTAAAATGATAAATAAATAAATAAATACAATTAAGTTAATATAAAGGTAAATAGTAATGAGCTAGATAGCTTATCTAGATCAAAGATGGTTGTGGCGCGACAGAACCGTCACTGTCCTAAAATTGATTTATGCCTTGTCTGCTACACACGACCTCAATAGCACTCAACTCCCAGGATTACACAACTGCTGTTACCCTAGTGTAGGTAGGGAAACAGATGAGTACCGCCAAGAACGTTGCCAAACTTTTTAGAGAGAATGTAGAAGAAGAGAAAGATGATTTTGATTGTTGTTATCTCCTTTTGAGTTTTGGGGCATTTATTTATATAGTGGTGAATTAGCATAGTAAATAATGATTTCACCATAGAAAATGATGTATGTGGGAGACTTCACAATCAATTATGGAAGACCGCATGAGTCAAGTGTGAAAAACGCATAATTAGTTTGGAAATACGTTCCAAGACTAATTCCCAATATTTGCTTCTTTTGAAGCATCAAATCCAACAATCCCCCACATGATTCAAAAGAAGAAAGGTCGAAAAAATGGCAACGGAGACTCAGTGTTTAGATGTTTAGTGTCTTGTGGACTTTAACTAACACCCAGTGCATACAAAAAACCTAAAACCGCCATTTGAGGTGGATTATAGCCTTTAACCTTCTAATGGAGATGGTAGAAGGTCGATTGCGCACTTACCGATCTCAAATCAGGGCCGGTACTCGCACCAGGCCATCCATGAACTCATCATGAACGTTAAGTGTATAACATAAGTGTTTTACTTGGATTTCCCAAGTTCCCTCCACATGAATCCTGGTAGTTCATGAATGCCTCTAGAGATCCTAAAGCCTTAAGGATCTCTTGGGGTTTAGAGCAATATCCCCCACATTCACATAAGTAAATTCATCAGGTTTGACTGTCACAAACCATCCGTTAGGACTATGAATTTATTAAGAGCCAAAGCTCAACCTTGAACACACAAGACAGTATATCTTAGAATGAAAATAAACATATGTCACATAAACATGTTACAAAGGAAATGGTTGTGACATTATAACTCGAGTTCACTGTGACTTCGTTTGACCGCATTTGACCTTAGCTGGGCTAAGTTGGGTATCAATCACAGTTTACTCCTTAATAGGCTTTAATCCCATTTTCTGTGTTGTCTCCAACACAACTCAAACAATGGCCGTTGACGAGAGGATCTCAATATCCTCTCGATTTAACATATTCTCGAGAAACCATATACTCTTGTGGTATCACACATATCGATGATCACCATTTCACAATAATGCCTCAACATTTGGTAATCCGCTACCTCAATGTAGCTTTTGATAATTATGATGAAGTTTACATATATATCTCCCCCACAATGAAAAATTTACTGATCGACATCTTTGCCACTCAGGTCATTCACCTTCTTGAATCCTTTGTTATAAATCAAGTTTTAGCTTTACTATCAAAGAGTTGGCAACTGAAATATGTAAACATTAATCAATGCTCCTGCCAAAAAGAGATGCTCCATTAGTTAACACCTGATACAAGTTTAAGGGAAGAATAACTTATAAACGATGCATACCGCCAATTAGTCATGTACATACTCTCATGATCAAAAGTGATTACATAATTCTTAACTTATACTCGACACGACTTAATTAATAAAATCATTCAATCAGTTAATCTGGTTTGACTCACATATCGTATCACAAATTACCTATATTTTTTTTAAAAAAAATAAAAAATAAATAAATAAATCAACTTTAGATTGTTATTAGTAAGATATGGAGTATAAGACTAGTACCGAAAAAGAGTACGTTCACATTGATACGAGTATAAGATTATTGTATATCGAGTTATAAAGACAAATAAAAATGATAAATAAATAAATACAATTAAGTTAATATAAAGGTAAATAGTAATGAGATAGCTTATCTAGATAAAAGATGGTTGTGGCGCGACAGAACCGTCACTGTCCTAAAGTTGATTTATGCCCCGTCTGCTACACACGACCCCAATAGCTAATGAAGAATATACGTTGTGATATTATACGATACTGTAAATATTTGATCATATCTTCTATATTTGGGTGTTTATGTTTTGGTTATTCAGTTACCTTAAATTAGGAGGAATATTAGGATATTACTCCTTAATTTTATTCCGTTATCTTTGTATATATTAGGATTGTACGTTGCTCTTTGTAATATAACATTTTGCCTCATTCACCATTTCTTTTCCTTCTGTCAAATTCTTCATGGTATCATAGCAAGGTTTTGATCCTGTTGAATTTTTTTTTCAATAATTTTTCACAATGACGAAAGAAGAAAATTCCAAAAATGATTTCAAAAATGAACCCAACACAATTGCCACAACATCACCTTTATATTTGCATCCGAGTGAAAACACAAATCTCCATTTAACTTCTATCAAATTCAATGAAAATAATTATGAATTATGGGCGGATGCAGTCCGTAATGGACTTGATGCTAAAAACAAGTTGGCTTTTGTGGAAGGTACAGTAAAAAAACCGATCCTCAAAGAAGGCGCAGAAGAGACAATGGAATCCGTTGCTTGGAGACAATGCAACGCTATGGTAAAAGCTTGGCTACGAAACGTGATTGAAGAAGAACTTCAGCCTGGTATTACTTTCTCCGGAACCGTACCGGAAATTTGGAAGGAGTTAAAAGAGCGCTTTGCCAGTGGCAATGCACCACGAGTCCATCAATTGAAGGGAGATCTGTGTGATTGCAAACAAGCCAAGAATCAGTCCGTCGTCAGTTATTATACCCGATTGAAGGCGATTTGGGATGAATTGGCTAGTTACTCAAAACAACATGCTTGCACCTGTGGAGCCGCTACAGCGATGAACAGGGAACGTGAGGAAGAAAAAGTGCACCAATTTTTAATGGGACTCGACAGTAGTCTTTATGGAAATCTAAGAACTCATTTGCTCATGGAGGACGAGGTGACCTCTTTGAGTAGAGCATATGCTCTTGTTCTGAGGGAAGAGCGCCATAGAGCAGTTACTAAAGAAAAGGAAGATTTGGTCGAGGCAGCCATGGCCAGCAAGGTCATGGATACTGGTGCACATAGTCGGTCAGATGCAGCGAATGGAGAGCAAAATGAATAGAGTACCATTTTCTATTGTGGATATTGCAAGAAACCTTGGCATACTGAGGAGCATTGCTGGAACAAGCCAGGAAATAGACGAGGAAGAGGCCGTGGACGACGCGGCAGAGGCCGTGGTGGCCGTGGAAATTATCAGAGAGCGAATGCAATTAATGTTGGTGAAGAAGAAGCAATCAAGCAGGACCTCTCGACGGAAGAATTAACTCAATTACGGACTCTTTTGCGAAATCCCAGTGAAAATAATTCCAAGAATTCAGGTATGACTACTAATGATGTTAATTGGCTACTTGATAGTGGCGCTTCACACCACATGACAGGGAAACGAGAGGTATTGCGCAACATTTACAGCCGCAAACAATCCACGGTGGGACTTCCTGATGGTTGAACAATTACTGCTCATGAGCACGGAAGTGTAGTCATCAACAAAAATTTCATCTTAAAAGATGTTCTTTTCGTCCCATCTTTAAAATGTGATCTTATCTCCGTTCAACAATTAATTAAAGAAAATAATTGCGTAGTGACTTTTTACAGTGACCATTGTGTGATACAGGACCAATCTACGAGGATGAAGATTGGACTGGGTGAGCATGTAGACGGGGTCTATTATTTGAAGACGGAGAAGGAAATGGCAGTCCGGGTAGATATTAATAAAGACGTTCGGCTTTGGCACAAGCGGCTCGGGCATCCATCAAATAGTATTTTACCTCTTTTCTCAAACTTGGTTGGTTTTAATATGCCTTGGGACTCGAATAATGTTTGCGATGGGATGTTTAATTATATGCCTTATGAGGAGCGATGGGAACTCCTTAAATATTTAGCCCGAAACAGTGCTGAGTCAGAGATTAGGTGGAATAATGAAATGGCGGAAATCAAGGCTTTGATGCTACAATTCACGCAACTTCTACAAAATCAAGAGACTCTAAAAGGTCAGTTGCTAGCTCTTACCCAATTAGCCGACGAAAAGCAACAAAGTCAATCGGGTTCGCCTATGGAAGTAGCAAATAATCTTCAGGTAAGTGTTTCATCTCCATCTCCTGTGAACATAATTGATGATGATGATGATGTGTATAATGTTCAATCTATCCAAGTTTCTCAATCCCCCATGAATGATAATATTATGCATGATGTCGATTTCCATGAATTTAATCCTTGTGAACCATCTCATCCTCCTTTAAACCAACTACCACACACTTTAATACAACCTTCTCCCAACTTTGTGAATGTCAATGATACTGAGTTGGAATGTGTGTTTTTTGAGGATAATGTGTGTTTGGATATTCCAAATATTGCTCTTTCAATTGAGGACAACATTAAGGATTTTGATTTGTGTGATTTTGAGGGAGTGTCATTTGATGTCAATTATGAGATTTTGGAGAAGGAATTGAATAAAAGAGAGGATCTTGAGCTTGAGAGGAAAAATCAAAGGGAGGAGGAGAATACACTTTTTGATGATTCCTTAAGTGAAAAAAATGTGGATAAATGGGATATGGAGGATGATTTATTTGAGAAACCCATTTTAGAGAAATTTGAGTTTTTCCCTTATATTGAGGATGAATCCCTTTTACCCATTAATTGTCTTGATCAGATATCTCTTGATCCTTTGTTTGAGCTTATGATTTATGAGGAGGATTGTGATAATTCTTTGAAGCAAATTTGTTTGAGTTTGGACTTGTCAGATTTAGACCACCTTCCTAAAGAAAGCGAGTCAAGTAAGATTGATGTTTTGACTGATTTTGAGAGTTCTAACTATTCTCTTGTACAATTTATACTTGATGATAAGCCTTGGAGGGAATTTGAGAAATTTGGTGTGTATGTCGTCTTGCCTTACGAGCCGCCTATTAGCAGTCTTAATCTTCTTATATACTATGACCACCTTGTTCAGGATTGGCCCAGCTCGTTTGATAGACTAAGACGATCTTTAACTTTGATTTTATATGATGTCTTCTTTGTATCTTGGTGCTACTTATGCTTCTGTTTAGCACATGCACAGGCATTTGATCTACTCCTGCGAGCCTTAACCTGCTATGATTTTGATACTGATGGTTATGAGTCTAATTCACCCCATGTTTGTTGCTGGTTTGGGGGAATTATTTGCAACATAAATATATTGTCGGTACCTTTCCTTTTTCTCTCTTATTTTTTTTTTTCCGTTTTTTTTTGTGTCTTCCTTTACCCGTTATATTTTTGTCCTATTTTATTTCTCTTGGTTCACAATGAGGACATTGTGTAATTTGGTTTGGGGGGATATTTTGTGTTTTGTGTATTTTTCTTTTGGGTGTGTTTTAATTTAAAAAATAAAAAAAAATAACGTTTTTTATTTATTTATATTTTTTCGATTTTTTGTGTATTTTAGTATAGAGTCGTGTCGGCGATGATGACATTGCGTTTGTCGCATGCTTTTCCCTAGTTCTTTGCTCTTTCTTGTGAATGACACTTATTTCCCGTTATTTGAGTTTGGGATTTCTTTGATCTTGTCCCTAATTATGTTTTGAATGCCAAATGAGTAAATTGACCTGTTGTCGAGTAAGCTACTTATATTGTGAGACGTAGAGCCTAAACTGATGACATCCATGATCAGTTTCTTATAGGTTGAGAGTAGTACTCCTTATGAGACATGTAACATCAAATTGCATAAGCATGACATTCGTCTCTTAAATACCTGTATGCATTCGGTTTGTGATTATGACACATGTATAAGAGGCAAATCCCCTTTCTTTTATCTTATTCCCATGAACTTCACATAGCCATAATTCAACCTGTTTTGACCCGTTTATTAACTACATCCCATAAATTGCTTACCCTAGTCAAGCTAGTTTGGTTAATTAGACGGAATTGTTTTTTTCGGGTGAAATTTGGTACTATGTCATGTTGATTGGAGAAGAAAAAAAATGATGAATGAATTGGGAAAAAAAAATCAATGAAAGAAAAGAAAAAGAAAGGAGATAGTTGAAAAGAAAAAAAAAAGTGAAACAAGAAAAGGAATGTGTTTTTGCTATGAGAAAAGAATTGATCGCTCTGTTTTCGTAGTTGTTGGTGCGAAGTCGGTTATGAAAAGTTAAAAATAAGGTGCTTGGTACTACTTGTAATTCCTTTGATTGAAGTTGGTTAAGAATGGAATGAGTTTAGTTTGGTTACGGTTGGACTAGCTTGGCTTTTACCTCCACATATCCAAATAATTTTGCCCCTTCTTACCCGATTAGCCTCACTTTATACCATATGTAAGTCCTCAACATGTGTCTTGGTCCGATTGAATGTGTATGTACGGTTGGTAGAGATTGATATCATGTTAGATTGCATACATGTTCTTATAAGTCGCAGTTAGGTGAGTGTTTTGTCTTTCCGATTCTACATAAACTCACAATATTGCCCTTATTGAGTGCTGAGTGTAAACCGTGAGGAATCTCGACATAGAAGGTTGTGCAAGATTAAAAGTTTGGCATTTGAATATTGATTGGAGCTTGAACTTTGGAATTCTCTACTCTTCATCTTTGCTATAGAATTCGTTTCTTTAGCCTAGGTGTCATTCGCTTGTTGGAGTATTCGATGTTGGGATTCGTGTTGGTAATTAGTTCGGAGCCATTGTTTTTAGTCTTGTCCATACTCTTTGATGATTGTTTTGCTTAGGGACAAGCAAAGGTTTGGTTTGGGGGGATTTGATGAACTCATTTCGTATATATATTTGACCCCAACTTTTCCTTTATTTTGGTTCGTTTTATGTGTCCTAGGAGTTGTTTTTCTAACTTTTTATTCTTCTTTGTTATGCCGGGTATTTTGTTTACGTTTTGTAGGAAACGAAACAAATAAAGGCGATTGAGCTATATTTGGGCAATGACGAGAGTCGAGCCATGAAATCTACAAGAAAGAAGTGATAAAAGAGGATACTAAGTGAATACTTGAGGAAGGACGTGAAGTGAAGAAACAATAAGAAACGACAAAGAAATAGGTTGGAAAGCTCAAACAAATGCAAATCGAGAAGAAAGAACGATCGCTAAAACAAGGGTCAACTTCAAACGTGAATATCTTGAGTTTTACAACTCCGATTGAGCTGAATTTTGTGGCGTTGGAAAGATCTTTTTCTTATCTTTCCAACGGTATATTATACGTCTAAATCCAATAAGTAACAAAGAAACAGCAAGCATTTCAAATTCGTCGCGCAGTGCAGGAAAACCGAACCGGTCGGTTCGTTTGTGAACCGGTCGGTTCGTTTATGTACCGAGCGGTTCACGACGCGTCAGAGTGACTTTCCTAATCTTCTGAACAATCCGTATTCTGCCTTAATTAAAATCCTACGGGATTATTTTATTAAATTATGTCCTATTTCCTAATTAGACCCATTGTAATAAGTATAAATACCCTTCTTAGGGTTAGGTTTAATGACACCTTTCACTTTTACACTTTCATATTCATTAGTTTAGTTTAGACTTTTTATTAGCATTAGAATTCTTCAAATTTGTAGTCATACTTTTAGACCGTTAATCTTTCAGTTCTACTTAATTGGTACCTTTTCTTATTCTCTTATTTTCTTATTGTTCTTTATTATGCTTAATTTCTTTATTGCTTTATCGTTTATTATGAGTGGCTAATTTATTTATCTAGGGTTGAAGGGGATCTATGTTAATTGAATTGGGGATGTTAGTTTAATTACTTATTTGATTGATCATTCATATGTTATTGCCTTACTACTTGTTTTGTATTATCGTTTGATTAGTTTGAGACGTTTAACTAGTTGAATGTTTAGGAACCCGAACCTAAGATCGAAAGCCTGGTAAGGGTAGACTTACAAGTAAGTGGGTAGGATAATCTGGTAAGTTGCGAGAGCCCGTCAGAATCTATCCTAAGGTTGACATAAGATCCGAAAGGCCGTGTCTTTGCCCTAAATAACTTTGATTGATTGATTGAATAATTAATTAACTTTACCCAATTTAATTGCATAGTGAACCGTAAGACCCTAGATCTCTTTTAATATTGTTAGAACCCTTTATTTACATTACTGCAATAGTTTAGAAAACAAATCCAAACAAACCAAAATTTAAATAGTTTAGAATCAATCATTAGATAATTAGCGATTTTCATCCGTCTCTCTGTGGATTCGACCCTTACTTACTGCTAGCTACCTGTTAGTTGTTCGTTAGGATTATTTTGATCAAGGTGATACGACTTTAGCCTTATCAGTTATAGACCTCGCTTCATCAAATGCTCACACCAGTCCATCATCATCTTCAAAGAAAGGTACCCGTTTTCCTATAGTCAATTGTGTCACTTCCAATTGTTTTTCTAACAATTACAGGAGCTATTTGGCGAAAATTAATGAAATTGTTGAACCGGGAAATTATGCTGAAGCTTCCCAAAAAGCTGAATGGAGGACAGCCATGGTGCAAGAGTTTGAAGCACTTGAGAAAAATGGAACCTGGTCAGTCGTTGATCTTCCTCGAGGCAAGCGCCCAATTGGTTGTCGATGGGTGTATAAAGTCAAATACAAGGCCGATGGAAGCGTAGAGCGATACAAAGCACGCCTAGTAGCTCAAGGATACACAAAGGTGGAGGGAGTCAATTATCACGAAACTTTCGCTCCTGTTGCAAAAATGAAAAGTGTTCGATGTTTGCTCGCGGTGGCGGTAGCGAAGGGATGGTCCATTTCCCAACTTGACGTGAATAATGCGTTCCTTCACGGGGACTTACATGAAGAAGTCTATATGAGAATGCCACCGGGTTTTCATAAAACAGGGACGACTAAGGTGTGCAAATTGAAGAAATCTATATACGGGTTGAAACAAGCATCACGAAACTGGTTCGAGAAGTTGACAAATTCACTAACAAGGTACGGATTTGATTAATTATTGGCGGATTATTCATTATTTACTTATAACAAAAATGGCATTTTTGTCGGTGTGTTAGTATACGTCGACGATATGATAGTTGTAAGTAACAGAGAGGAGGAAAGCACTCGATAGAAGTTGTTTCTCGATCGAAAATTTGGTATTAAAGACCTAGGAAAACTCAAATACTTCCTAGGAATTAAAGTAGCAAATGGCTCAAAGGGGTTGTTTCTTAGCCAAAGGAAATATGCACTAGATATTGTCAAAGAAGCCGGACTAGAGGGAGCTAAGCCGGTAGACACTCCGATTCAACCCTATCACAATTTGGCCCTGGCAGATGGTCGAATATTGAATGACCCAATTAAGTATAGGCGAATTGTCGGGAAATTGATTTATTTGACTATTACAAGACCCGACTTGATTTACGCGGTGCACATATTAAGCCAATTTGTCCACGCTCCGCGAAAAGAACATCTTGACGCTGCAAAGAGGGTTGTTCGATATGTCAAAGGAGAACCAGGTAAGGGCATTGTGATTGCGAGAGATTGTGACCTTCGAATAAGGGGGTATTCCGATTCTGATCATGCCAAATGTCCCTTAACACGAAGGTCCACAACCGGGTACTATGTATGCTTGGGTAACTCTCCAATTTCATGGAAAGAAAAGAAGCAAGTCACCGTTGCAAGGTCGACCGCAGAAGCGGAATATAGAGCACTCGCAGCCGTGACTAGTGAGGTTTTATGGCTTAAATCGTTTCTTAAGTCATTGGGGATTAATCATACTCAGCCAATGAAATTATTATGTGACAATGAATCAGCAATGAAGATAGCAAAAAACCCCGTTTTTCACGAACGAACGAAAGACATCGAGGTTGATTTACACTTCATTCGGCATCATATTGTTCAAGGTACAATCACACTTTCTCATATACGAAGCAAAGAGCAGATTGCTGATCCTTTTACGAAGGCTTTGGCCGGGAACGCGTTCCGTTATCTTCAGTCCAAGTTGGGCATATGGTTCCCTAATGCTCCAACTTGAGGGGGAGTAATGAAGAATATACATTGTGATATTATACGATACTGTAAATATTTGATCATATCTTCTATATTCGGGTGTATATGTTTTGGTTATTCAGTTACCTTAAATTAGGAGGAATATTAGGATATTATTCCTTAATTTTATTCCGTTATTTTTGTATATATTAGGATTGTACGTTGCTCTTTGTAATATAACATTTTGCCTCATTCACCATTTCTTTTCCTTCTATCAAATTCTTCAATAGCACTCAACTCCCAGGATTACACAACCGCTATTACCTTAGTGTAGGTAAGGAAACAGATGAGTACCGCCAAGAATGTTGCCAAATTTTTTAGAGAGAATGTAGAAGAAGAGAAGGATGATTTTGATTGTTGTTATCTCCTTTTGAGTTTTGGGGTATTGATTTATATAGTGGTGAATTAGCATAGTAAATAACGATTTCACCATAGAAAATGATGTACTCCCTCCATTCAAATCCAAGTGTCTCATTTGCTTTTGCACATTTGCCGATACGCGTTTTACATTAACGATATCTTTCATTTTACATTAGCAAAAATTATAAAAATTTGATATTCTTAATGTGCTCATAAAGACGAATCAAACAAAATCTCACATGACTATATTCTCACTTATAGATTGTCGAGAATATCAAAAATTCCCCTCAAGTGTGAATAGTGTTGTAGACACCCGCATTTTGACTGCCAGGTGTCTATGGTAGTTTCCCAAAAAACACCCGATGATGATCGGACACTAACATGCTTCTATGCGCTCGGATACGGGCTCAAATCCATTAATCGCTGGCTAACACACTTACAGAGTACAAATCTCACAAAATCAACCTCAAATCCAGGCCCAGCGGGCCGTTTCCAATCAAGCAAGGCTAATTTGGGCCGAAACCGACACTGGAATTAAAACCGACTCGTCACGATTGGGTCAATCCCGGTCAAAGTCGTTTCCGAGACATACCAAACAACCCCTCAAATATCAAAAGCCCAATTCAAACTCAAACTCATCAAGTATCCATGGTCACGGTCCAAAGCGAGTGACCCGCGCGACCCAGCTGGGCCACTCGATCGAGTGCCTCACCCACTCGATCGAGTGGGCCCTTATTCAGGCCCGACGGCTAGCGTAACGGGCCACTCGACCGAGTTAGCCACTTACTCGGTCGAGTAACCCTAAACTGAAGCCCTAGCTTTGCCTATATAAGGAACCCCCATGCACACATCTTAAACAACTTTTAGCACCTCAAATTCAACCCTAGTTCACACTTTTACAGCCCTAATACACCCTAAGCAAATCCTAAGCAATACACTAGCAAAAACCCTAAACCTAGTTTAGGAATCAACAACCCGAGCCACCATAACTTAACCTCCATAAACCTCGAAGACTCTAGTGTAAAGCCACGGTTACGAGTTCTAATCCGAGACAAGAACATGTAGGTTGAGGGTGTCAAAACCCCGTTTCTTCTCTTTTCTTTCTCCTTCTCGCGTCGTGTCGTCTTTATACGGGTCGTTTTTATTTATTTATTCCGTTTTATCGTTATTATCGCGTCATTAATACCGATAGTATAATACTAGTATCAAAACATTAAAATACCTATCAATTTGTGTCGAGTATGAGTGATATCGGAATAAGGAAACACGAATATACAAGTGTACTGCACACAGCGTTGACGGTCGCTTGTTCCGATATCCCGATTACTTGATTATTCACATAGGTTAACTTCAACAATAATTCTCATATCGTTTGTATCATTATGGTCATTCGCATATCACATCGATTTCTCAAAGAACAAACATTGTATTTCAATAAGGGTCGAAACCCGTTGACACGGATCCGACATCACAATCCCTAGGGATTTATTCCGATGTCGGAGAAGTCGAGGGAATCAAGTTCTTTTTTTTTCAAATAAAGCGTCGATTTCAGATTCGATACTAATCCCATAATTGGATATCGAATCTAGTAATCAAGCCATACGAATTAATTAATGTGATTTGCTCATATCGCGATAATTAATTCAAAACGGCTAAAAATCAATTTATTTATTTTCTATTTCACTCTAATATTCCATATCGATTCAAATAATCAAATGTGGGATACAACGAGTATTCAAAGTTAGAGTCGAGTATAAATTCAGCAATATTTATACTCGGTTCAACAAAATTTGCGATTTATAAAAAACCAAGTCGAGCGTAAATTGTGCAGTATTTATGTCTGATTCGGTAAAATCATCAAACTCTCAAAAATCAAAAGCAATTTCAAAATCAATATCAAAATTGCAAACGAATTACAATTCGTACAGGGGGCACTCGACCGAGTGCCTAACCCACTCGGTCGAATGGTACCCCAAAAATCGGATTAGAATGTCTGTTACGACACCCACTCGGTCGAGTCTCACAGTGACTCGGTCGAGTGGCCATGTACTCGACCGAGTTAGTCAATAACTCGGCCGAGTATGGTCCATAACGCGAAACAGAAACCTATTTTCGGGGTTTACTCGATCGAGTCTATCGACTACTCGATCGAGTGACCTCGTAACGACCAAAACATGAGTCGTACATCCTTCTTTTCAAAACTCGATAGTATTTTACGACTTAGGTCAACGCGTGCATAATTAATCACGTGTATACTATCTTTTCAAACCATGCATCATCTTGTACATCATTCAATTCAATTCATTATTTGCACAAATCGTTATTATTCGCTATATCATTGCATCGTTACTAACGCATTTGCTTGTTTCTCTTGTCAATTTAATTCTTGTTCGTTTATTGTACTAAATGAACCCGCATGCTAAATTCCACTTTGACGTAGAATTAATTGCATTAAATTGACTTAGAAACCCTTTTCAAATTCAATTCACATGTTTAGGGAAAATACTCTTTGCATATCTTTTTCCCGTTTAACTAGCGCGCGTATTGTAAGTCATTCGAATTCTTAGTAGAGGCCGCTAATGTGCGGGCGGGGTTGGGTGTCCTTTGTGGGCTTCCCAACACGTACCCTCACCCCTTACTCAGAACCTCGGTTTCCGGATGCCCGAAACCGTTGGCGCACGAGAGTCATTCAATACACAATATCCGATAACGTCGGTATTGGTATCAAATGCAGAGGGACGAGCCCAATAAACTCTGACATCGGAAATGGGCCGTATTTTGTATACGGACCACTACGACATAGAGTGGGCTCGAATGGTTCCGAATAACCACAAAATTTGATGGCGACTCCACATAGACCTAAATTTCAATTCGATCCATTCTCATATGGAGATTCATTCGCCTACCCAAACCCGCGCGTGGCCGCGTCGGGGTGGACCTACGTCATGTCCACAATTTGGCGACTCCGCTGGGGATTAACTGATGCGTGACTTACCATCGGCATCCTCAGGGTGAGACTCGAATAGAAATCGTTTGACAAATACAATACGCGCTTTAGTTCTACGGTCCATGCATAACCCATATTTTCCCGGGCCGGTACTGGTGACCGACGTCCCACTATACCATTGATGTATTCCAATATGGATATGTCAAAAGGTGTCCATAGTCGATTCGAGTGGGTTTCGCGGCATGTTCTAAGCTCAATTCGACTTAGAGAGTCCGTCCCGATCAACGTCTAGACTATGTACACTGGTATAGACCCTTTCAGACCGACCGAGACTTAGTGTAGAGCATACATAGCGTCGTTATAATGCTTGTGTGACTACGTGCTACTTGGTTTCCGAGTCATTTTCAAAAATATCAACTTTTCAAAAATTACATCATCCTTTTCAAGATATTCGATTTTCAAAACCCGGGACATACCGAATTTAGGACTTATGATTTTACTCAAAATAGCCTATTTTCTAGCCGGTATGCTGCCCAAATCAAAACTCGAACTTTCAAAACTCGTGGCCCAATGACTTTTCGTCCTCTTTTTCGGAAATTTGGGCCATTCACCGAGTCCACTCGGTCCTTATTCAAAAACCATCAATTTTCAAAAACCTCCCTCCTCTTAGGACTTCCCGTATTTAGCAGTGTCGGGTCATGTCTTAGGTTGTCAAGTTCTTCTAGCGTCGAAACTCTGTCGATCTTACATCACGAGTTTCTTCCCTATCCCAGTCCGCCTTATTAGACTAAGGCAAGGCCCACCTAAGTAGGACATACTCTTACGAAGGAGGGCCCGTCAACACGATCGAGTCAAAAGTCTGGGGATGCCTCGCGTGAACCTTCCTTCGAACAGGACTAGGCCTACTTGTCGAATCCTAAGGAAGGCCCATACTTCACAAGTCACCCGTCTAAGCGTCTTCTTCAAGTCATTTCCCTTTTAGTCTCGTTCGGGATGTACTTTCTATTCTGGGATTTCTGGGCTAGTTTCTGATTACGCGGTGTTCTTACAGACAGGCCAGCCACAACCCGACATCAACGCAAGATGGAGGATTTGAAAAATGCCCTAACCAAGATCGAGACTCAACTGACCTCCATCCTCGCTAACCAAGCAACTTTGGACACCCGTCTGAGCACTGTGGAGAAGACGGTCCCAGGTGAAGGAGGCGATTCCGTTGGGCCCATAGCCGAATTGGTCAGTGTCGTTCGCAGGCTCGAGGAGCAAGTCCACTTGTCAACAAGCAACTCGATCCACTCCGAAAATGCTCGCATTTATTCACCTTTGAATGACGAGCTACCGGCCAACCTCAACTTGACGGGAATTCCTATGTTTGAGGGTACCGAAGACCCGGTCCATCATATCCGGGCCTTCAAAGACTTCATGGCAGTCAAAGGGGTAAAGTCCACCATGTTCAAGCACTTATTCCCTTCCTCCTTGGAGAAGCATCCCAGGGCCTGGTTCTACAGGCTCGACCCCAAGAAATACAAGATTGGGATGACGTGGCGACCGAATTTGCTCGGAACTACGCCGATAACACTGAAATCCAGACTACAATGCGTACTCTGGAGGTAATGGCCCAGGAGCCCAAAGAAGGGTTCACAAAATATCTGCAAAGGTGGAGGGCTGAGAGTGTGAAGCTGGTTGACAAGCCCGGCGAGAAGGCCCTAGTGGAAGCCTTCGTCAAAAATTTACTCCCATCCTACCGGGTCCATCTCCGGTATGCTATTATCCCAAACTTTGCTGTCCTTACTGAAATGGGCACAAGGATCGAAGATGATTTGAGGTTGGAGAGCCTAACTAAGGCCTCTACCAAAGGGTATCAAGGGGCAAGTTCATCCACAATCAAGCCCACACCCGCAGCGGCAACTCGCAGCATCTTCGACGAGGTAAACCTGCTCGACACCTCATCTAAAAAGAATACACCAAATCGGGTATTCACAGATATAGGGACTACCTATACTTATGCCTTACAGAGGCTATCCTCAAGGGGCCTAATCCAACCGATAGGCCCAACTGCAGAACCTCCAGTGGAAAAGAGGCCCAAGACTTACAATGCCCAGGCCTATTGTCAGTATCACCGGGATAACGGGCATGATACTGAAAAATGTTGGAGGTTAAAACACCTGATCCAGGACCTTATCGAGAGCGGGAAAATCCCGTTGCCCGGAGACAAGCCGAGCAACAAAGAAAACCCATTCAGCGCTCATGCTATCTTCACCGGTGAGGTAATTGACTGTTCTCACCTCATCTCTCCCTATATCCCACAAGTCAACGGGATATGGTTCGACGACGAGGATGATGTGTACTTAACCAAAGGGGAAGCTGTCCCCATCACCCTCGAAGAGGTCCGACAGGCTAAGTCCAAGGCTTTAGCCACCAATCATCTCGCCGCAGCTGGGCGTTCCATTCCTATATCCGTCACTGAACCCGCCAGGACGGAGCCTACCCTCGAAGAACCAAGCCCAGACACGGCTCTGGTCCAACAAATGAAGAGGGTCCGAGCCGATCTAACTATATGGCAACTATTGGTTAGCTCGCAAGCTCATCGGGAAGCACTGACTAAGGCTCTCGATGAAATCAAGGTTGATTCAGAGGCTACCCCCGCTGAAATGGTAGCCACCATCATGCCCTACCTTAAGGGCAAATCCAAAGAAGAAGGCCCACTCATAACCTTCTATGAAGCTGATCTGCCACCATTTGGGCCCAATCACAATCTGGCCCTATACATCACGGTCATCTGCAAAGGTAAATATCTCCCGATGACCCTTATCGACGATGGATCAGCCGTGAATGTCCTTCCTCTAAGGACTGCAAAAGCACTCGGCATCACCGATGCCGATTACCTTCCAACGGCGCAGACTATCCAGGCTTTCGACGGAAGCCCAAAACCTGTCGCCGGGGCCGTGAAATTAAAGATCATAACGGGCCCAATCGAAAAGGAATTGGAATTTCAGGTGATAGATGTCACCTCATCATTCAATCTTTGCTGGGAAGGCCTTGGATCCACGCAGTCAAGGCCGTGTCATCTACCCTCCATCGAAAAGTCAAGATGCCCCTCAAAGACGGTATCATCACGCTGGAGGCGACCCCAATTACCGTAGCAAGCTGCAACGCTACGGGCCGGGCCGACCCGCGAGGATTTGATTTCGTGGGCATGATCGAAGAAGAATATCTCTTTAGGCCCTACTTCACAACTAGCACCGACACGATGCTACAAAATCTGGGTTACCTACCCGGGATAACCTCAAGGCCATATCTTCCAGCTGGGAAGATTATCGAGGTCCTAAATGATGGCGGGTCACATTTCGGATTGGGGTATGCTATAACTCCGGAAAATGTGGTTCGGGCCGGTATTCACAAGGCCATCGACATTATCAAGGGTACTTACATAAGCTCTTATAGCCTGAAGCTAACGGATTACTTCGTCACTCCAGTCTTCGGAGCCGTCCAAGTGGGCCTCTACCAACCCACCATCACATATCCCGAGACCAAAAAGGCTCGGGAATGCAATTTCATCCCTGATGATATATTCACCATCGTCCAGGCCGAATCAAAGGAGGGCGAAAACAACTCCGAGCCCGTGCTGGGGCTCTTATTCGGAGAAGACCAAGCCGTCCCCGCTCCAAAGAGCGACTTGGTCAACCTGATCCTCCGCAGCGATCGGTTCGACCCAACCAAACTAATCACCGAGGTCGGCGCCAACACCGAAACGAGGGCTTGGAGGAAGACCATAAAGTGGACCGACGGTCAAGGACGGGTCTACAAGCTGACCACTGGCGAGGGAGACATGCCGGATACCGAGTCTGAGTCAGAGTCAGAGTCGGAGTCTGAGTCCGAGTCTAGAGGGTCTGGTGCTAAGGTCGAGTCTGTAACCCCTCTTCCCTTATCCACTGAGGTCTCGGGGCCTGTCCCAAGACCTCTCCCTATACCGCCACTGACCAATGATCAGATGGCAGCTCTATTCGAGCTATTTTCAAAATTTACCATCAATAATAATAACGAACACCGTTCTGCTTACGACTTGTCTTATTTCCAAAATCTTCTCAATTTCAAAAACTTTATATGCAATGACATTGAGAAACCCGACGAACAGGTACCCCTACCTCAACATCTGGTCGAGCAGCTCGAGCAAAGGGAATCCCGAGACCCGGTAATCGAAGAAACCGAGTCCATCAACGTGGGAACCACTTTAGAGCCCCAGATGCTTAAGTTGGGTCTATCTTTAGATTCAGAGGAGAGAAAACAATTCACCGACCTCCTCCAGGAATTTAAAGATGTCTTTGCATGGTCCTACAAGGACATGCCGGGTATAGACCGGGAGATAGCCGAACATCGAATACCCATCAAAGATGGGTGCAAGCCGGTAAAGCAGAAACTCAGAAGAATGAAGCCCGAGTGGTCTCTTAAAGTCAAGGAAGAGGTCGATAAACAATTTAAAGCAGGCTTTATACAAGTGTCTGAATATCCAGACTGGGTTGCAAACATCGTGCCGGTACCCAAGAAGGACGGCAAAGTGCGGGTTTGCGTGGACTTCCGGGATCTTAACAAGGCAAGCCCAAAAGACGATTTTCCGTTACCACACATCGACATACTGGTGGATAATACGGCCGATCATGCCCTTCTATCGTTCATGGACGGGTGCCGGGTACAATCAGATTAAAATGGCAGAAGAGGACATGGGTAAGACCACCTTCATTACATCTTGGGGTACTTACTGTTACACCGTCATGCCATTTGGGCTTATAAACGCCGGGGCCACTTATCAACGGACTGCCACTACTTTGCTCCACGACATGATGCATAAGGAAGTGGAGGTCTATGTGGACGACATGATCGTCAAATCTAAGGACCGAAGCGGGCACATTTCAGCCCTAAGAAAGTTCTTCACCCGGCTACGTAAATACAACATGAGACTGAACCCGCAAAAATGCAGTTTTGGGGTAACGTCGGGCAAATTACTGGGCCATATCGTTAGCCAACGCGGCATCGAGGTCGACCCAGCTAAAATCAAAGCCATCACCGAGATGCAACCACCCAAGACCGAAAAGGAAATAAGGGGGTTTCTCGGAAAAGTCCAATACATCAGCCGGTTCATTTCGAAACTAACCATGGTATGCGAACCCATCTTCAAAAAGCTAAAAATCGGAGAACGGGTGCTATGGGACGGCAAATGTCAAGCGGCTTTTGACAAAATCAAGGAGATGTTGTCTGCTCTGCCGGTACTAATGCCACCTCAACACGGTCTGCCTTTGTCGTTATACCTAACGACGACGAAGACGGCCATGGGGGCTATGCTGGCCCAGACAGTCGATTCAGAAGAACGGGCTATTTACAACATCAGTAAAAAGTTCCTCGAATATGAGTGCAAATATACAATGCTCGAAAAGACGTGCCTAGCATTGGTTTGGGCCACTAAAAAGCTCTGACATTACATGCTCAGTCACGAGGTACATGTGTTATCCAAAATGGATCCTATCAAGTACTTATTTGAGAAGCCCATCCTCAACGGCAGGATGTCAAGATGAACTTTAATGTTATCCGAGTTCGACCTCAAATTTGTACCATTAAAAGCCATCAAAGGTCGGGTAGTTGCCGAGTTCCTCGCTGACGGCCCAATATCCGAAGAAGGCCACACCGATACATGGGCCTTTCCTGATGAAGACATATTCCATACCGGTACGGAAGTGTGGGATTTATATTTCGATGGGGCATCCAACTTCCGAGGATTTGGGGTCGGAATCCTGTTAATTTCACCCCGAGGGGAACACACTCCCTTATCCATCAAGTTGGACTTCGACGTGACCAACAACGCAGCCGAATACGAAGCATGCATTCACGGGTTGCAAGCCGCCGCTGATTTAGGGGTAACAAACCTCCGGGTCCACGGTGATTCATCATTAGTCATCAATCAAGCACTCCAAAAATGGAAAACTCGGAACGCCAATCTCGTGGCTTACCAAGCATGCGTAAGGGTTCTAGAGAAACAATTTCATAAGGTAGAATACATTTATCTGCCCCGGGAAGAGAATCATTTCGCAGATGCACTTTCCAAATTAGCATCTTTACTGAACATCCCGGATCACCTGACCAGCATGCCAATCTGTGTCGAAAGACGGTCCGAGCCAGCCTACATCCACGCCATTCAGGATATCGAGATAACTGACCCGGAGCCTTGGTATCAAGCTGTCCTAACCTACCTGACAACGGGAGAGTACCCCCCGGAAGCTGAAAATCGGGCCAAAAAGGCCTTACGAAGATTAGCAACCCAATTTGTCCGAACTGATGACGGGCAATTGTACAAAAAGACGGCACAGGGAGCTCTACTTCTATGCATCGACAAAATACAGGCCGAAAAGGTCATGGCCGAGGTCCATGATGGCGAAAACGGCCTGCATATGAACGCCCATATGCTAGCCCGAAAAAATCATGAGGCTCGGGTACTATTGGAACACCATGGAAACAGACTGTCAGTTGTATGTCAAACACTGCCATAACTGTCAGATCTTCGCCAATGTGCAGCATATGCCATCTTCCCTATTATATACCATGACATCACCATGGCCATTTTCGACATGGGGCATTGACATAATTGGAAAGGTGCATCCTTCCGGGACGGGAGGTCATTGCTTCATCTTGGTGGCCATCGACTACTTCACCAAATGGGTCGAAGCCGAGTCATACCGTGTCTTGAAGGCCAAGCACGTGGCCAAATTTATCCAAAATAAAATAATATGCCGATATGGGATCCCTCACGAGTTCATCAACGATCACGGGACCCACTTTCAAGCTGAAACTGCCGCATTGCTGGCAAAATACAAAATTCAAAGGCATACATCTTCGCCTTACCGGCCTCAAACAAATGGAGCGGTAGAAGCGGCCAATAAAACAATTGTCACCATACTTAAAAAGATGGCTGAAAATTACCGGGACTGGCCCGACAAAATATCTTTTGCCCTATGGGGATATCGAACCTCAATCCGCACCGCGACCGGAGCAACCCCGTATTACTTGACATACGGAATGGAAGCGGTCCAACCAGTCGAGCTAGAGGTACCATCCCTTAGGATCCTGCTTGAAAGCCAAGTACCTGAGGCAGATTGAGTCCAAGCCCGATACGATTCGCTAGTCCTTTTAGACGAACGGCGATCCTGGGCTCTCAACAACATTCAAATATATCAAAAAAGGATCCAACGGGCTTTCAACAAACGGGTTAGGCCCAGGAACATCAAGGAAGGGGATCTGGTCCTAAAATCGGTTCGTGCCTTACTACCGGTTGACCCAAGGGGTAAATTCAAACCCAACTGGGCTGGGCCATACTTAGTCAAGAAGGTCCTATCAGGAGGAGCGGTGATGCTGACAGATTTGGACAGGAACGAATTTGTCAACCCAACCAACTTGGACCAGCTGAAGCGCTACTACCCCTAAACCCCATCTCAATGTCATTTGCAAAAATTTATAAAAATTTGTCTTTTTATAAATTTTCAAAAATTATAGACAAATCAATAAGCTAGAATTAATTATTCTACTGTCACACATCTTGAATTAATAATCCTGGTGTATTTCGAAAATTGCAAAAGAAAATCAATCAAATCAATTTTGAACTACGTTAGGTTTGATTCCGCCATTTGCGGATACGTAGGCAACCCTTCAAAAGGGTACAACCACTGCAATAAACGAAAGACGGGAACGGTGTTCAATAATATGTCTTTTATTAATATCTCGATAAACTCGTTTTCACACAAAAAATCACACCACAAAAATAATAATAATATTCAAATAATAAAATAAGGAGACTAATAACCGGGCATCTTCCCCTTCCCCTTGTCCTTCGGGTCGCGTGGAGCCCGAGGTCTTCGGGGTGGTGACGAGCGTTCCCGAATCACAAGTGGAACCTCTTTAGCCCGGGCCCGTTTCTTTGGCGACGGGTCTTCAATCACGGTCTTCGGCCCAAGTCGGGCCCGCACATGCTCAGGCAGTCTATCCCGTGGGCCAAGTCGGTCCTGCACGGGTAGTCTTGGGCCCAGTCTCCTTTCCAAGTCCATCTGGGGGCTCACTCTCCCCCAAGCACCTTTAGCACTAGACCCTTCAGCTTGAATCTTAGTCTTCTTCTTGTGACCAGACATTAGACGAACTAGGGTGGCTGGAGTGTCTCCTTCATCAAAGAACCCCCTGTTGTCTTTGGCCTGCTCCCTTCTCAGCAGGTCGAAGGCTTCATCGACTTTCAAAGCGGCTCGGGCTTTAGCATCTCCTGCTTTGGTCCACTTCGTATAAGAATCTGAAACCCAGATTGAATGGCGAGATTTGACAACGGGCCAAGTATGCCGTGTGTACCACCTTTGCGTCCAGGTATCACACATTACATCAGTCAGTTGGGTAGGGTCACTCACAACTGCTTCAACTTCAGGGATTCGCTGGGTCCATCCATACTGCCTTAGTATGCGATCTGGATAGAGATGAACCGTCTGCCTGAAAGAAAGAATCACCTGATAGCGGGCTCTGTCCCTTGGGTCCAAGCCACTCCAAAGGTAGATGGGCCACCATGGAACTACCCATCGAATTAACGGGCCGCCATGAAAAGACAAAACCTCGTCCCAGTACTTCTGCGTAATCTGACGAGAAAAGTCAATGGTCCGCCTCCTCGTCATCACCTGGTTATGACGGTAGTTGCCCGCATCAAGTGGAGGATCTATCACTGATAGTCTCTCATACAGCCAAATCTGCAAAAAGAAACAAAAGCATGAGATTCCAGGGCAAAATAGGCGTTCGCCTAAAGGCCACTCGATCGAGTGCTTGGGACACTCGATCGAGTGGTACCCCTGAACGCAAACAGGAGACTCTTTACGAGGGCACTCGATCGAGCGCCAGGGTGACTCGATCGAGTGGTACCTTCGAAGACAGATCAGGAGAGTTCCATCGAGGGTACTCGACCGAGTGCCTGGGTGACTCGATCGAGTACCCCCTGCAGTAAAAAAAAAATCGCAAAAAAAAAATCAAAGAAATTGAATTAAGAAGTCAAGTGACATACTTGCAACAAACGGGTGCTCCCGGTAAGACGAATGGATGAGTCCCTTTTGCGATCGTCCAATCCTTGGATAATCTCGCCCGTGATCAACCAAGCCGGGCTGTGCTCAGTCTCCATCAGATCCACTACGGTCAGAAGACGGGTGCTTCCCATGCAAGATAACAGGTCCATATGACCCTCGAAAGCATATACATGAAGCATGCAAAAAGAGAAGGCCCTGCGGCTGAAAGCCGGTCTAACCCGAACATCGAATGAATTCATAAATTTCTCAGCCAAGTCGATCAGAGAAATTTTATCACCATCCATCATACGGGATACCTCGTTGTGAGAAAGCCCTAGAAATTCTCTCAACTTCCTCCTTGGGTCATAGATCGAATACGGGACGGCGGGACGGAGTATCGGATTCCATCCTCCTATAGCTGCAATCTCCTCAGGTAAAGGGCAGACTTCACCCCGAGGGAAAGCAAAGACATGATATATGTCATCCCAATAAGCCAAGCTAGCATCCAGAAAATAGCGGTCAACCACCATCTGACGGAACGGGTACAATTGGGTTATCCCCGTCTGATTCAAAGCCACCCTATCTGCGTCCCTAAAGCGACGGGACCACTCCTGCAACATCACACTCAACCTATCGATCCCCATGGCTAAAACTTCTTAAAGAAGATGAAGAGACTTTCTCAAGAGAACTAGAGAGACTTTCTCTTGAAAAGGGTTTGTTTTGTGACTTGTGAAGAAAATCAAGGGCAAGGAGGGGCTATATATAACATTAGCCTTGCAAACTATTTAGGAAAATTTCCTAATCTCAATAGGAATCGAACCACAATCCTAGTCTCAATACTAGCATGGAAATCTCCATCCCGAACTTTCCTAATCTTTGTTAGGAGTCAAAAAATCTCAAAATTTCCAAAATTCAAAAATCTCAAGATTTCAAATTTCAAAATTTCAAAAATTCAAATTTTCAAAAAACCATTTCTCCCCAGCGCGAGTCATTTTACTACCTACGTGTTGCATGCATTTTATGTGACTCATACAGGTACGACTCAAATAGGGAAGTGCAACCCACGATAATTCCCCAGCGGAAGCCAACGACGGCATTTCAAGGGATGAGTCTACATACAGGCGCACCCAGGACTTACGAGACAAGTCCAATTTCCCACGGAGTTATCGGCTCAGGTATGACTTCTAGCTTGCGGCTGGCGAGCCCTTCACGCAAGTCTAATGGACTATAAACGACCCGGCCGGAAGTCCGCCAGGTTGCAATCCTCGATTGGCCTGGTGGATACTCTGACTTTCGCCCTGTCCAAGCCTCAGTCAGAGTGGGGGCTCTGTAGACACCCGCATTTTGACTGCCAGGTGTCTATGGTAGTTTCCCAAAAAACACCCGATGATGATCGGACACTAACATGCTTCTATGCGCTCGGATACGGGCTCAAATCCATTAATCGCTGGCTAACACACTTACAGAGTACAAATCTCACAAAATCAACCTCAAATCCAGGCCCAGCGGGCCGTTTCCAATCAAGCAAGGCTAATTTGGGCCGAAACCGACACCGGAATTAAAACCGACTCGTCACGATTGGGTCAATCCCGGTCAAAGTCGTTTCCGAGACATACCAAACAACCCCTCAAATATCAAAAGCCCAATTCAAACTCAAACTCATCAAGTATCCATGGTCACGGTCCAAAGCGAGTGACCCGCGCGACCCAGCTGGGCCACTCGATCGAGTGCCTCACCCACTCGATCGAGTGGGCCCTTATTCAGGCCCGACGGCTAGCGTAACGGGCCACTCGACCGAGTTAGCCACTTACTTAGTCGAGTAACCCTAAACCGAAGCCCTAGCTTTGCCTATATAAGGAACCCCCATGCACACATCTTAAACAACTTTTAGCACCTCAAATTCAACCCTAGTTCACACTTTTACAGCCCTAATACACCCTAAGCAAATCCTAAGCAATACACTAGCAAAAACCCTAAACCTAGTTTAGGAATCAACAACCCGAGCCACCATAACTTAACCTCCATAAACCTCGAAGACTCTAGTGTTAAAGCCACGGTTACGAGTTCTAATCCGAGACAAGAACATGTAGGTTGAGGGTGTCAAAACCCCGTTTCTTCTCTTTTCTTTCTCCTTCTCGCGTCGTGTCGTCTTTATACGGGTCGTTTTTATTTATTTATTCCATTTTATCGTTATTATCGCGTCATTAATACCGATAGTATAATACTAGTATCAAAACATTAAAATACCTATCAATTTGTGTCGAGTATGAGTGATATCGGAATAAGGAAACACGAATATACAAGTGTACTGCACACAGCGTTGACGGTCGCTTGTTCCGATATCCCGATTACTTGATTATTGAGATAGGTTAACTTCAACAATAATTCTCATATCGTTTGTATCATTATTGTCATTCGCATATCACATCGATTTCTCAAAGAACAAAAATTGTATTTCAATAAGGGTCGAAACCCGTTGACACGGATCCGACATCACAATCCCTAGGGATTTATTCCGATGTCGGAGAAGTCGAGGGAATCAAGTTCTTTTTTTTTCAAATAAAGCGTCGATTTCAGATTCGATACTAATCCCATAATTGGATATCGAATCTAGTAATCAAGCCATACGAATTAATTAATGTGATTTGCTCATATCGCGATAATTAATTCAAAACGGCTAAAAATCAATTTATTTATTTTCTATTTCACTCTAATATTCCATATCGATTCAAATAATCGAATGTGGGATACAACGAGTATTCAAAGTTAGAGTCGAGTATAAATTCAGCAATATTTATACTCGGTTCAACAAAATTTGCGATTTATAAAAAACCAAGTCGAGCGTAAATTGTGCAGTATTTATGTCCGATTCGGTAAAATCATCAAACTCTCAAAAATCAAAAGCAATTTCAAAATCAATATCAAAATTGCAAACAAATTACAATTCGTACAGGAGGCACTCGACCGAGTGCCTAACCCACTCGGTCGAATGGTACCCCAAAAATCGGATCAGAATGTCTGTTACGACACCCACTCGGTCGAGTCTCACAGTGACTCGGTCGAGTGGCCATGTACTCGACCGAGTTAGTCAATAACTCGGCCGAGTATGGTCCATAACGCGAAAGAGAAACCTATTTTCGGGGTTTACTCGATCGAGTCTATCAACTACTCGATCGAGTGACCTCGTAACGACCAAAACATGAGTCGTACATCCTTCTTTTCAAAACTCGATAGTATTTTACGACTTAGGTCAACGCGTGCATAATTAATCACGTGTATACTATCTTTTCAAACCATGCATCATCTTGTACACCATTCAATTCAATTCATTATTTGCACAAACCGTTATTATTCGCTATATCATTGCATCGTTACTAACGCATTTGCTTGTTTCTCTTGTCAATTTAATTCTTGTTCGTTTATTGTACTAAATGAACCCGCATGCTAAATTCCACTTTGACGTAGAATTAATTGCATTAAATTGACTTAGAAACCCTTTTCAAATTCAATTCACATGTTTAGGGAAAATACTCTTTGCATATCTTTTTCCCGTTTAACTAGCGCGCGTATTGTAAGTCATTCGAATTCTTAGTAGAGGCCGCTAATGTGTGGGCGGGGTTGGGTGTCCTTTGTGGGCTTCCCAACACGTACCCTCACCCCTTACTCAGAACCTCGGTTTCCGGATGCCCGAAACCGTTGGCGCACGAGAGTCATTCAATACACAATATCCGATAACGTCGGTATTGGTATCAAATGCAAAGGGACGAGCCCAATAAACTCTGACATCGGAAATGGGCCGTATTTTGTATACGGACCACTACGACATAGAGTGGGCTCGAATGGTTCCGAATAACCACAAAATTCGGTGGCGACTCCACGTAGACCTAAATTTCAATTCGATCCATTCTCATATGGAGATTCATTCGCCTACTCAAACCCGCGCGTGGCCGCGTCGGGGTGGACCTATGTCATGTCCACAAGTGTCAAAAAGTGAAATGCGACACTTGGATTTGAATGGAGGGAGTATGTGGGAGACTTCACAATCAATTATGAAAGACCGCATGAAGCGAGTGAAAAACGCATAATTAGTTTGGAAATACGTTCCAAGACTAATTCCTAATAGATATGTAAATATCGTAATATTCTGTTACCTTGTTTATAGAGTATCGTAATATAGCATATACCGTAATTATAGGATAAGTTTCCACTGTATGTAAATATTCTGTAATCATTTGATTCCTGTAATCTTTGTAACCGCTATATAATGAATACTACGCTAATCACCCAATTCAGGGGATTACAATAATTATCACGGTATCAGAGCTTCAGTTTTCGAACTGAACAAATACGATCCTACTTCGTCTTCTTCCCACGTGTGCTTCGGACACAGGCCATCTTCCCCATGGCTAAAGACGATGATCCCAAAAACAAATCTAACTTACATCCGGTTTACAGCGTTACTAATATTCAACACAAAATGCGCATTCTCGACGGCACAAAGTTAACCTATAGTCAATGGGTTAAGCTGTTTAAATTACATGCTCGAGGATACGAAGTTACCAAGCATATTGATGGTACAGCAGCTCCGGCTAACACCGACCCCAAATATGAAGCCTGGCAGCAAATTGACGCCATAGTGGTACAGTGGATCTACGGATCCGTCTCCGATGATCTGTTCAAGCGTATTCTCGAGGAACCGTCTACGGCTTATGAAGCATGGACCCGCCTCGAGAACCATTTCTTGAACAATAAAGGCTCTCGAGCCGCAGCCCTGGAGCATGAGTTCGTAAATCTCACTCTCGAGTCAATGCCCTCGCTAGACGATTACTGCCAAAAATTGAAGGATCTGGCCGCACAATTAACAGACGTCGGAGGAAAAGTCGACGACCAGCTGCTCGTCTTACAACTGGTTCGGGGACTGCCATCCGCGTATGACACTATTGGCGCATACATTAATCAGACTCTACCCGACTTTGAGACGGCCCGTAGTATGCTTCAACTGGAAGCACAAAGACAGAACAGTCGGTCCGACGCCTCGTCGGCCACGGCCTTGGCTGCGCCGGCGACCGAGGAAGAATTTGTGGACGTCGCCGGCGAACCATCAGCGTGGTCAGTATAGGAATAATCAAGGGGGAAATTCTAGGTTTTCGGGGCAGTATACAGGACAACAATCGGGACAGGTGCACTTGGCTGAGAACTCTGATTTGGAATTTTCTCAAATCGGTAATGCTTTCCAGGCTATTTCAATGCAGAATCCTGACGACAATCAGTGGTATATGGATACGGGTGCTACGTCCCACTTGACATCCAACCCAGGTATACTCACTCCTCCTTTTAATTTAAGTTCGGTCCGCTCAATCTATGTAGGAAATGGTAATTCAATTCCGATTCACCGGTCTGGCATGACTCACATTAAATTACCAAACCAAAACCTTCACCTTAGAAATGTGTTATATACCCCACAAATAATTAAAAACCTCATATATGTTCGTCAATTCACCAAAGACAATAATGTTTCTGTTGAATTTGACCCTGACGGTTTCTCTGTGAAGGACCTCAAGACTGGGAATACGATTATGAGGAGCAGTAGTCGGGGCGATCTCTATCCCGTATCCGCCTCACCAAAACCGTCACAGCCTCTACCTGAGTCAAGTCCATCATCTTTCATTTCTGTTTCTGCGTCTGTCCCGTGGCACGATAGACTCGGCCATCCGGGCTCTACTATTCTAGATTTAATTCAACGTCAGAGTCGTATTGGCTGTAATAAAACTTCTTCTCATTTATGCACCTCTTGTCAAATAAGCAAACACAAGCGTTTACCGTTTCATGCATCTAATTCTATGTCAGTAGCACCGTTTGATATTATCCACAGTGACCTATGGACATCCCCAATACAAAGCAAAAGTGGATATAAATATTATCTCGTCCTAGTCGATGATTTCTCTAACTTTGTGTGGGTTTATCCCCTCAAATTTAAATCCGACACTTACCAAAAAATTGTGCAATTCACTAAATTCATTAAAACCCAATTTGGACGAGATATTAAAAGCTTTCAATGTGATATGGGCCGAGAGTTCGATAACACTCCGTTTCACAACTTTGCCACCCAAAATGGTTTTATGTTTCGGTTTTCGTGCCCCAAAACTTCTCAACAAAACGGTAAAGTTGAGCGTATGTTAAGACGGCTAAACGAAATTATACTCGTCCTCTTGTGTCATGCTTCCCTTCCCCCTACCTTCTGGGTCGATGTCCTCCATGCCTCGGCCTATCTCCACAATATTCTACCCTCCACCACACATAAATCCCGCTCCCCCTCCTCAATTCTTTACCTGCGACATCCGTCCTATGACCATCTCCGGGTGTTCGGGTGTCTGTGTTTTCCTAACTTGTCAGCACATCGAACCCACAAACTGCAAACACGATCTACTAGGTGTGTCTTTCTTGGCTACCCACCAAATCATCGTGGGTATAGGTGTCTTGACTTATCAACGGGAAAAATCATCATTTTCCGCCATGTCACATTTGATGAGTCGGTCTTCCCTTTCGCGTCTTCCCCTTCCCCTTCCCCCGACTACTCGTTCCTCGATCTCGGTCATGAGTCTCTAAATCCCGCTTTCTTTCCCAACATCAATTCCACCCCCGAGCCGACAACCGACCCCACTCCACCTCACTCACCTAATGTGCCCACCTCCCCACCATCTCCCACCACCCTGCCCACTGCCCCGCAACCACCCACGCCACCTACACCCCCCAGCATCTCATCCCCGACCCCTGCACTTTCACAACCCCCCAACACCACCTCCACTCACCCTATGACCACTCGAGCCCAATACGGCATATTCAATCCAAGAACTCACCTAAACCTTCATACCACTAACCAGCCCATCTCCCCCATACCCACCTCTCACCTTGCCGCCCTTCGTGATAGGAATTGGAATGCCGCCTTGGTAGATGAGTTCCGAGCTTTAATTAATAATCATACTTGGGAGCTTGTTCCGCGACCCACTGATCAATCCATTATTCGGTGTATGTGGCTGTTTCGCCACAAATATCGGTCTGACGGTACCCTGCAGCGATATAAAGCCCGACTGGTAGCAAATGGCAAAACGCAACAGGTTGGTATTGATTGTGATGAAACCTTTAGCCCTGTTGTGAAACCGACAACCATCCGTATTGTTCTCAGCATTGCTGTATCCCGGAAATGGCCCATTCATCAACTTGATGTTAAAAACGCATTTCTTCATGGGGACCTTGCTGAAACAGTATATATGCATCAACCCCCCGGATTTCATGATACGACCAAACCGGGGTATGTTTGTCGTCTCCGTAAGTCGCTTTATGGCCTCAAACGGGCACCACGTGCCTAGTATCAGCGCTTCACCAACTACATTCTATCTAAGGGGTTTCGTGGCAGCATATGTGATCCGTCCTTATTTATCCTTCAACATGGTTCTCAAACTGCTTATTTACTCCTCTATGTTGATAATATTATCCTTACTGCCTCTGCCACGTCACTGCTCCGGTCAATCATTGCGACTCTGTCACAAGAATTTGCCATGTCCGATCTCGGTGCACTACATCAGTTCCTTAGCATAACAGTTACCCGGAATGACAATGGTCTATTTCTCACTCAGCGCCAATATGCAATGGATATTCTTGCTTGAGCTTCAATGTCTGACTGTAACCCAAGTAATACTCCAGTCGAGCCCGGTTCGAAACTTAGTCCGTCGTCTGGTCCTGCTATTACCGACCCATCCCTTTATCGTAGTCTCGCCGGTGCGTTACAGTATCTCACCTTCACACGGCCAGATATATCTTATGCGGTGCAACAGGTATGTCTTTTCATGCATGACCCTCGAGAACCACATTTTGCCTTTCTCAAACGTGTCATCCGTTATGTGAAAGGCACGCTCGACCACGGCCTTCATATAGGCATCTCGACGTCATTTAAACTTACGGCTTATTCAGACGCTGACTGGGCAGGATGCCCTGACTCACGACGCTCGACATCGGGTTACTGTGTTTTCCTTGGAGATAACCTCATTTCTTGGTCCTCCAAACGCCAGTCTACCGTCTCTCGTTCTAGTACCGAAGCCGAATACAGGGGCGTTGCGAATGCTGTCGCTGAAACCAGTTGGCTCCGCAATCTTCTTCTTGAGCTACACATACCATTATGTCATGCTACTCTTGTCTTTTGTGACAACATCTCTGCGGTCTATCTTTCGGGAAATCCTGTTCAACATCAGCGCACCAAACATATTGAACTAGATATACATTTTGTGCGCAAAAAAGTTCAGGTTGGTCTTATCCGTCTGCTAGCTACATGTTCCCTCAGAGTATCAGTACGCTGACATATTCACAAAGGGTTTGCCGAGGTATCTGTTTGATCGTTTTCTTGCCAGTCTCAGCGTTCGTCCTCCTCCCGCTCCGACTGTGGGGGCGTAATAGATATGTAAATATCGTAATATTCTGTTACCTTGTTTATAGAGTATCGTAATATAGCATATACCGTAATTATAGGATAAGTTTCCACTGTATGTAAATATTCTGTAATCATTTGATTCCTGTAATCTTTGTAACCGCTATATAATGAATACTACGCTAATCACCCAATTCAGGGGATTACAATAATTATCAATTCCCAATATTTGCTTCTTTTGAAGCATCAAATCCAACAAATGAGCCCAAAGTTGTGACTGGTGGTGGGGGGTTACAGTGTTAACTGCTGTTTTGGGTGGCAGGTGCTTACGCCAGCAGACGAGGACCACCATATCAACAAACACAACTTCCAAATCCCATTCGTATGCGGGTGCCGGAATTTGGAGCCACTCCGCCGCATCCTGGAAGGGGCGGCCATGATCCGAACCAAGGTTGACGCCGGGACCGGCAACGTAATGGAGGCAGTCGGGCACGTGAGGTCTGTGATGGGTTCAATACGCCTTCTTCGAAACATGGATGATGACGAGGTATTTGTCTACGCCAAGAAGATCCCCGCTCCCTACAATTCGGTGATGTAGACAAAGCAGTTAGGCCGGTTGCCGGTGGTGCAGTTCGCTGCAGGGGGTGTAGCGACGCCTGCAGACGCTGCGCTGATGATGCAGTTGAGGTGCGACGTGGTGTTTGTGGGGTCGGGTGTGTTCAAGAGTGGTACCCCGCGAAACGGGCGAGGGCCATAGTGCAGGCTGTCACCCATTATAGTGACCTGGATCTGCTCGCAGAGGTTTGCTGTGGGCTTGGTGAAGCCAGTCGTTCCGAATGAATGACCAATGAAAATCGATCATATGCTTGTTTATCACTTCATCCAAAGTTTGGATTAATGTTATGTTAATGGCTTGTTTCTCTTCTGTTGGTCTTAAGACTGTCCTCTTCATGGATGATTTAGTGTCTTAGTTAGATAACACACGAAATGAAATGGGAGACAAAGGAACAAAACAAAAAATAGTTGTAAGCAAGAAATGATTGCTTGTGATCTTGGATAATTGTATTGTTAGTGGTATATTTTCGGTCGAAACGAATTGGGTTCTATGTTACATGATGGAGCTTTACGTATGCATCCTGGTCGGTGTTTAGGATTGTGCTAATTTCAATTACCGTTTGTTTTTCTGCTGTGTGATGCTTGGGGGTAACTAACGATAGCAGGTAGAGGAAGATGTATAATAGAATTGTATTACTATAGCAGGAAGAGGAAGATGTATAACTAACTAACTACGGAGTAACTAACTAGCTGACTTGGTAGAGCACTCCTCGACAGATAACAGATTTCTGTGTTGATGAACTAGTTTTGACTAATTTTGATACAGTTGGTCTTACTTGCGAGTTGCAACAACCAAAAGACATATTCATTTAACATTAAAACGGGTCAAATATGTTCAATTAGGAAGGAATGTCAAATATTTTGCTACAATGTACCTGAGATTTGTCTTATCCTAACGATTTATCCATTATAACCTTAAGACGAATATACCCGTCTTAGACAGGAATTTGTGATTTTGGTAATGTCAATCAACTTGGCGTTTGAGTTTCATTCTTTCAACGGGTGAGTTGGGCATTGCTAATTCAATTGTCTTCGAGCCTTGGATGATTGCACTAAACTACTGATAAGAGTGATAGCATAGTTGATTAGGTCTATAGTTTTAACTCACCATTTGATTGATTTAATACGAGATTCTCTTGGTGGTTATAGAATTGTTGTAATTAGGGGTGTTGATGGCTCCAGCCTCCGGAACTGAACCGAAAGAACCACCAAAAACCCAAACTCAAGACTGAACTGAAACCCATTAGGTTTGGCTTTTTCGCGGTTTGGACTGGATTGGAGAGGCCAAGAGTGTGTTTGGATAAAGGGAAATGGAGGGAAAGGGAGGGGAGGACTATCCTTTGTTTGGATACCATCTAGGAAGGGAGAGAAAGGGAGGGGGAAGGAAATTGAGAGATAAGATGGATTCATTTTAGAGGAAGATAAAATTTTGCCAAAGTTGGGAAGATTTGGAAGGAAATGGATTGTCTTTCCATTAATCATACTATTACAAATTTATACTTACTAAACATAAGTTTTACACTCATTTTATCTCCTTTTTTAGCTTTTTTTTTTTTTTTTTTACTTTTTTCTTCCGTTACGCCTTATAGGTGAGTCGAGATAGGATAAAAAGCGTATAAAAAAATTACGATGCCTTATTTTTTCAGTTACCGGTGAGGATAAAAAATTACGACGACTTGTTTTTTTTTCCAATACGGGTAAATCGGGCTAGTATAAAAAAAATTACTATTTTTTTTTCCGATACGGGTGAGTCAGGTGAGTATAAAAAAATTACGACGACTTTTTTTTCCCCGTTACGGGTGAGTCGGGTTAGGATAAATTACGACGATTTTTTTTCCGATACTTGTGAGTCAGGTTAGACTAAAAAAATTACGACGATTTTTTTTCCCGTTACGGGTGAGTCGGGCTAGAATAAATTACGACAATTTGTTTTTTTTCCGATACTTGTGAGTCAGGTTAGGATAAAAAAAATTACGACAACGTTTTTTTTTCCCGTTACGGGTGAGTCGAGTTAGGATAAATTACGACGACTACTTTTTTGTTTTCCGTTACGGGTGAGTCGAGTTAGGATAAATTATGACGACGACTTTTTTTCCCGTTACGGGTGAGTCGTGTTAGGATAAATTATTACAACTTTTTTTTCCACTGATACGTGTGAGTCGGGTTAGGATTAGAAAACGTATAAAAAAATTACGACGCCTTTTTTTCGTTACGGTTGAGTCAGGTTAGGATAAAAGAAATTATGACGCCTTGTTTTTTTTCTGTTATGACCCTTACGGGTGAGTCGGGTTAAGATAACGCCTTGTTCTTGTAGACTTATATTCAGACACTTTCAGTTCACTCCAGCTAGACGGATTCAGTTTAGTTCAGTTCAGACACATTAAATTTAGTTTTTTTTTATGTCATATTTTTTTTCATCTCGGATAAGTCGGTTAGGATAATAAAGCGAATAAAAAAATTTACGAGTAAGTCACTGAGTTGAGTTGATTAAAAAAAATAATAATAAATTTTTTAATTTTTTTTTTTTGTTATATTTAAACGAGTTTAAAACTAATAATTGTAATTACAAAAGTTCTGATTAATAATCGTAATACATTCGTTCCTCCCAAATAAAAGACACTTTTATCGATCATTCTCTCTCCCTTCTCTCATTCATGTTATCCAAACAACCATCCTTCCACCTCCCCTCCCCTCCCCTCCCCTCCCTTTCCTTTTCCTCCTTCTCTCTCCCCTCCCCTCCCCTCCCCTTCTATTTTATTATCCAAACGGACCCTAAAAGTGTATTTTCCAAGTTTGGACATGTGCCGGAGATCGACCACCTGATTTTGTCCGGGCTGTGTTGAAACTCGAAATTCTGAGTTTTATCTTTGATTGGGCTTGCATTGGCCTGGAACCATGTTAAATACTCGTACTACTTGTGAAACCACTGGGATTGGGCCGTCTTTATGAACTTATTGTGAAACTAGTGTATACCCCGTGCATGTATGCACGGTATTTATAGAATTTTAATATTTTAAGTTAATTATTTATACAAAGTAGATTTTAATTTAGCAACCTGATAATTTTTCACGATTATATCATTGTATTTGGATAATAATAAAATAACTTGAAATTGCAACCTCGACTAATATCACGAAATATGTAGTACAAAAAAATTATTATCTTAATTGTTGTTAGAAATTTAAGCGACTATATTTCTACAATTTATTTGTATCGATACACTCGTTGTTAGTTTTTAAATATTTAACCCGTAAGAATTTTTATATGATAATTGAGTGTGATTCTTCCTCATTTGTTCTATTGATTTTGTCCAAATTGAGAGTTTAAAATTTAGGCGAGAAAAGTTTTGAGATTTTTTTTCTCTTAGTTAGTAGAGATTGATAGCTTAAAATTTTGGTGCGAAAAGTTTTGAGAATTTTTATTTTCTTACTTAATAGACGATTACAATATTTAATTGCAATCAAATATCAGTCATGATTATTACAAAAATAAAACGTATTTTCGTTGGTATATATACAGTTTCTATATATACACGGGTGCAAATAACAGAGATTGTAAAATATACTGTTAACAAAATTTCAGTATTACATGACCAAAGCAGTTAAGGCCCAAATATGAGTCCAATATGAATAGGCGGAAAAATTATAGGGGTGGTTAATCTCTTAGTAGCAAGGGAATTTTATGGTATATAAAATATAAAATTAGATGGTACTGTCAATTAATCAATCAATTAATTAGTATGATGATATATAAAAAATATTTATACTATTTTATGGTATAACAAAAATGGTAGCATCTACTCAATTAATTATATTATTATATTATTTTATGGTATATAAAATATAAAATTAGATGCTACTGTCAATTAATCAATCAATTAATTAGTATGATATATAGAAAAAGATTTATACTATTTTATGGTATACCAAAAATGATAGCATCTACTCTATTAATTATCCTATTATACTATTTTATGATAGTATCTTTTAAACATATAGCTATTGATCGCAGTTAACATGATAGGTAATTTAGATATAAGCTCAACCAATATATATTAAATAATTCAAAAGTAAGCCCATATGGTAGGCCCGTATGTGATTAGGCGGAAAAATTTGGAGATTTGTTATTTGGTTAGTGGAAATGAGGATTTTCCTTAATTAAATTATTGGAGTCTATAGCGTTAGGATTAATTTAGTGATAATTGAAACAATGAGATATTGTGGTGTAGTGGTAGATAATAAGTACTACCTATCTAAAATTGGAGGATTGTTATTTGGTTAGTGGAAAGGGGATGATGATTGATACCAATCTTCACTTTCTGCGTAGCAGATTGCAGTAGGCTCCCTCTGTCGCAATTATTTGATTTTAATTATTTGTAGTGTAGCAGTTGACCTGACGACTTGTGTAGAGTAGTTATGTATGCATAAAGCGCTACCGCTACCATTACCACTCCATTAATGTTTCGGTACAACCTGACCTATATTTTATTGATGCTTCAATATTTTAATTAAAAGGATATGGGCGACCAAATATTTTCTGGGTTATTTGGTCATTCATTAATACTAGTTGCAGTAGGATTTTGTTGAGTAATCGACAACCAGATGAAGAATGATTCCATAGTCGCGGACTTGTAGGGGGATTATATGCGTAATGCTTTGTAGGCTTGTTTGCAGTTCTGTCCCGATTCCAAGATCTCTATTGAGAAACCGTCTAAGAGTTTTTATGCTCATACAAAACGAGTTCGGGTTATTACTCATGTTCTACTTTGATTGACCAAAATCACATCCCGCGTCAAAATGTGGTAGGAGGCTGGGTCTACAAACATATACCTGAAAACCCCTCTGTCTTTGAAAAGCAGAGTTCGTTGACTAACAATACATCCCAGATTCTTCATTTCACAGAATGAAGCTCTAAAACATTGGCTCTCCAAAAGCAGCAAAATGGGAAGCTTTAGAGTGTGTTTTTGCTACACAAGGAAGTTCAACATGATGGACCTTGAACCGCCCCCCGACATCAAACAGATGTTCAACAAGTACGCTGTTGACAGTGGCGCGCACATGACACAGGCCCAGCTCAGCCGGTTCCTTGTTGAGGTCCAGGGGGTTGGACCAGACAATGCAGCCGCCGAGGAGGAGGCCGACAAGATAGTTAAGGAGGTGTTGAAGAGGAGACCTCACATTGCTAAGACCACCAAGCATTCCAATTCTTTGTCCCTTGATGATTTCTTCTGCTACCTCTTCTCCGTTGACCTCAATCCCCCTTTCAAATCTCATGTAAGTACATTCTCAACTTATTCAATGGACCTACTATATATGACTTGCTATTTGACAACAAAATGGCGAGTAGATTTTTGCAAGATTGCTGCTACACTGTATGTATGTATGTATGTTGGTGCAATTTAATGACACCAACTATTGCTAGATTTTTTATACGTGTTTGCAATTAGTTTCATCGCACAGTACGTATTACGTAATGTTATGAATAAAAGGTTGATCAGTATTAATGGGATTTCTCAAGCATCACCTTAACATTTTGGTTGAGATTCTTCGTCTATCATGGTAATAGATCTAGCATGACGTGTGCACTAGCCAAGTCCAATGGCCATTCGATTGAGGGCCCCTAACTATCAATCCAAGCTATTTATGTAAAGGAGGTTTAACAACTTTCAATTTTTATTGAGGATCTGTGGGGGTCGCTTGAGAAAACAAGTCGTCTGTACACATTGAAGGTATTTCAATCAGAATGGTAATTAATTATAGAAAGTAGAAAGACAGGAAATGAATGAATGTACCAAAACTCAAAGTACTGCTACTGATATGCTTAAACTTCTTGTTTCATTTGTTACATAAAAAAACTACGGAGTAGTAGTCAGTACAATTCTGTATGCACTAAAAAGAAGTTGGAATGTTGTTATTTTGGGTGTAGATTCACCAGGACATGAAAGCTCCGTTGTCACATTACTTCATATACACGGGTCACAATTCCTACCTTACTGGGAACCAACTAACAGGAGATTGCAGTGATCGACTCATCATCAAGGCCTTGCAGCTCGGTGTTAGAGTCATTGAGCTTGATCTCTGGCCTACTTCTTCCAAATTCGACATCCAAGTTTTCCACGGCAGGTTTTTCCTTACTCCCAACTACATTTCTAATCTATCATGGCTCATTCAGAAACTAACACCCTATCCATAATATTTTCCAATATAAGTTCTAATTTCGTTTCTGGCTGGTTATGTTAAGAACGTTGACAACTCCGGTGGACCTCCTAACATGTCTTAGAGCAATTAGAGATTATGCATTCGAAAAATCTGATTATCCTGTCATCATTACTCTTGAAGATCATCTTAAACCCAAACTTCAAGCCAAGGCTGCTGAGGTATGATAATGACTAAACCAAGCATACTCAAGACACTTAGATTGATCATACGCGAAGCGTAACACACACGTGAAAGTGTGAGACTATCTCATACAAAACTTATTAACTGGCCTTTTTATTCATGTTTTTTTAGATGATCAAGGAAATACTTGGGGATAGGCTATATTGTCCCGAATCGGATAGCGTTGATGAATTCCCTTCCCCAGAAGAATTGAAGCACAGAATACTTATTTCTACAAAGACACCAAAAGAGTGCCTTGAAGCTGAAAATTCCTCAGCAACTGTCTCTCGTAGGCGAAACAATTCTGATTTCGAACATCCTTCTCTGCGCAAGGTCCTCTCATCGAAACCTTTGCCATTTATACTCCGTAACTACATGCATTTTGCAGTCACATTTCTTCATTTCTGTAAAAGTGTTTGCTTGAATGAATGATTTCATTAATGAGATCAAGTGTTTAAATACAAATTGTTAACAAGAGACTAACTAACACATAAGCCGTAACCTAGAAGCTATACAATTATACGGTTACCTAAACTCAAGAGATTACAACTACTACAACTAAGGAAAGTGTATACAGATAATATTCTAAAGTGTATACAAATATTATCCTATATCTTTGGTATCTTTATCTCTAATATGCTCCCTCAAGGAGGACGATCCTGAGGATAGTCCGATCTTGGACAGAAGAGGCTCGAGCACAAGACGCGGAAGAGGTTTCGTTAGAGCATCTGCAAGCTGATCATTAGCGAAAATGTGCTGAACTCGCAGGGTACCATTCTGAACATGCTCCCTCACAAAGTAAAAGGCTAAGGCAACATGCTTCATCCTGGAGTGAAACACTGGATTTGCAGCATAGTGAGTAGCACCCAAGTTATCACAATAGATAGCTGGGGAAGAGGTAACGACGAGGCGAAGCTCGGAGAGGAGAGATCGGAGCCAAATTAGTTCCATGGCGGCAGTAGCTACTGCCCGGAATTCCGCCTCCGTAGTGGACATTGCAACAGCTTGTTGCTTCCGAGAGGACCACGAGATTGGATTACGACCAAGATAAATTATGAAACCAGTGGTAGAAATGTACTTGTTCCTGTCACCTGCCCAATCTGCATCACAAAATGCGTAAAGCGAAAAAGGAGAAGAACGAAACAAATTAATACCAACCTGGAGAGTGCCCTTAAGATAACGCAGAAGTCGTTTCAAGGCCAACCAATGGGACTCTTGAGGATCCTGCATAAACTGAGCCAACTTATTGACACTGAAAGCAATGTCGGGACGAGTAAGGGATAGGTACTGTAGGCTACCGATTATAGTACGATAATCGGTGGGGTTGGTAATGGGAGAACCGGTTGTCTGAAAAAGGGGAGGATAGGCGGTCATAGGAGTAGCAGCGGGTTTAGAGTCTAACATAGCGGAGCGGGTGAGTATATCATGAGTATATTTGGTTTGAGTAAGAGTAAGACCAGAGGGGGTGGGGGTGACTTCAACACCTAAAAAGTATGACGGGAACCCTAGATCTTTAAGAGAGAATCGACGCGAGAAGGCATCAAGAAACGAGGATAAGGAGGGTGACGGGGGACCCGTAACAATTATGTCATCAACATAAACAAGTAAATATATTGGACTATGATTGTGATGAAAGAGAAAAAGAGAAGGATCAGACTTAGATTGAGTAAAGCCATATAGTGTAAGATAATTTTTAAGTTCAGTGTACCAAGCACGAGGCGCCTGTTTTAACCCATAAATAGCTCGAGTTAGACGACACACATGATTGGGATGAGAGGAATCAACAAAACCAGGAGGTTGAGACATATAAACAGTTTCAGTTAACGTACCTTGAAGAAAAGCATTGTTGATGTCAAGTTGTCTGAGGGACCAACCACGGGCGAGAGCAAGAGAGAGAATTAACCGAACTGTGACAGGCTTAACAACCGGGCTAAAGGTCTCCGAGTAATCCACTCCCGGGCGTTGATGAAAACCCTTAGCGACAAGACGAGCTTTGTATTTATTAATAGTGTTATCGGGGTTATATTTAATACGGAAAACCCAACGACAACCGACAACATTGTAAGAGTTGTGAGGTGGAACTAGAGTCCAAGTGTTGTTGGCTAGGAGAGCCGAATGCTCGGCCTCCATAGCAAGACGCCAACGTGGGTCAGATAAAGCAGATTTGAGAGTAACGGGTGCGGAAGACGTGGTGGAGAGATGGGTTAGGGCAGCGTATTTGGGATTGGGCACTCGAATCTGATTCATGGACCGAGTAACGGGGCGAGTAACAGCTTGAGCCGGTACCGCCGCGGTTGTGATGACAGGGGGCGAGACGGGGTCAGACGGGGTTGTGACGGGTTCAGACGGGGTCGTGTCAGGGCACCCAGCTGACTTAGGAGGAGGACCACACGGCCGACGTGTGTAAACCCTAAGGGGGGTCGGACCGGGGGAGACACGGGGAGAGGAAGACTCGAGGGTGGCAGGCGACACAGGGGAAGGGGGTGACACAGGAGAGGAAGGCGACGCGGGGTGAGGAGAAGACAAAGAGGAAGGGGGAAACGCGGGTGAGGCAGGGGACATGGGTGGAGAACTAAGCGTGACAAGTGGGATTGCACACCACTCGTCAGGTGAGGGGGTGGACCGAGCCGACGAGCCTGACTCAAACGGGAACTTGTCCTCAACAAATTGGACATGTCGGGAGGTGTAGATGCGTTTAGAAGTGAGGTCAAGACAGTGATAAGCACTTTGGATCGCAGAGTACCCAATAAAGACACACGGCCGAGACTTAGGTTCTAATTTGTTCTTAGCATAAGGCCGGAGCCATGGGTAGCAAAGACACCCAAAACTCCGTAGTTTGTTATAATTTGGACTATGTCCAAAAAGTTTGTTGTAGGGAGTGTCATTCTTAAGAACGGGAGTGGGCATTCGGTTTATAAGATAGACCGCCGTGGTGAAGGCATATGACCAATAAGTGGTGGGCATATGTGCATGTGTTAGAAGAGCAAGACCGGTCTCGACGATGTGATGATGACGTCGTTCGGCGAGACCGTTGTGTTCGGGAGTATGTGGTGGAGAGGTAAGATGTGTGATACCGTCAGAAGTGATCGAGGGTGTAAGTTTAAATATTCTCCTCCATTATCGGAAAAGATTTGAATAATGGGTAAATTAAAAAAAATTCGACCAAAGCACGAAAACGATCAAAAATAAAGGAAGTGTCAGATTTCTGTTTTAAAGGATAAATCCATGTATAACGTGTAAAGTGATCGACAAAGACAACATAGTATTTAAAACCATCAATAGAAAAGGACGGAGATGTCCAAACATCCGAATAAAGAAGTTCAAGCGGTTTATTAGAGAAAAGGGTATTAGTAGCAAACGGTAGTTTATGACTTTTATTAGTCAAACACGCATTACAATAGTGAAATTTATTCGAAGCTTTTAAATTAGCTAATTTAAATATAGTAGTAGTAATATTAGACGAGGGGTGACCAAGTTTATGATGCCAGAGGTGAGGAGATGTCGCGTCGGTGAGGTACACCTTAGGTGGAGAACTCGGTCTTACCCAATCGTATAAGCCTGACTTAAGGTGTCCTCTCAATAGCTCCCGACCCGTCAATTGATCCTGTAAGACACACAAATTATGAGTAAATTTAGCAGAAGCGTTATTGTCAAGACAAAATTACGAGACGGAAATTATATTTTTCGAGATAAAAGGAGCATGAAGCACATTAGTGAATTTAATGGGAGTATGAGATGGAAGAGAGAGAGAAAATGAACCAATATTGGAGATATGGAGAGGTGACCCGTCACCAACTAGAAGATCATCGGTCTCGTCATAAGGTGCATGAAGTGAGAGGTTGTGAAGGTCATGGGTAATGTGATGGGTTGCCCCACTATCAATAATCCATGGAGCAGAGGTGTCGGGTTGGCCAGATGGTGCAGCCATAACTAGGTGGGCACGGGGAGGGTTTCGGTTTGGAGGTGGTGGTCGGGGCGGGACAATGGTATTTGGTTGGAGGGATTTGAAGATAGAACAGTTGCGTAGGTAGTGACCCGGGGCATGACACCATTGACACTTACCCTTAAAGGGTGGTGGGGAAGTATCGGTAGGGGTGGCCAAGAGGGGCGGTTCAGTGGAGGGGCGGGGTGGTGGTCGGGTGGATCGTGTGTACGTAACATGGGCAGAGGCAGGGGCGTGATGGTGCGTGAGGTTGGAGGTGTGTTTGAGAGACAAATCGAATTGAATGAGTCTCTCGTGAAGGGCATCGAAGGAGATAGTTGTGTCTCTATGCTTGACAGCCTCAATAAGTGGACGGTATTTCACAGCATCGAGCCCATTTAGAACCTTTGAAATAACATCTTCATCATCCATGGCCTTCCCCAGTTGGGCTAGTTCATCAACTCCTGAGCGAATAGCTTGTATATATTCGGTTGCAGAACGATCGTCTTTTGTAATAGAGTTAAGACGATCCTTTATTTGCATGATATGGCCGCGAGATGGATTAGCATATGTTGTGCTGAGATATGTCCAAATCGCGGCTGAAGTGGTGTGGGAATTTAGTAGTGGCGCGATTGTGTCACTAACAGATCCACGAAGAGCAGCTTTGATAAGTGAGTCTTGACGCATACATGTCAGATATGCAGGGTTTTCAGTAGTGATAGATTTGTCATCCTTGGTGGATGTGAGGGTTTTGGCAGGGCATGGGAAGGACCCGTCGAGGTACTTGACGAGGTCGAACCCGAATAAAAGGTCTGAAAGAGTAGTGGACCAGGCTCGGTAAGTCAGAGGCGTAAGTTTTGCGATGCCGACCAGATCAATCGAGATGAATGCAGTGGCAGCATCATGAGGATTTGGGAATATCGTCACAGAACCGGTCATGGTTGCGCGAAGAGGGAAGAGGCGATTTGATTGTATTAGGTTTTTGGTGGTGGAGCGATTTGCTCTGATACCATGTAAAAGTGTTTGCTTGAATGAATGATTTCATTAATGAGATCAAGTGTTTAAATACAAATTGTTAACAAGAGACTAACTAACACATAAGCCGTAACCTAGAAGCTATACAATTATACGGTTACCCAAACTCAAGAGATTACAACTACTACAACTAAGGAAAGTGTATACAGATAATATTCTAAAGTGTATACAAATATTATCCTATATTTTTGGTATCTTTCTCTCTAATAATTTCTTGTATATATTTCTTATAAAGTCGCACAGAAGATTTCACTATATTTTAAAGTGTAAAGTATATAACCTGCGAAATCTTGGTCGAAATATAGTGAATTCAGTTGGATTATTGCAATGTTTGCAGTTGGATGAAATTGAGAGTGAACATGCGGACCAAGTTGATGAAAATGGTTGTTATAGCTGCTCAGATAGCTCTGAGCCACTTGTATATAAGAGCTTGATCTCAATCCACCAGAAAAAATGTAAGATACAGGAGGCAATCAAACTTGATCTTAGAGGAATACGAGTTAGTTTAAGCGAACAGAAACTCGAAAAACAAGTCAAGCCTCTTGGAAAGGATCTTGTTAGGTAATACACACACTACAACCTATATTATTCTTGTTTAATTAATTAATAGCGTCTTAATAACTCGGGATGACTCTCAAATGAAAGGAAACTGAGAGAGATCTTTAACTTAAGGTGGTCTTAAGCAAGACCTACTGGTTGTGTATGGACACGTACGACATTCATTTGGTCATGTTGTGAGACTGAGACACTTTCACCCAAGTCGGAGAAACGTAGACACCCATTTAATAATGTTTAGTCTGTACTGAACCAGGTTTACGCAGAAGAACATCCTAAGGATTTACCCCAAGGGCACTCGTTTTAACTCTTCAAATTACAAACCCTTTCTTGCTTGGATGCATGGAGCTCAAATGGTCGCCTTTAATATGCAGGTTTACTCTATCTTAATCACTATCTTAGGCTTTCGTCGTTTCAATGAACACCGTACCTGTTTGATTCATGATATAACAAGCTTCATTGTTATTACATACAGGGCTATGGTAGATTTCTCTGGCAAATGCAGGGGATGTTTAGAGCAAATGGAGGATGTGGTTACGTCAAAAAACCTGATTTTCTTATCAATGCTGCACAATTTTTCGATCCAAGGTCTAAATTGCCATTGAAAACTACCTTGAAGGTAACCAAACTCACCGGTTACCCTTCATACTTAGTTTGACACTTGGCTAATACAGTAATATTTTTATATAGGTGAAAATATACCTAGGAGATGGATGGAGAGTGGACTTCAAGAAAGATCACTTCGACAAATTTTCACCACCCGACTTCTACACCAGGGTAAGTGCACGTCTTTTTTATTTTATTTTGAAGTACTCCGTAGCAGCAGTAGTAGTCCGACCTGCCACTATCATATAAAACCGTCAAATGTGATAGCATAATGATGTTACGAAATCTGATCTGTACTGTATCTGTATGTTTACATGGGGAATGGCAGATTGGTATAGCCGGAGTTTCAGGAGACGAGGTAATGCATGTAACAACAGTGAAGGAAGATGAGTGGACTCCGATTTGGAATCAAGAATTCGAGTTTCCACTGACAGTTCCAGAAATGGCGTTGCTTAGAATTGAAGTGTATGAACATGACTCAGATAAAAAGGATGATTTTGGAGGCCAAACTTGTTTGCCTGTTTCTGAACTAACACCAGGAATTCATGCAATTCCTCTCTTCAGCGTCAAAGGGGACTTGTACAAATCTGTTAAACTCTTGATGCGTTTTGGATTTACATAATTGATTGATGCTTCTTTTTTTCTTTATCAAACCAATTAGACTCATTAATCATTGCTCCGTCTTAGTCAATTCTTTATCTTTGATTAAAATTTTCTCACAAATAATATATTCCACAAGTTAAACAAATGATTAGGGCGGAAAAAGTATCTTGTGCCTATCCGTCCATTGCATTACAATGACCCTTCGATATATTAGCCAACACTATCATAATATATAGGAGCAAATCAGGTCGACTCCTATAAATCAACGTGAAACAGTTGAAATTTCACTGTCATATTAGCTAATAATAACTCAACCGTGTCCATACACGAAATAAGGCCAGCCACTCGTATTTGCGACATTTATATAGCTCCCAAAAATGTCTATTTTCAATCTAACAAGAAGAAGGAAAAAAACGGCCCAATCACAGAGACGTCACAATCAAACTTTTGTCCATCAATTATTCAGAGTTATCTTCCTGTAACTCAAAAGTTTGCATTATCTGTCCAATGAGCTGTTATTGAATCCGTTTTAGTTTTAAAATGAATATGTCCATTTTATGAGAGGCTAGTTGTTTTCGCTTGACAATACTTCGAAAACACTCGGACTAGGATCAATTTGACTCGGATAGATCTAGATAGCACCGATACGGCCCGGATCAATTCGACTCGGATAGACCTAGATAGCACCGATACAGACACATAGACACATATCCATCAAACAAGATCTCACATATTATATTTTCTATAATAAATTATCGGGAATATTAACGGTTTTCTTGAGTTGTAAATAGTATTTAAAAGGGAAGCGTATCCTATGGATTTGAACAAATGGGTATACTCCCTCCGTCCCAATGAATTCTTTACGTTTCTTTTTTGACACTGATGCGTGTCATTCCTATTCGATTTTTCACCTATTTCGGCACGCATTTCCGTGTCGTTTTATTATTTTTAGGAGTCGGATTACGTTATTTTCTCCCATATATGCTACTCGGGTATTCTTTTGTTGTTCTGCAGATAATCGAGACCGAGTAGTTAAAAGAGCTAGAAATTGCATCAAAAATCTTAAAGCTCTAAAACCGATTCGTTGTAGACTAAAAAGCAAGGAAGCTAAGAAGGAAGCTAAGTCTATAGACTAGATTGTGGGTCTATAGACTGAGAAGAAGGAAGTAAGGAAGCTGTAGACTAAAACACAAGTCTATAGACTGGGAAACAAGTCTATAGACTGAGAAAGTGCAGCAAACAGTCCGTAGACTAAGGAGAAGTCTGTTGGAGGCATAGACTGAAGAACTTAATGGGCAGACTTGGATCTCAAGTCTACCAACCTAAAAATGGGGTGGTGGAAGCAGGAATTAAGCAATAGTTAGGAAGGGCTTGAGCAGTATAAATAGGGCTTTAATTTTTACTTCTTATCATCTCATCTCTTTCATCTATCTTTTTCCTGAGTAATCCTCTCATCATCCACCTTCATCTTTAGTTTAGTTTTAGTTTGTAGTTTACTGTAAATACTTAGTATTTCGCATAATTTTAGTATTTATTATTTTCAATCAAGACTCGGTTTTCATTATTATTCTCCGTCTTCGTTCTAATTACTTATTCCAATTTCGGTAATTCCTTCTTCTTCCCTAACTTCTCTCCGTCTCAGTTTACTGTAACTTTTATTTTCTTCTTCCTTCCGTCTGTTTCCTGTAACTTTTATCCTCTTTTATTTTTAGCTTTTTCTCATCCTCCTTCATCCTTCATCATGTTTTATTTTGTTAGAATTACTGTAAATATGTTTAGCTAATCTTCCATCACTAGAGTTTAGGTGAACTGCAAATTGAACCGAGTTTTTATGTGATGACTAAGTAATCGACTTTTACGAGTTAAATCGCTCTTGCAACATTATAATGACGAGTAATTAATTATAGGCCGTAATTGATTTCTTGTATCCTGTAAATCCCGACCTAAGATCGAAAGCCTGGAACGGATTAGACTCGTTGTAATCGATAGAATTCCCTAATAAGTAGCGAGAGCCCGTTAGGTGATTTCTAGGATGACTAGTGATCCGAGAGGACCGTGTCGATATTCTTTAACTCGTCTTAGCTGATTATTTGAAAATCGTATATTTGCTTGTTTTAATTCGTGGTGATCCGAAGACTCTGGTGTTTTTCTCATTTTTTATTAATTCATTAATTTTATTATTTAGATTCTATTAGACTGTCAGCTCATCAAACCATATAAAAATCGTGACCCGATAATTTAATTGACTAACTTATAATTTTCAACCTGCCTCCCTGTGGACCCTGCTTACCGCTAGCTACCTGTTAGTAGTAATCTAGGATTATTTTGATATTGGTGACGCGACTTAACCCGTATCAGACACTATTAATAAGCTGAAATAATCTTTGATATATTTTCTAAAATATAATGTAAAATATAGTCATGTGAGATTTTTTTGAATTGTCATAATAATTATATTAAGAATATCAAACTTTTAAATTTTTTAATAATACGTAAATAAAAATATGAACGAAACAAAATGTGCATCGACACGTGTGAAAAAGCAAACGTAAAGAATTCATTGGGACGGAGGGAGTATATGTTAAAAAATGTAAATCTAGTATACTTAGTATGAAAAAGAATACTACAGTATAATTTCCAAAAAAAGAAAAAAAAATCAGGGGCTACTTAACGTCGTCCGTCTATTTACTTAGTGTTGTCTAGGGGTGTTCACCGGTCCAAACCCGGACCGGACCGGACCGGACCGGCTTGACCCGCGGACCGGAAACCCATAAAATCTAAACCCGCGGACCGGACCGGTTAACAAAAAATCCGGACCGGACCGGACCGGACCCTCTTAAGACCGGACCGGACCGACAAAATACACTAAATTTGATTAATTTTTTTATGTGTGGACCGGACCGGGGACCGGCATCCAAGTTTTTGGAGAACCGGGGACCGGACCGGTATGTAGTCGGTCCGGACCGGACCGGACCGTACGGTCCGGTTCGGTCGGGTTTGCCGGTCCGGGTCACTTTTTGAACACCCCTAGTGTTGTCCATAATTTAAGAGTAAATTACTGATTTGCTCTTTTTAAATTTACTAACCTAATTTAACCCAACTACTCATTAACCTAATTTATTAATTTACCCTACTATTTATCAACATCATTCTAATTATAACTTGGACAACAACAACTTTACTCTCAAATTAATAAAACGATTATTCTTTAAATTTTTTATTATTTGACGATCAACCCGGACATGTCGAACGCGAAAAATAGTTTTTCTTTTGATTTGAATTTGCCCTATAACGAAAATAATACGGACGACGACGTTATCTATCGAGGTTAGTCCATATTTTTGTCATCGTGAACGCATTTATGATTTGTATTATTTTTCGTATTAGACGTAACAAAAGACGTAGACCCAGGTATTAATCGTAAGAGCTCGTACCCGGAATGACTAGTGAAATATATAAGACCGAGCGTGGAGACAGACGTCGAACACCCACGACGACTAAACCCAGGTCGAGTTTTAAAATTTGTAAATCCAATCCTGGGGACAGTCTTAGAATAGCTAAGACTAAGCCCAGGTCGACTAAGCCCAGATTGAGTTTTAAAGTTTCTAAATTCAGATGTAGGCTGTGTCACAGATATCCCAAGTCTCTAGGTTTTTTTATTCAGTTTTATGTGTATTTTTGTTTGTTTATTAATATTTTCCGTAAGTATATTGAATTACTTTGTCAAACATGCACATTAGGAATTATAATCGATATTATGGTTTGGCACGTTAGTTGTGTTAGTAACAGTTCTATATCGTAATTTCATGACGTGTTGTTTTTAATAATGTAGACACGTAACATTGTTTATTAGTTACATCCTCTTTTTAAACGTAGTAAGCTAAGGATTAGCAAATACAAATGTGTAACTAGTGTTATATGGAAGTTGATGAGTTGAATGTTGGAAGGTAATTCTAACTGAATGAGTAAAGGGAGAGTGGGTAAAAAGAGTTAAACAAAGTGAGGATAAAATGAATATATTAGGTAAAATACGGACGACACTAAGTAAAATTATGGACGACGAGAAGCGAAAGTGAATAATTAGGACTATGATTCATAAATTTTCTACTCCGTAGTATACTTTGACCCGTTGCTTAAAATTAATCCGACAAAGTTTTCGAATCTTAAGTGTACTTTGACTTGTTGAAAAAATAATTACATTTTGGTTCGGTCGTCCATCTGCATCTGTGAATGATCACCTCTAAATCTTTAATATTAAGATACAGAGTAGAAGATACAGAATCCATGTAATTAGCAATACCGAGTACTCCCTTTATACCGTTCTTTCCATTTTTAATCCAATGTGAGGAATATAATAACGAGTAGTAATTAAATGGGAAGAACATTTTGGGATGGAGGGAGCCTTCCGTTCCATTTGATTATTTCAATTTACTTTTTTCACACTTGCCAATGCACGTTTTCTTTTGTCTATATCCTTATTTACGTATTTCTAAAAATTATAAAAATTTGATATTTATAACATAGTCGATTAGACAATTTAAATAAGATCTCACGTGACTATATTTTATCTTATATATTACGGAGTAGAAGTTACTCCCTCCGTTTCATTGAAAGCTTCCACTTTTCATTTTTTGTAAATTTCTTTGATAGCTTCCACTTTCTTTTTTGGTATAACTTTTTTCCTCTTATCTAGGTGGCCCACCTACTTTACACCCTCTCTACTTTTGAATATTTTATTATTATTCTTAAAAAATGTGCCCATTTTTAGGTGGAATCTTTCAATGAAACGGAGGGAGTACATTAAGCATTTCACTCACATATGAATAGTGTCAAAAAAGCAGAATCAAATGGAACGAATGAAGTATAACTCTAGATACAGCAGATAAAAAAGAGAGAGAACACAAGGTTTTGTTTTGAGGAGCAAACTACAAAGTGATGGTTTGTCTTTGTTTGATGAAATTAAAGATCTTCCTTCCCGTAAACACAAAATGTGCTTGCAAATCTGTTATCTACTCGTAATATCTATTCGAGTAAAACTACTTTAATGCTGTCTGCTGTGTTACTGTGTAAATGTGGCCATTCCCTCTGTAAACATCAATGCTCCACATACTCAATTCTCATGTCCCCATTTCTTAATCATGAGGAGTAGATCAGAAGAAGACAAGGTGTATGTCCTTAAATTCTTCCTTGCTCCACTCATCTCCAAATCTCTCATTTACGTTTTCGACACTGTACACAATACTCTTCGATATTCTCGACAATCTATAAGAGAAAATATAAGTTTTTAGAAGACATTTACATTTTGGACACTAAACAATCATCGATATTTTTGAAAATATAAGTTTTTGGAATCAAACTTGTTTCGTTTCATGCAAACTTTTGTAGTTTTATACACTCTGTAGTTAAAATTAGTACTCGGTGCCATTTAAAAATAATGAGACATTCCGAAATGAATGAAGTGAGTAGTAATGTATTACGGAGTACGAGTATTAGATATTACCCCTTCCATCTCGGTTATTTAATTTGTTGTTCTTCGATTAAAATACTCGTCACAAATAATATAAAACGTCAACAAATGAACGAGATGGAGGGAGTATTATATATAATATATATGTATATATATACTCTGTGTATACCTTCACTTACTTAAAACAGAGCATCTCACTGAAATGGGGAGTTATATGATATGCGGATGTTTTTCAAGGAAGTTTAAGAAAGAAGAATTGAAGGCACCCATGGATGTGATAGAGTCCTTCAAACATTACGCGGAAAGTGAGACCCACATGATGCCGGAACAGCTACGGAATTTCATGGTGGAGGTCCAAGGTGAGAGCACGGCGACTGTGGCAGACGCAGAGAAGATTATGGAGGATATCATGAGACTTAAGCATCCTCACTTGTCCATTATTTTTACTACTACCATCAGAAAGTCTCTTACTCTTGACGATTTCTTCTACTACCTCTTCTCACTTCAACTCAATCCTCCTCTCAAATCCCAGGTTCATTTATAAACATTTACTCCTACTCTCTCTCCCTCTTACTCAATTGTTGACTGACGTGGAAAGAGTATCAGTTATATACTCCATGTTGCTATCAAACTAGCTGTTGCATCTTTTATTTTTTTAAAACTAGTTGAGTGGGTTTTGAAGGTTTGCCAAGATATGACAGCCCCATTATCCCATTACTTCATATACACCGGCCACAATTCGTATTTAACCGGAAACCAGCTGAGCAGCGATTGCAGCGACGTTCCCATAATCCAAGCACTTGAAAGAGGAGTAAGAGTTATAGAGCTTGATCTTTGGCCAACTCCTTCCAAAGAAGATGTCCATGTTCTTCATGGAAAGTAAATTTATTACAAATACAATTCTATACCTTATTGTCTGATTCTCAGCAAGCTGGGTTTGACTAAAAAGATAAGGTGTTGTTGGTGTTAGGACCCTAACGACACCGATGGAGCTCATCAGATGTCTCAAATCCATCAAAAACTATGCCTTCAGTGCATCTCCATACCCTGTGATTCTCACACTTGAAGATCACCTCAACCCAAAACTCCAAGCCAAAGTAGCTCAGGTAAGTACTATATAGTCTATACTTTCCTTGCTTTCGTAAGACTCGTAACAATAATACTTGCTATATGATGATGAAATTTTGGTAGATGATTACTGGAGAACTTGGAGATATGTTGTTCTACCCTCAAAAGGAGATTTCACAGGATTTCCCTTCCCCTGAAGAATTGAAGTATAAGGTCATTATCTCCACCAAGCCCCCTAAGGAGTACCTTTCGGCTGACAATTCTGTTAAGGAGTCCCAACAATTAGAGGATAAGGAGACGGAACATGTATACGAGGAGGAGGATGACGATTATACCTCTGATGTTGATCCAATGCATGAGGAACCTCCAGCCTATAAGAACCTCATCACAATACCTGGTATTAAAAGGGGTAAACCTGAGGAATCGCTTAAGGTAGACCCTAATAAACTCAGCCGTCTTAGTTGGAGTGAGCAGACTCTGGCCAAGGCCATCCCCTCATATGGGACCGACATTGTTAGGTACCCTATTTATTACGGAGTATTAGCTTCCATTATTTCCGCGATAGCTACTCCCAAACTTACTAGAGATGACAAGAATGGGTAATGATGGCTTGATGTTTTGTTTTGTTTTGTTTTAGGTATACTCAAAAGAACATTCTGAGGATATTTCCTAAGGTCACACGATTCGATTCTTCAAACTATGAGCCTCTCGTAGGGTGGATCCATGGAGCTCAAATGGTCGCGTTTAACATGCAGGTTACCCCTTTCCTATCTAAACATATACTCATCTTTAACTTTAAGTCATTCATCATCATTCTATGTAGGGATCTGCATTGTACAATCGGTCATGTGTTTGCTACAGACAGACATACGGAGTACTCCATATTTGGTACTCCGTAGTATATAATCTTATAGGAAATGTATATATGCTGGAGTGCATAATTACAGGGATATGGAAAACCACTTTGGTTAATGCATGGGATGTTTAGGGCCAATGGAGGCTGTGGTTATGTTAAAAAGCCAGACTTCCTACTCAGTTTAAGCCCTGATAATCAAGTCTTTGATCCAAAAGCAGATTTACCAATCAAGATTACATTAAAGGTACTAAACTTAAAATCAAAATACAATATCCTCTCTATTATTGCATCATCGATCTGAGACCATTAATTTCACACCCTTTTCACTGTTACATATATGCAGGTGAAAGTCTACATGGGAGATGGGTGGGATGTTGATTTCAAGCAAACCCATTTCGATATCTACTCGCCACCCGATTTCTATGCCAGGGTAAGTAAAGAAAGAGATGATCAATTAATATTAGTACTGTCTCAATTCTAAAAATAAAGTGTTATTTACTTACTGTACTGCTTTGAGATGATCATATCCGCAACTGACTAACAGGTAGGAATAGCTGGAGCGCCAGGAGATACGATAATGAAAAAGACAAAGGTGATGGAAAATCGATGGATACCCGTTTGGGATGAAGAATTTAGTTTCCCACTGACAATCCCTGAAGTAGCTCTGTTAAGAGTTGAAGTCCATGAACATGACACATCTGAAAAAGACGATTTTGCAGGGCAAACTTGCCTTCCTGTTTCTGAACTCAGGCCAGGGTTTCATTCAGTACCTCTTTACAATTATGAAGGAGATAAATACACTTCAGTTAAGCTTCTAATGAAGTTTATGTTTGCATAAATTGGATTTTATTCACTTGTTATCTTCTCTATAAAAGTATGAATATTGTGTCATTACTCATTATGTATGATAAGCTTCAAATATAAGAAGAATAAGCCTGTTAGCCTGTGTTTATCTATCCCTGAAATCTCTATCGATGGTAGTTTCCAACGCGCTGGTCTAATGCTGCTGGTTTATCACGAGTATAAAGCTGCGCTGGTCTAATGCTGGTGGTTTATCACAAGTATAAAGCTAAATACTGTAGTAAATACGTGAGTGACAATACTTCAGAATGGTATGGTCAGCATAATTGATGGGCACGACATCTCTGCGCTCTCCTGTTGTTGCAGTATGGTGGGTCGAAGCACTTTTGAGGTGACAAAACTGGGCACTCATCATGATGTCTCACAAGCATGAAGCATGGTTAATGAATACAGTAACTATTACTAGTAGTTGGTACTGACAACATATCACTTTTTCTATCATCTGTATGTGTCGTTTTCAAGACCCAAATTCACGTTCTTCATTGTACAAAATTCATCTTAAGAGCATTCACAATGGAGGTTCTTGGCATTGTGAAAATATTACATGGTAATTGAAGAACTTTTTTTCAAGTTCATCCATTGTGGATGCTCTTATTATCCAGATAAGGCCACACAATGCATGATTTGCCTACATATATCAGAGGTCATGTAGTGCATATCTTCTGTGACAAAGTCAGTTTACATATATTAAAAAAAATATTCACACCAGCCAAGAATCCTTCAAGATTGCTACAGTTATGGCCTCCTATTTTCAAAAGAAAAAGGTGGAACGAAAAGAAAAAAGTATACATACTCCTGCTCCACAACTCTGCCAATTCCAGATTGGAATCTGAGTACAGCTTTTAAGGGAAATACAAACTCTGATGATGGTATGACACAAATGCATGCATGCAGGTAATCAAAACTAAAAAAACAAGTGATTGTTACTTAGCAGAAGACTAAATAAAACGACGCTACATTTACGCCTGAATCGGAACACATCCTGATCCTATGACAAAAATAAAGCAAAGACACAAACTGATTACAGTTCTTCTCATTTTAATTAAAGGAATAGAAGTTAGGAGAGAAAGTACCAGAACTGCCTTTGCACAAAGCTAATGCCCTCTCTAAGTTTGAAACAACATCAGACATAGTTGGCCTCTCTTTTCCTTCCAAGTTTACACACATCATTGCAGTATAAGCCAACAGCTCCACGGCCTCTGACTCGTTCACCACAGGCTGCTCGACTCTCTTGTCTAACACCTTCCACACTTCCCCTGCCACAATAAATGGCCCCGCATACTCCACCACCCCTGTCGGCCCATTTCCTTCGCTCTCCTTGAAAACAGCCTTCTTCCCTGTCAAAAGTTCCAACAAAACCACTCCGAATCCATAAACATCACTCTTGGTTGTCAAGACCTTAAGAACATAGTACTCAGGATCGATATACCCGACTGTCCCCACCGCCTTGATTGACATGCTTCCTTCCTCAGTTTCAGGCCCCTTGAGGGACAGGCCAAAGTCTGAAACTCTCCCAACCCATTTCGCGTCCAAGAGTATGTTTGAGGTCTTGATGTCTCTGTGGATTATAGGTGGGACCGCGTAGTTATGGAGATACTCAATCCCTCTTGCAGCATCCAGTGCCACCTTTATTCTCATCTTCCAGGAATTCAGATGGCCATTGTTATTTGTCTGAGTGTTGTGCAGCATTTCATGTAGGGCACCATTTGCCATAAACTCATACACCAAAAGCCTCTCACTGTTTTCTTCACAAAACCCGACTAACCCCACCAAATGTTTGTGATGCACCCGAGACAGCAAGGTCAGTTCCGACTCAAAAGCGTACTCACTGTCCTTCATTCTGCAGATCACTTCCCTTTTGACAGCCACCTCACGACCATCAGGGAGTTTCCCTTTATACACAGTCCCAAAACTTCCTCTCCCAATCTTGTTCTCGAAGGAGAAGTTCCTTGTCGCCAAGGCTAGCTCTGATAGAGAGAACACCTCAGCCTTTTCAACATGCTTTAAAGAGAACTCCCAATTCCTCTCACGCCCCGAAGCCAGGGAACTGAACTGAGTGATCGACGATGACCTTGACTGAGGTGCGCTAGAAGCATTACTCGCTATAATAACTGTATCAACAGTATTGTGGTTTCCATTACTAGACTTGCTTAGAGTGGAACGAAGCTCCTTCTTCGCAACATCCTGCAACTTTACGTGAGAAGTGCGCGAAGTTCGAAGGTACAAGAAGTAACAAAGCGCAACTAAACCACTAAAGATTCCAACCATCCCAAAGATCTCATACACCCACAAAGGCCTGTATACATTCTTTTCAGTCAGTGGGGTAGAATCAGGTAATGATAATGAAGGTGATATTGCCGGGCTAGACACATCTGAGGATTTTCTTTGAAATCCCAAATCGGGCGTGAGTAGAAATGGAAGATCAACCACACACGGGCGACATATATTTGTTTCACCGCTACAAAGAGAGGCCGAATTAGGAAACACACCACAAACTCGACAAGGGTCTCGAACGCATGGACCAGGGATCATAGTTGGCAAACCAAGAGAAGAATTGAAGTTATTCGACCAACCGCGACCCCAGCACAAAAGGGTTAAGTCATCACTTCTCAAACCACAGGTAAAATCCGTGGCACTAACTACGGACTCGAATGATTGGGTCTGGATTTCCTCGTCAACAATGACAGATGCGCTTCCGCCGTCACCCCAACAATCAACCGAGCCATTGCTCCTCTGTAATGCGCAACTGTAAGTTCCACCGAGAGCAAGGTCAGAATAGTAAAAAGGGGTTTCAGTAGGGACATCAAGTTGCCCTGAACCATTCTTCCCTTTACACACTAATATGCCAGACATGGTAATCCCACAAACATGAGATTTCCCAGCAACTAAGCTTAGCATTGACATACTATCAAACTCAGCCTCAATAAAATCACCTATCCCGTTTTCACCCCAACACAATACATTTTTGTCATCCTTCACTATCCCACAGGAGAAGCCTTCACCGGATGTGATGCTGTGGAAAGCGGTTTTCCCCTCAGGCTGTGAAAAGAGTTGCCGGTCTGAAAATCTCGCTCGTTCCCAGCACTGAATATTGCTTGTTCTAGCCTGCAGTGCACAAACGCGGTCATTTCCGACTGTGAGATCAGTCAGTGGAGAAATGGGATTGTGATAGATTTGCTTGACTTGAGAGCTAAAGTCGGGAAGCCCGGTGTCCCAGCAAAAGAGATCAATACCACCTGAACTCAAACCACAGACCATGTTCTTCCCACCAGCAAGAGCTTGATAGGACATGTTTGGAAGGATGGAAAAGATTTGACCCTCTTGAAAACATTGGATACCCTGAGATAACTTTCCAGCAAGTATTCCACATACAGTAGTGTTAGATCCATAGCTTACAGCAATGGTGGAGGACGAGCCAAATGCGCTGACATTTGTGGGCAGCGAAAACAAAGTAAGAATTGCAAAAGAAAGAAGAAGATTGACATAAGAATAAAGGACTAGTGACACCATTTCAAAATAGAAAACATAATGGGTGTTCTTCATGAATGATTTAAGGAAGATAAACTTGTAGGCAAGGAAGCAAGTAAGTGAAGAAGGAGCGAAGAACGAGGAATGAAAATGAAAGCGTGGAATGAAGCCCCATTGATGGACTCGTACCTTAGAAGAACAAAAGCAAATGATGAATAGTATCTAGCAGAAATGTGTTAGACCAACAACCTCTAACAACCATAAATTTGTCAAGTAGCTATCAATCTGAGATAACACGAAGATGAAATTTGAAGATGATTGAACAAAGCAAGGTTTTTTAATTAGTGGCCTGCACGACCTAATATTATTATTATTATTATTATTATTACTATTATTATTACGAGTACTATTATTATCACCAAACAAGACAGCATACAGATGACATGTCATACATGGGCACATATGTGTAATGCTTCAGCACACTTTGCATTTCATTGTTGTTTAACAAGTCAACTCACAACTTAAATGAATGTTGAGAAAAATAAACTGCTGTATCAGAATTACTCATAAGTCATAGGGAGTACTCCGCAATTGACAAAGAATGCTTGCTAAACACAGACAAATACTGATTATTACAGTATCTACAGGTTGCCTTGCAGTGGCAGTGGCAGGTTTATGTGTATGTGGAACTGAAGACACACACAGACGACACAGACACACAGTCCCGGCCGGACCGTAACATTGGATCCCCAGGACTCAAGATCAAATAGTTAGCTAGTTGTGTTTGCATTTTAACGAGCCCGGCCCCCGTGCGTTTGCGATTGTTACTTGTGCCCTTATTCTCGTAGAATCATGTCTGGTGACACAAGCGTCAATAAACAACGAACCCAGATAATGATTTGGGGATACGGTAGCTCTTTCATTGTAAATTTGTAATACTGGAGATGACGATCAAACAACTCAAAGTACCCATGGCTGGAATAAGTTCCTGTATGGACGCCATCATCGACCAACTAGCTAGGTTCCCTACAAGGCAAGGTAACAAACGCCGATACATGCACCCTCCGGACTCGGGAGCCACTCCCCTAATCAATCCGAGATCCCAAAAACCGAAATACAGAAAATACCACGTAATTCCTAGTTTTTAAGAGTAAATCACAAATAATATCCTTTAATCTTCCTTTTTTTTAATTATCCTCTATCTTTGGTTTATTAGATACTAGGTTAAAAGCCTTGTTGGCTTAATTATACGGGAAAAAAAGGGTTATATAGAATAAAAGTTATATTTAAAGTATGTATCATCATTTATTTACATTGGGTAGATACCTGCATTTTGACGGCTTGTATCTACAGTAGTCTCCAACAAAACAACCGATGATGATCGGACGTTAACATGCATTAATACGCTCAAATACGGGACTCAGAATCAATAGTATCCGACGTGGGGGTTAGAAGAAGAGTGTAACAATGAAGAAGAGAAGAACATAAACCAATTTGACGCGACAAAAATCGAGGCAACTGAAGACCGAGACCGACGTAACAAGCAACCGAGAGCAACATGTGGTCAGAAAACCGAGGCAATAGGCAACCGAGAGCAAGGCGACAAACGGACAAGGACGCGAAGTTACTGTAGCCGAGAACCGAAGTGACAGGTCAGAAATGAAGTTGCTGTGTTGTGGTACCCGCCACTGACTTGAAAACTATTGCGGCTCGACCATGGTGGTTATCGACTCGTACCGATAGTTTCCCAAGGTGAACACAGCAGCTACATGACTCGACCACTTGAGGAAGAGAGCTTTGGAGCAACACAAACTTAACCCGGAATGTAGAGAAATTGGAGAGGAGAGGAGAGATTGTTGTGTTTTTTCTGTGTGATGTGTGACTGAAACAGGTGCACTATTTATACACAAAATAGTGTAGAAGAGGAGCCAAAAACGCAATTAAGGCCCTCTTAATTTCAGTCGTCAATGGCAAAATAACCAGCATTGAAGGGGAGATGAATTGGGACACACTCATGCTACTGAATCTGGACGATCCAATCCACAAAAGGCCCAAAACTATAAAAGTCGGGCACAACCCGCACCGCAGGTGCTCCACCCAAACCCCAACCCGAGCCTGAGTCGGGTCGGGTCGACCCACGCGTGTGTGGTAAAGGCCCAATCCACTACTCTCCACAAAATACCAACTTATCACACAATTGAGAACCAGGGAGGAAGAAGACTATAAAAATATGGAAAATACTCCTCCCACTACCGATGTGGGAGAGGCATAAGACCAAGTTGGCTTCCAAGCCTTTACTTCCAACAATCCCCGACAAAGATGAAGGAAAGACAAGAGAGATATTCTGGGTTAAGAAAGGAATCAATATCTTTCGACTTGAATTGACACATTAGTGAAAATGAGGCAACAACTTACTTTCTAATAAGAGAATATCTTTCGATTTGAATTCCTTACTGATTTTTGGCTGAGACCCTCATAACACATATCATACCTTCAAATCATGCTTGTTCCGCGATTTCATTATGCAACGCTTTTATGGCCATGCGTTTACCTCGGTATAACAAGTGTTTTAGTAAGACTTTTCGAAGTCTAACATACACGGCGGCCAAACCATCTCATCCGTATAGGTGGTTCAAGTACTTCTCAATAGCACTTCTCACTAGAACCATTAAGGACGTAGAAGTCCATCCTTTAAAACAAAGTCATAAATCCATCAAGTGCTTCTCAAACAGCACCACCATGACGGCTATGGATTAAATGCTATAGGAATAGAAACTTTGGTCCATCAAATCATACACTACTTTGACTTGAGGACCTAAGTCCCATTCCCCTCGACATTTCACGGACTACTCTTCGTGGCAACCCTTTTGTAAAGTGATCGGCAAGGTTGCTTTCGGACTTCATCTAGTCCACAACAATTACTCCATTTTTCAGGAGTTGTTTAACCACACCATGCCTGATTCGAATATGTCTTTTTTTGCCATTATCGACATCATTCTTAGCAACACCAATTGCTGCTTGTGAATCACAGTGCAAGGAGACTGGTGCTACCTGTCCCCCTCACAGCTGCACGTTTGCTAGTAAGTTTCTCAGCCAATCTGCCTTTTGTCCTGCCAACTCAAGAGCAATAAACTCAGAATCCATAGTAGAGGTCGCTATGCAAGTCTGCTTTGAAGACTTCCACGAGATAGCACCTCCACATATGGTGAAAACATAACCGCTAGTTGAACTGGTTTCTTCACCATCGTTGACCCAGTTAGCATCACAATAACCTTTTAACACAACAGGGTATGAACCGTAATGCAGACATAGATCGCAAGTACCTTTCAGGTATCAAAGCAAACGACTCAACGCAGTCCAATGTTCATTATTAGGGTTATGAGTATATCTACTTAGCCTACTCACAAGATATGCAATATCAGCCCGAGTGCAGTTCATAAGAACATCACACTTCCTATAATTTTCGCATATTCTTCTTGCGAGATACTTTCGCCCAAGTTTTTAAACAAGTGTACACTAGAATCATAGGGAGTTCTAGCTGGCTCAACATCAAAGAGGTTGAATTTTCTCAACACCTTTTCCACATAGTGGGACTGATTTAAGGCGATACCATTTGAGTTTTGGATAACTTTAACTCCTAGGATAACGTCAGCATTCCCTAAATCTTTCATCTCAAATTGTGATGACAAAAACTGTTTGGTTTTATTTAAGACAAATAAATTCTTACCAAGTATTAACATGTCATCAACATACAGACAAATAATCACACAATCTGATCCAAACATCTTTGAATACACACACGAGAATTGTTAGTAATGTAGCCCTCTTTAATCAAAGTGTTGTGAAATTTTTCATACCACTGTTTGGGTGCTTGTTTCAGACCGTATAGTGATTTTCTCAGTTTACACAATTTACTCTCTTGACCCTTAATCACAAACCCCTTGGGTTGTGGCATGTAGATTTCTGCCTTTAATTCTCCATTCAAAAAAGCTGTTTTTACATCCATCTGATGTATTACAAGTTTATGATTAGCAACTAAAGCGATTAGAGTTCTAATGGTGGAAATTTTAGTCACAGGTGAGTAAGTATCAAAGTAATCAATATCTTTCTTTTGTTTAAACCCTTTGACCACAAGTCTAGCCTTGAACCTTTCTATCGTACCGTCGGGTCTAAGTTTCTTTTTGAATAACCATTTACTGAAAATCGGCTTACACCCTTTAGGTAAATCAGTTAACTCCCATGTCTGATTGGAAACAATAGAGTCTAGTTCAGTTTTAATGGCATCATTCCAAAAGTTAGCATCAATAGACCTCATAGCCTCGATCATCAAACGTTTTTAGATATTCTTCCATTAAAAAGGCAGAAACAAACTCATAACTAGCACAAATATCACATGCATTTTTAGTTAAGAAAGTTGTAATAAAATCATTGCCGAAATTTTTCTCAATTCTAGGCCTTTTACTCCTTCTAGGTTGAACATCATGATCAACAGAGGTACTACTCTTAGCATGCATGGAACTATCAACAGGCAATTCAGACAATTCAGGCAATGATGCAACATCTTTCTTTAATGGGAAAACATGCTCAAAAAATTCAGCGTCTCTAGCTTCGGAAATCGAATGATCACTTAAAGACATAAATCTGTATGCAACACTGTTTTGAGCATATCCAATGAAGATGCAATCATAGGTTTTAGGTCCTATAGTGTGCCTTCTAAAATCAGGTAAACCTACTTTAGCTAAACAACCCCATACTCTAAGGAAACTTAGGTTGGGAGCATAGCCCTTCCACAGCTCGTAGGGTGTCTTGTCTAGTTTCTTATGAGGTACCCTATTAAGAATATGACAAACTGATAGAACCGCTTCCCCTCACATGTCATCGGAAAGTCCAGAACTCAAAAGCATGACATTCATCATTTCCTTTAAGGTTCTGTTTTTGCGTTCAGCTACTCCATTTGATTGGAGTGTGTAAGGTGGACTTTTCTCATGAATTAGACCATATTTTTCACAAAATTCTATTAAATAATTAGAGCTATATTCACCACCCCTATCGGACCTGACTCTTTTAATCTTCTTATCATGTGGATTTTCTACCTCGGTTTTAAACTTTACAAACATATCCTTAGCTTCACTTTTATGTGTAGGTAAATACACTTTATTGTACCTAGAACAGTCATCTATAAAAGGGAGATAGTAATGTCTGCCTCCTCTGCTCATAGCGCTTTTAAAATCTGCTAAGTCAGTGTGAATTAATTCTAAAAGGTCTGTATGTCTAGTTTTAACAGGTTTATTTGGCTTCTTGGCAAATTTGGTCTCTACACAACTAGAACATTTTGTAAACACTTTTGAAGATAATGACGGGATAAGCGACATCGATTTGAGTTTTTTAATAGACTCAACATTCACATGACCTTGTCTACTATGCCACACATCAATAGACTCGACGATATAAGCAGAAGAAGAAGCTTTATTAATATTGGTAGAAAAATCAACGTTCAAAACAAACAAACCCCCACTGAGATAGCTCTTGCCCACGAAGTCTCCATTGCGAGACATTACAACCTTGTCTGCCTCAAAAACAAGTTTCACCCCAACTTTGTTAAGTAAGGCACCCAATCCTAGGTTTCTATGCAAAGAAGGAACATACAAAACATTGTTAAAGGCAAGAGTCTTCCCTGAAGTAAGTTTAAGAAACACCTTACCATTTCCTGTGATAACAACGGATAAGGAGTTACCCATGTAGACGCATTCACCATCATCTCGTCTTCAAACTTAGCGAACAACTCCTTGTCAGCGCAAAGATGCCTTGAAGTTCCAGTATCCAGAATCCAGTCACTAGCATTTGCCACCAGATTTGCCTCAACCACGACAGTTGCAATGATGTCATCTGCTTCAGCAAGATTTGCCTGGCCAGCATGACCACCTTTTTTAGAGGACATTGGTAAGCCTTGTGACATGGTTGACCACACATATAGCTGTAGACACCCGCATTTTGCTTGCTAGTGTCTATAGCAGTTCCCGACAAAACACCCGATGATGATTGGACGCTAACGTGACTTCATACGCTCGAATACGGACTCGGAATCAATAGTATCCGACGTGGGCATTTAGCGGAGTGCAAATCTCTCAAAACCGACCTCAAATTCAGGCCCAGTGGGTCGTTTCCAATAAAATGAGACTAATTTGGGTCAAAACCGTCACCGGAAATAAAACCGTCTTTTAGCGACCGAGTCAAAACCCGGTCAAAGTCGAATCCCGAGACGAACCAGCCTCACATTATGTCCAAATACACAAAATGAATCAAGTCACAACAACCAAATCATTCAAAAAAAGTCAACAAATCATTCCTAAAATATCTCGTCCAAATTGATCCACTCGGTCGAGTGGATTGACCCACTCGGTCGAGTGGAGCCTCAAAAAACGGACCAGATTCATTTCTGAAGGCACTCGACCGAGTGCACTAGGGCACTCAATCGAGTGACCCTAAACCGGGGTATTTCCCTATAAATACCCCATCACCCCAACACATTACACAACTCTTTTCAACCTTTTACCACCTTCAAAACAAGGTTTTTCCAACCCTTTCAATCCTCATTCAACCTTACACATATTAAACCTTCAAACCTTCATCACCCTTGAGTTCTAGGCACTCATACACACACACATACATATTCAAAATCTCAAGATCAAAACTCGTCAAAGACATACACCATAACTCTACTTACATATCTCGACACTCCCGCGCTCACGTCGCCACTACGAGTCCGTTTCCGAGATCGTTTAAGCATGTAGGTTGAGGGTGTCATCAAACCCCGTTCTTTTTTCTCCCTTATCTTTTTACCGTTTATATATATATATATATATATATATATATTATGTACTATTATTATTATTATTAACATACTAACACTAACATTTTAATTCAGTTACTAACATTATTTTAATTTTGCTACTAACATTTCATTTATCGCAATCTAACTTTTTTTATTATTTATTGTATCTAACCTCTAACATTTAATTATCGTCATTAACATATTACTACTGTGTGTATATATATTTATATAATATTAAAATTCGGATCTTAACACGTTTGACTACGACGATCATCCAAAGTCTGTTTAATCCCTTTACGAGCAATGACGGAGGTGGCACCCTTTCGAGGAGCGCCGCCCCAACGTACTCAAGGGCATAACGTGATCGTGGTCGATCATAGTTGAACGCGTTTGACTCCATTTCTAAGATTAGTGGGAAATCTGTTGATGCGAATATCAACATCACATAATCCGTTAGGATTAGTTTCGATGTTGTGACGCGGAGGGACACCATTTCATCACTAATCAAATCTTTTCAATCCAATAACAACTTTTCCTATAAAATTTCGATGAAGGTATTATAATCGTAATAGTACACGATCATAGCACCGAAAACTGAGTTAAATTTAAATCATGCAATATTTCTATTTAACTCGGCCAACCATCAACTTTGAACAAATAAAAATGAAACGAGCCATGCATCGTACAGGGGGCACTCGATCGAGTGCCATGGGCCACTCGATCTAGTTGGACCCCAAAAACTGGGCAGTAGCGGCTTCGAGTGTGCACTCGATCGAGTCCATGCCATGACTCGATCGAGTGGGTCCTGTAGCCCAGTAATCCGAGAGCTTTAATGCAACATTCGAGCCTCGTCATTTTTTTACGACTTTTAGTCGACACGTGTAAAGTCAATCACGTAATTCTAATCTTCAAAACCCATGCATATCACTATCACTTAAAACGACTTTGATCGACGGTCTCGCACTATTAATCTTGTGTCGACGACTCTTTGGTCGTATCCGACACATGATTAATTTAGACTCTATTCCTCGATGTGATAAGTCGGGACAAGGCATCGGGATTCGGGATCGGGCTAGCACCACGCCTAGGTTCCATATCTCCGCCCTTTGCTTAATACGCAATATAATGCGTAATTAATCGAAGTTCGTCCATTTGCACAACTTACGGTCTAGTTTATATATACGGGTCCGTTTCTAGTTAACGTTTACCATTTCCTATTCAATTATTCTATTTTATTGCTCGTTGTATTGTGAATTCCGGGTTGTATTCCGCCCGTGTAATTTGTAATTTATTTACGAGTTTTCTATTATTTGATGTTTGCCATTTATTGCCTTAAATGAACATCGCATGCTAAATCACTTTGACGTGAATCAAAATGCATTAAATGACGTAGTTAATCAACAACTCGCATGCTTAGCCCGAAAACGCTGTTTGCATATCATTTAATCGTTTTACTAGCGCGCGCGCACACGAACACGAACGATGTCTTAGTAGAGGCCGCCATGTGCGGGCGGGGTTGGGTGTCCTTAGTGGGCTTCCCAACACGTACCCTCACCCCTTACTCAGAACCTTGGTTTCCGGATGCCCGAAACCATTGGCGTACGAGAGTCATTCTATATACGAAAGCTGGTTTAAACGGTATCGATATTGCAATGCAAAGGGACGAGCCCCATAAACTCTGAAATCGAAACGGGCCGTACTTTGTGTACAGCCCATGACGACATAGAGTGGGCTCGTATAGTTCCGAATAACCACAAAATTCGGTGGCGACTCCATTTTGACTTAAATTTCGAACCCGAGAACAATCTCACCACGAGATTCATTCGCCTACCCAAACCCGCGCGTGGCCGCGTCGGGGGGGACCTACGTCATGTCCACCATAGCACACCGGATTAGTATTTGCTTTCTGAATTTTTGGAACGGCCTTGGTGTATTTACCTTGACTTTGTTTGTTAGCATTCTTGTTGCCTTGATCCATGCCTTCACCACTCTTAGTGTTTTCCTTATTTCCCTTATTCTTATCTCCCTTAGAAGACCCACCGGTTTCAACGAGATTAGCTTTGACGGGATTCAGAGACAAACTAAGAGATTTGTCTTTTAAACGATTGGCCTCCTCGGTTCTCATATAGATAATTAGCTCTTGGAGTGACAAATCTTTTTTTTATGTTCCAACTGATTTCTGTAATCGCTCCAAGAACGGGGAAATTTTTCTAACAGAACATTAGCAAGAAAGACTTCATCTAACTTCATGCCTTCTTTAACAACATCACTACATAAATTTTCATAAATATGGACTTGATCCATAATGCGTTTATCGTCAACCATTTGAAAATTTAGTCATTGACCCACCACATATTTTTTTTTCCAGCATCGTCAGCCCCATATTTTTTCTCCAATGACTCCCATATAAATTTAGCTGACTTGTGGACCATAAACAAGTCAAACAGAGTATTAGTCATATCCTTGAGTAAATGACACCTAGCCGTTTTATTATCCTTTTCATATTTCTTGACTAACTCCTCATTTTTATTTATGAAAGAAATCAGAGGTGGAGTGGCCTCAGCAACATTGTTAATTGACATAGGCATAAGAGGTTTGTTAAACAGAACGTAATCGACCTCTAACTGCTCAAAAAATATAAAAATGTTTTGTGACCATCGTCTGTAATTGTTGCCATCAAGGGGCTCCAACTTCGACAGGTTAAGAATAGTTTTTGACACAATCAACACTGTTACGGAAAAATCAAAAGTTTTCAAATTGTTAGAAGAAGAGCGTAACAATGAAGAAGAGAAGAGCAGAAACCATTATGACGCGACAAAAACCGAGGCAACTGGATGATACGAGTAAGCTCGAACCCGACCCGATTGTGCTTGGACCGAATAAAGCCCACAATGAGACGATGCACTCAATCGGGGTATTCGAACCAAGCCCAATAGAGCTAGGCGTGTGCATGCTCACACACGTCCCAAATATTGTCTAGGTCCACTAGATAAAGTGAAGATTGCAATCAAGTATTACGAAGATATGTGCAAGATTACAAGGGGATATTTTCGTGTGATTCCTACTCCAATTAAGCCAATATGATCTTCTCTTAAAGTGGCAACAAGGTGGATTGATATCAAGCAACATTGGATATCCATGGGATGCCGATTTCATGGAGATACACGAGTATCTCACCCAAAATAAAAGGATGCAATCTTTCTCTTTATTAGGAAACACAATAAGGGAGATCCTGTGAAGATCACCCATTTTAGGCGAGAAGATCAAAGAGATACACACAAATGATAAGCTACTATATTCTCAAAGATTAGCTGCTTGTTTCATTAATCTTGTATCTCTTAAAATAAGCTAGTATATCATAAGATAAGAATAATATCTCGTAGGATAATCTACACGTATAAGGCTATATAAGTTGTGTTCTGTGTAATCATTATTCATTCAACGATTAAGCAATAAAATTTCGGCAAAGTTTTAATTTAAAATCAACTCTTGTGTTTTATTTTTCGAGAAAGTACTTCGAAATCGCGTTGAGGAATTGGTGCGCTAATCTCTACATTATTAGTTTCGGATTCAAGGTCGAATTCGGGCTAAATATCTTTGGTTACGTTTGTCTTTATTTCATCACAAAATCCTTACGTAATTCAAAGTATTTTCTTTCCTAAAATAAGCGTGCCACAAACGTCAAAATCCAGGAAGGCCTTAACCACGAACCAAGGTTACATTAACCTTAGTTCAATTTCACTCCAAAATCCACGTCATCACCCAAGGTTACATTAACCTTCGACCCAACTTTAATTTCTTATTCTAAACCGCTTCCGCATTCGCATCATTTTGGTATCAGAGCCGTGTTTAACGACATGGCAGATAACGATATCAACGACAACAATGTCAACAATGACATAAGTAGCGTCAATACTGGAGGGGGTAATGACGAAAATCTCATCCAACAATTGCTCTATGCCTTGCGCAATTTGCCCGAGAATAGACCTGGGGGAGGCGCTAGAAGATTCGTGGATGTGCCCAAACCCCATGACGAATTCAAAGTCACGCAGTTGCCTGAATTCGGGGGAGGGATAGATCCGGAAGAGTACTTGGACTGGGAGTGTCAAATCGAGAGGATGTTCGAACTCAAGAATGTCCCCGATGAGAAGCGTTGCAAGTTTGCTATCTTGAGGCTAACAAAAAGTGCGTCGTTATGGTTCGAAAGTATGAAGACTAGGCGAGCACAGGAGGAAAAGCCTAAGATCCGGTCATGAGAGGAACTCAAAAATAAGTTACGCAAGAGGTATGTTCCTAAAAGTTACAAAATCGACTTATATCGTAAGGTAGCCGAATTGAAAGAAGGGACCTTGTCAATTAGTGCGTATATTGAGGAGTTTGAAAAGGCATCTTTAATGTGTGAGTTAGAAGAACTCGAGGAACAAAAGATGGATAGGTTTTGTAGGGGATTAAATCGTAACATAGCTGATGTGAAAGATTTACATCCTTATGCTTCGTTTGATTTGTTATGCTCTTTGTGTTTAAAAGTAGAGGGCCAACAAAAATGACGAACTACTCCGACCACTAAAACAAACACTTGGACAAAATCTGAAACACCTAATAAATTCGGAGGGTCTAGTTCAAGCCAAACCTCAAAATCCGTAGTGGCCACCCAAACAACACCTAAAACAGACACCAAATCCAAAGACATGTCTAATGTCCATTGTTTTAAGTGTCAAGGATTCGGTCACTTTCAAAGCGATTATCCTAATAAAAGAGTCATCACATTAAGAGAGGCAAGTAGCTATTGCGATGAATTGATGGAGGGTTTTAGTGACGAGGATGAACCATCATATGTCACGAATGAAGAAGAGTTAGAGGGGGACGACATGCTCGAGTTTGTAGCACCAAGTCATGTTGAGTCTTTGGTCTTACGTCTTACTTTGCATACCGTTGTTGAACCGGTTGTGGCCGAACAACGTGACCAAATCTTCCACACTAAATGCTTGGTCAAAGACAAAAGGTGTAACGTGATCATTGATGAGGGGAGTTGTACCAACGTCGCCTCACAAGACATGGTTAAGAAATTAACCCTAACCACCACACCACACCGGAGACCCTATACCTTACATTGGCTCGATGATGGGAACCAAGTAAAGGTGACTAAACAAGTCCACGCTGGTTTTACAATGGGTCCTTAAAAGGAGGAGGTGGTTTGTGACGTTATTCCCATGGATGCTTGTCACGTATTATTAGGCAGGCCATGGCGATTTGATTGCAATGTCCTTCATAAAAGGCGAAGTAACGAGCATGAAATCATGATGGATGGTAAGAAGGCGAGCTAACAAAAACCTTCAAGCTAAGACATTCCAACCCAGGGATTTAGTTTGGTCGCACTTGCGCAAGGAAAGGTTTCCGGGAAAATGGAAAAACAAGCTCATGCCGAGAGCCGAGGGTCCGTACAAGGTCGTTGACAAAGTAAACGACAATGCTTACAAGATCGAGCTTCCGGGAGACTATGGAGTCCACGCTACATTCAATGCAGGGGACTTAAGTCCGTACTTAAGCGATGATGGCCTGAAGGAATTGAGGTCAATTTCTTTCGAAGGAGGGGATGATACGAGTACGCTCGAACCCGACCCGATTGTGCTTGGACCGGACAAAGCCCACAATGAGACGATGCACTCACTCGGGGTATTCGAACCAAGCCCAATAAAGCCCAATATTGTATAGGTGCACTAGATAAAGTGAAGATTGCAATCAAGTATTAATAATATATGTGCAAGATTACAAGGGGATATTTTCGTGTGATTCCTACTCCAATTAAGCCAATACAATCTTCAATTAAAGTGGCAACAAGGTGGATTGATATCAAGGTACATTGGATATCCATGGGATGCCGATTTCGTGGAGATACACGAGTATCTCACCCAAAATAAAAGTATGCAATCTTTCTCTTTATTAGGAAACACAATAAGGGAGATCATGTGAAGATCACCCATTTTAGGCGAGAAGATCAAAGAGATACACACAAAGGATAAGCTACTATGTTCTCAAAGATTAGCTGCTTGTTTAATTGATCCTGTATCTCTTAAAATAAGCTAGTATATCATAAGATAAGAATAATATCTCGTAGGATAATCTACACGTATAAGGCTATATAAGTCGTGTTCAGTGTAAGCATTATTCATTCAATGATTAAGCAATAAAATTTCGGCAACGTTTTGATTCAAAATCAACTCTTGTGTTTTTGTGGACATGACATAGGTCCACCCCGACGCGGCCACGCGCGGGTTTGGGGAGGCGAATGAATCTCCATATGAGAATGGATCGAATGGAAATTTAAATCAAAGTGGAGTCGCCACCGAACTTTGTGGGAGTTCGGGCCCGTTTGAACCCACTCTATGTCGTAGTGGGTCGTGTACAAAATACGGCCCATTTCCGATGTCAGAGTTTATTGGGCTCGTCCCTTTGCATTTCGATACCGATACCGTCACTACCGGTTATCGTTTATTGAATGACTCTCGTGCGCCAACGGTTTCGGGTATCCGAAAACCGAGGTTCTGAGTAAGTGGTGAGGGTACGTGTTGAGAAGCCCACGAAGGACACCCAACCCCGCCCGCACATTGGCGGCCTCTACTAAGATATCGAATGATTTTCCAATACGCTCGTTAGTTGAACGGGAAAATGCTTATGCAAGGACTGTTTTCCCTAAGCATGTGAGAAATTGAAAGGGTTTCTATGTCGATTTAATGCAACTAAAATCTTAACGTCAAAGTTGTATTTTAGCATGTGGGTTCATTTTAGTGCAATAAAACGAACAATAAATCAACAAGAAAAGTAACAAACGGTTAGTAACGGTAAAACGATAATAACGATTTGCGAATTATTGAATGATGTAGATAAGATGATGTAAAGTTTCGAAAAGGTGATATTCCACATGATTAATTAGACACGTGTTGACCTAAGTCACAAAAAAACATTATCGAGACCAAAAGAGGATGTAAGTCTCACGGTATTGTCGTGATAAGGAGCCACTTGACCGAGTCATTGCGAGACTCGACCGAGTGGACCCTCGAAAAGGGGTTCTGTCTCTGATTTTAGACCCTACTCGGTCGAGTTACTGACGAAATCGGCCGAGTACATTGCCACTCGATCGAGTCATTGCAAGACTTGACCGAGTGGAGGTCAATCAGACCCTCCTGTCTCGGTTTTGGGTGCCACTCGACCGAGTGGGCTAGGCACTCGGTCGAGTGCCCCCTGTACGAACCAGATGTTCGTTTCGGTTTTGCTTTTGAAAATGGTTTTTTGTTTTTGAAAACCGTCGATTCGATAGGCCGCGTAAAAATATAGGAAAATTAGTACTTGGCTTGGACCGATACTCATCATATTCCACATTCAATCACGGGATTGATATGAAATATTAGAGTAAAAAAACGTAGAAAATAATGTAAGTCGTTTTAGGTTAACCAAGTCGATATGAATTTTCCTCCGCGTTGTAGTATCGTAATTCTAACGAATTGAAAGACATCTACGTTAGCATCAACAAAAAATCGAATTGATTGAACTTTTTGACTAGATCGTTAGATTCGACGTCTAATTATGAAATTAGCATCGAACCTAAGAGTTTGACGCTATGCTAGAATTGAAGACTTGATTCCCTCCACATCCCGACATCACAATTAATTCTTGCGAATTGCTTGATGTCGGATCCGTATCAACGGGTTTCGAACCTTGTTAAAAATACTCATTTTAAAAATATCTTATAGAAAATCGATGAGAATTGCGATGAGATGATAGCGATACGAACGAATACGAAGAAAATATTGTTTGAGTTGACCCGTTTCAATAATCAAGTGCTAGGGTGTCAGGATAAGCGACCGGCAAAGCTGTGTGCAGTACACTTGTATATTCGGGTTTCCTTATCCTGACATCCTTCGTACTCGACACAAATCTACGAGTATTTTAATGTCTTTTAGTACTAGCGGTATTAACGATATTATAACGCAAATAAAATAAAAAAAACGAAACAACGACAATGACGATAGACGACACGACGCGAAAAAAGGAGAAAAGGAGAAAAGCGGGAATTGGCACCCTCAACCTACATGTTCTTGTTCTCGGTATGGACTCGTCTAGATGCGGCTTGCACGGGAGTAATCGAGGTATGTAGGATGAGTTATGGTGGTTCGGTTTTTGAATTCCTAAAGCTAGGTTTAGGGTTTGCTAGTGTAGTTGAAGTGTGTGTAGATTAGGGTAGAATTAGGGTTGCAAAAGTGTGAAACTAGGGTTTCAAAAAGTTGTCTTGAAAGGTTGTTCATGGGGGTGTATATATAGGCAAGGCCTAGGACCCCGGTTAGGGTTACTCGACCGAGTAACCAGCTGACTCGGTCGAGTGGCCCGGTGTGCCTGCAGTCGGGCCTGAATAAGGCCCACTCGATCGAGTGGGTTGGGCACTCGATCGAGTGGCCAAACTGGGTCGCGTGGGTCCATTGTTTTGGACCTTGACTTTGGATGTCTTGTGGGTTTTGTATTTGAATTGGACTTTTGATGTTTGAATGGCTGTTTTGTGCGTGTCTCGGAAACGGCTTTGACCGGGGTTGACCCAATCGCAAAAAGTCGGTTTTACTTCCGGTGTCGGTTTTGGCCCAAATTAGTCTTGTTTGACTCAGAACGGTCCGCTGGGCCAGGATTTGAGGTTAGTTTTGTGAGATTTGTACTCCATAAGTGCTTAAGCCAATAACTAATGGTTTTGAGCCCATATCCGAGCGCGTGGAAACACGTTAGCGTCCGACATCATCGGGTGTTTTTTTTTGGAAACTACCATAGACACCTGGCAGTCAAAATGTGGGTGTCTACAGAGCCCCCACTCTGACCGAGGCTTGGACAAGGCAAAAGTCAGAGTAGCCACCAGGCCAATCGAGGATTGAAACCTGGCGGACTTCCGGTCGGGTCGTTTATAGTCCATTAGACTCGCGTGAAGGGATCGCCAGCCATAAGCTAGAAGTCATACCGATAACTCCGTGGGGAATTGGGCTTGTCGCATAAGTCCTGGGTGCGCCTGTATGTAGGCCCATCCCGTGTTATTCCGGGGAAATGCCACCTAAGGCCTTCCGCTGGGGAGATGCGGTGGGCTGTATGTTCATGCTTGAATCGTACCTGTATAAGTCACATAAAATTTGCATGCAACACGTAGGTAGTAAAATGATTCACGCTGGGGACAATGATTTTTTGAAATTTTTGAAAGTTTTGAAAATTTTGAAAATTTGAAATTTGTTTGAAATTTTGACTCCTAAAGAAGTTTAGGAAAGCTCGGGATGAATATTTTGTGCTAGTATCGGGACTAGGCTTGTGGGTTGATTCCTTTTGTAATTAGGAAACCTTTGTTCAAGGCAAGATATGGAAAGAGTGTTATAGAATCAATACTATAAATACCCCTCCCTTGTCATTGATTTTCCTCACAATCCCATTACGGTTCATTCTTCTCAAAAGAAAGCCTTTTTATTCCGTTCAAGAAAATTAGCCATGGGAATCGACAGATTGACCGTTATGCTGCAGGAATGGTCCCGACACTTCAGGGATACAGATAGGGTTGCTCCCAACCAGACGGGTATCACACAGCTGTACCCGTTTCGTCAGATCCAAGTTGATCGCTACTTTCTGGATGCATGTTTGGCCTATTGGGATGACATATATCATGTCTTCGCTTTTCCTCGGGGCGAAGTCTGCCCTTTACCTGAGGAGATCACAGCTGTGGGAGGATGGAATCCGATACTTCGTCCTGCCGTTCCGTACTCGATCTATGACCCAAGGAGGAAGCTTCGAGAATTTCTAGGGCTTTCTCACAACGAGGTGTCCCGAATGATGGAGGGTGATAATATTTCTCTGATCGACTTGGCTGAGAAATTTATGAATCCTCTCGATGTCCGGGTCAGACCGGTTCATAGCCGTAGGGCTTTCTCTTTCTGTATGCTCCATGTTTATGCTTTTGAAGGTCACATGGATTTACTATCATGCATGGGAAACATCCGTCTTTTGACTGTGGTGGACTTGATGGAGACTGAACACAGCCCGACTTGGCTGATCACGGGTGAAATTATCCAAGGCTTGGACAAGCGTAAGAGAGATTCGTCGGTTTGCTTAACCGGGAGCACCCGCTTGCTGCAAGTATGTCGAATGTTTATTATTTTCCAACTTTCCGATTTTCTTGATTTTTTTTTTTTGCGGATTTTTTTTGCTGCAGTGGGCACTCGATCGAGTCACCCTGGCACTCGATCGAGTGCCTTTGTAAAAACCTCCTGATCTGCTCTCAGAGGTACCACTCGATCGAGTCATCCTGGCACTCGATCGAGTGCCCTCGTAAAAAGCCCCCTGTTCGTGTTCAGAGGCACCACTCGATCGAGTGTCCCAGGCACTCGACCGAGTGCCCTTAGGCGGACGCCTATTTTGCCTCGGGAACTCATGTTTTGTTTCCTTTTTCAGATTTGGCTATATGAGAGGCTATTAGTGATAGATCTTCCTCTTGATGCGAGCAACTACCGTCATAACAAGGTAATGACGAGGAGGCGGGCCATTGACTTTTCTCGTCAGATTACGCAGAAGTATTGGGACGAGGTGTTGTCTTTCCACAGTGGCCCGTTAATTCGATGGGTAGTACCATGGTGGCCCATCTATCTTTGGACTGGCTTGGACCCGAGGGACAGAACCCGCTATCAGGTAATCCTATCTTTCAGGCAGACGGTTCATCTCTACCCGGATCGCATACTAAGGCAGTATGGATGGACCCAGCGAATCCTCGAAGTTGAAGCAGTTGTGAGTGACCCAACCCAGCTGACTGACGTGATGTGCGATAACTGGATGCAAAGATGGTACACCCGGCATACTTGGCTTGTTCCGAAATCTCACCACTCGACCTGGGTTTCAGATTCATATGTAAAGTGGACTAAAGCAGGTGATGCCAAAGCCCGAGCTGCTCTGAAGGTTGATGAAGCTTTCGACCTGCTGCGAAGGGAGCAAGCTAAAGACAACAGGGGATTCTTTGATGAAGGTGACACCCCGGCTACTATGGTCCGATTAATGTCAGGCCGAAAGAAGAAGACCAAGACTCAAGCTGGAGGGTCTAGTGCTAAGGGTGCTTGGGGGAAAGTGAGCCCCCAGACTGACTTGGAGAGGAGACTAGGCCCAAAACTAGCCGTGCAGGACCGACTTGGCCCACGGGATAGGCTACCCAAGCACGTACGGGCTCGACTTGGGCCAAAGACTGTGGCAGAAGACCCGTTGTCAAAGAAACGGTTTCGTGCTAAGGAGGTTCCCCTCCTGATTCGGGAACGCTCGTCCCCGCCCCGGCGACCTCGAGCTCCACGCGACCCAAAGGACAAGGGAAAGGGCAAGATGCCCGGATATTAGTCTCCTTTATTCTATTATTTGAGTATTATTATTTTTTTTGGGTGTGATTTTTTTGTATGCCGTTTTGGCATTTTTTTAGTAATTCCTGAGTTTGTCGGTTTTTTAATAAAGACGTATTAATGAATACCGTTCTCGTCTCTTCGTTTATTGGAGTGGTTGTCCCCTTTTGAGAGGTTGCCTACGTATCCACAATTAGCGGAATCAAACCAAACGTAGTTCAAAATTTGATTTGATTTTTTTTTTTCCAATTTTTGAAATACATCAAGACTATTAGTTCGAGATGTGCGACAGTAGAATAATTAATTCTAACTTATTGACTTGTCTAAAATTTTTGAAAATTTATAAAAGGACAAATTTTTATAAATTTTTGCAAGTGACATTGAGATGGGGTTTAGGGGTAATAGCGCTTCAACTGGTCCAAGTTGGTTGGGTTGACAAATTCGTTCCCGTCCAAGTCTGTCAGCATCACCGCTTCTCCTGATAGGACCTTCTTGACTAAGTATGGCCCAGCCCAATTGGGTTTGAATTTCCCTCTTGGGTCAACCGGTAGTAAGGCACGAACCGACTTTAGGACTAAATCCCCCTCTTTGATGTTTTTGGGCCTAACCCTTTTGTTGAAAGCCCGCTGGATCCTCTTTTGATATATCTGAATATTGTTGAGGGCCCGTGATCGTCGTTCGTCTAAAAGGACTAGCGAATCGTATCGGGCTTGGACCCAATCTGCTTCAGGTACTTGGCTTTCAAGTAAAATCCGGAGGGATGACACTTCTAGCTCAACCGGTTGGACTGCTTCCATTCCATATGTCAGGTAATATGGAGTAGCCCCGATGGCTGTGCGAATTGAAGTTCGATACCCCCATAAGGCAAAGGGTATTTTGTCGGGCCAGTCCCGATAATTCTCAGCCATCTTTTTAAGTATGGTGACAATTGTTTTATTGGCCGCTTCTACCACTCCATTTGTTTGGGGACGGTAGGGAGAAGATGTATGCCTTCGAATCTTGTATTTCGCTAGTAATGCGGCAGTTTCAGCTTGAAAGTGGGTTCCGTGATCACTGATGAACTCATGTGGGATCCCGTATCGGCATATAATCTTATTCTGGATAAATTTGGCCACGTGCTTGGCGTTTAAGACACGGTATGACTCGGCTTCGACCCATGGTGAAGTAGTCGATGGCCACCAAAATGAAGCAATGACCTCCCGTCTCGGAAGGGTGCACCTTTCCAATTATATCAATACCCCATGTCGAAAATGGCCATGGTGATGTCATGGTATATAATAGGGAAGATGGCATATGCTGTACATTGGCAAAGATCTGACAGTTATGGCAGTGTTTAACATACGACTGACAATCCGTTTTCATGGTGTTCCAGTAATATCCGAGCCTCGTGATTTTTTGGGCTAGCATATGCGCGTTCATATGTGGGCCATTTTCACCATCGTGCACCTCGGCCATGACCTTTTCGGCCTGTATTTTATCGATGCACAGGAGTAGAGCCCCGTGTGCCGTCTTTTTGTATAGCTACCCGTCGTCCGTACGAACGAATTGTCTTGCCAATCTCCGTAGTGCCTTCTTGGCCCGGTTTTCAGTTCCCGGGGGATACTCTCCTGTTGCCAAGTAGGTTAGGGCCGACTGATACCAAGGTTCTGGGTCGGTTAGCTCGATGTCTTGGATGGCGTGTACATACGCCGGCTCGGACCGCCTTTCGACGCAGATTGGCATGCTGGTAAGGTGGTCTGTTATATTTAGCAGGGATGCTAATTTGGAAATTGCATCTGCGAATTGATTTTCTTCCCGGGGCAGGTAGATATACTCTACCTTCTGGAATTGTTTCTCTAGAACCCTTACCCGTGCTTGGTAAGCCACGAGATTGGCGTTTCGAGTTTTCCATTTTTGGAGCGCTTGATTGATGACCAGCGATGAGTCACCGTGGACCCGGAGGTTTGTTACCCCTAAATCAGCGGCGGCTTGCAACCCGTGAATGCATGCTTCGTACTCGGCTGCATTGTTGGCCACGTCAAAGTCCAATTTGATGGATAATGGGGTGTGTTCCCCTCGTGGTGAGATTAACAGACTCCCGACCCCGAATCCTCAAAAGTTGGATGCCCCGTCAAAATACAAATCCCATGTATCGATATCGGTATGGAATATGTCTTCATCGGGGAAGGCCCAGGTATCGGTGTGGCCCTCTTCAGATATTGGGCTATCGGCGAGGAATTCGGCTACTACCCGGCCTTTGATGGCTTTTAATGGTACAAACTTGAGGTCAAACTCAGCTAACATTAAATTCCATCTGGACATTCTGCCATTAAGGATGGGCTTCTCGAACAGGTACTTGATGGGATCCATTTTGGATAATACATGTACCTCGTGACCTAGCATGTAGTGTCGGAGCTTTTTAGTGGCCAAGACCAATGCCAGACACGTCTTTTTGAGCATCGTATATTTGCATTCGTATTCGAGGAACTTTTTACTGATGTAGTAAATAGCCCGTTCTTCTGTTTCGACTGTCTGGGCCAGCATAGCCCCCATGGCTGTCTCGGTCGTTGTTAGGTATAACGACAAAGGTAAGCCGGGTTGAGGTGGCATTAATACCGGCGGTGCAGACAAGATCTCCTTAATTTTGTCAAAAGCCGTTTGGCATTTATCGTCCCATAGTATCCGTTCTCCGATCTTCAGTTTTTTTAAAATGGGCTCACATACCATGGTTAACTTTAAAATAAACCGGCTGATGTATTGGACTTTCCCGAGAAACCCCCTTATTTCCTTTTCGGTTTTGGGTGGTTGCATCTCGGTGATGGCTTTGATTTTAGCTGGGTCGACCTCGATGCCGCGTTGGCTAACGATATGGCCCAGTAATTTGCCTGATGTTACCCTGAAGCTACACTTTTGAGGGTTTAGCCTCATGTTGTATTTGTGTAGTCGGGTAAAGAACTTTCTTAAGGCCGCAATGTGCCCGCTTCGATCTTTGGACTTGACGATCATATCGTCCACATAAACCTCCACTTCCTTATGCATCATGTCATGTAATAGGGTGGCGGCGGTTCGTTGATAAGTGGCCCCGGCGTTGATAAGCCCAAATGGCATAACAGTGTAACAGTAAGTACCCCAAGGTGTAATGAAGGTGGTCTTACTCATATCCTCTTCTGCCATTTTGATTTGATTGTATCCGGCATACCCGTCCATGAACGATAGAAGGGCATGATCGGCCGTGTTATCCACCAGTATGTCGATGTGTGGTAACGGAAAATCATCTTTTGGGCTGGCCTTGTTAAGATCCCGGAAGTCCACACATACCCGCACCTCGCCGTCCTTCTTGGGTACCGACACGATGTTTGCGACCCAGTCTGGATATTCAGACACTTGTATAAAGTCCGCTTTGAATTGCTTGTCGACTTCTTCTTTGACTTTGAGAGACAATTCGGGCCTCATTCTTCGGAGTTTCTGTTTTACCGGTTTACACCCATCTTTGATGGGTATTCGGTGTTCAGCTATTTCCCGATCTATTCCCGGCATGTCCTTGTAGGACCATGCGAAAACGTCCTTGAATTCCTGGAGGAGGTCTGTGAATTGTTTTCTCTCCTCTGGATCTAAGGATAGGCCCAACTTAAGCATCTGGGGCTCTAAAGTGGTTCCCACATTAATGGACTCGGTTTATTCGATTACCGGACTTGGGACTCCCTTTGTTCGAGCTGCTCGATCAGATGCGGAGGTAGAGGTACCTGTTCGTCGGGTTTGTCAATGTCATTGCATATAAAATCTTTGAAATTGAGAAAATTTTGGAAATAAGACAAGTCGTAAGCAGAACGGTTTTCGTTATTATTATTAATGGTAAATTTTGTGAAAAACTCAAAAAGAGCGGCCATCTGATCGTTGGTCAGTGGCGGGATAGGGAGAGGTCTTGGGACAGGCCCCGAGACCTCAGTTGATAAGGGAAGAGGGGTTACAGACTCGACTCTAGCACCAGACCCTCTAGACTCGGACTCAGACTCCGACTCTGACTCAGACTCAGACTCGGTATCCGGCATGTCTCCCTCGCCGGTGGTCAGCTTGTAGGTCCGTCCTTGGCCATCAGTCCACTTGATGGTCTTCCTCCAGGCCCTTTTTCCTGTATCTGCACCAACTTCGGTGATCAGCCTGGTTGGTCAAACCGATCGCTGCGGAGGATCAGATTGACCAAATCATCCTTTGGAGCGGGGACGACTTTGTCTTCTCCAAATAGGAGCCCCAGCACGGGCTCGGAGTTGTTTTCCCCTTCCTTGGACTTAGCTTGAACAAGGGTGAATATATCATCGGGGATGAAATTGCATTCCCGAGCCGTTTTGGTCTCGGGATATGTGATGGTGGGTTGATACAGGCCCACTTGAATAGCTCCGAAAACTGGAGCGACGAAGTAGTCAGTTAACTTCGGGCTATAAGGGCCTATGTAAGTACCCTTGAGAATGTTGATGGCCTTGTAAATACCGGCCCGAACCGCGTTTTCTGGGGTTATAGAATACCCCAATCCGAATTGGGACTCGCCGTCGTTCAGGACCTCGATAATCTTCCCAGCTGGAAGGTATGGCCTTGAGGTAGCTCCCGGTAAATAGCCTAGATTCTGTAGCATCGTGTCGATGCTAGTTGTGAAGTACGGCCTGAAGAGATATTCTTCTTCGATCATGCCCACGAAATCGAATCCTCGTGGGTCGGTCCGGCCCGTAGCATTGCAGCTTGCTACGGTGATGGGGGTGGCTTCTAGTGTGATGACACCGTCTTGAAGTGGCATCTTAACTTTCCGGTGGAGAGTAGAGGATACGGCCTTGACTGCATAGATCCAAGGCCTTCCTAGTGGTAAGTTAAAGGATGAGGTGACGTCGATCACCTGAAACTCTAACTCTTTTTCGATTGGGCCCGTTATGATTTTCAGTTTAATGGCCCCGACCACTGGTTTTGGGCTTCCGTCGAAAGCCTGGATAGTCTGTGCTGTCGGAAGGTAGTTGGCATCGGTGATGCTGAGGGCTTTAGCGGTCCTTAGGGGAAGGACATTTACAGCGGACCCATCATCGATAAGGGTCATCGGGAGGTACTTCCCTCGGAAAATGACCATGATGTAAAGGGCCAGATTATGATTGGGCCCAAATGCCGGTAGATCAGACTTGGAGAAGGTGATGAGTGGGCCTTCTTCCTTGGACTTGCCTTTGAGATAAGGCATAATAGTGGCTACCATTTCAGAGGGGGTAACCTGAGAGTCGACCTTGATCTCATCGAGAGCCTTAGTTAGTGCTTCCAGATGTGCTTGTGAGCTAACTAGTAGTTGCCATATGGTTAGGTCAGCTCGAACCCTCTTCAACTGCTGGACCAAGGCGGTGTCTTTGCTTGGTTCTTCAAGGGTAGGTTCCGTCCTGGCAGGTTCAGTGACGGTTGTTGGAGTAGAGCGCCCAGCTGTGGCGAGGTGGTTGGTGCCTAAGGCTTTGGACTTAGCCTTTCGGACCTTTTCGAGGGTGATGGGGACAGTTTCCCCTTTGGCTAGGTAAACATCATCCTCGTCATCGAACCATATCCCGTTGATTTGTGGGATATAAGGGGAAAAGAGGTGAGAACAGTCGATTACCTCACCGGTGAATATTGCATGGGCACTGAACGAGTTTTCTTTGTTGCTCGGCTTGTCTCCGGGCAACGGGATCTTCCCGCTCTCGATCAGGTCCTGGATCAGATGCTTCAGTCTCCAGCATTTTTCAGTATCATGTCCGTTACCTCGATGATACTGGCAGTAGGCTTGGGCGTTGTAACTTTTGGGCCTCTTCTCTACTGGAACTTCTGGAGTTGGGCCTATCGGTTGGATCAGGCCCTTTGAAGAGAGCCTCTGTAAGGCATAAGTATAGGTAGTTCTTATATCTGTGAATACCCGATTTGGTGTATTCTTTTTGGATGAGGTGTCAAGAAGATTTACCTCGACGAAGATGCTGCGAGTTGCAGCTGCAGGTGTGGGCTTGCTTGTAGATGAGCTTGCCCCTTGATAGCCTTTGGTAGAGGCCTTAGTCAAGCTCTCTAACCGTAAGTCATCCTCGATCCTTGTACCCATTTCAGTAAGGGTAGCAAAATTAGAGATAACAGCATACCGGAGATGGACCCAGTAGGAAGGGAGGAAGTTCTTGACAAACGCTTCCACTAGCACTTTCTCGCTGGGCTTATCAACCAGCTTCATGCTCTCGGCCCGCCATCTTTGCAGATATTTGGTGAACCCTTATTTGGGCTCTTGGGCCATTACTTCCAGAGTACGCATAGTAGTCTGGATCTCGGTATTATCAGCGTAATTCCGAGCAAATTCAGTCGCCACATCATCCCAAGTTTTATATTTCTTGGAATCAAGCCTGTAGTACCAGGCCTTAGGATGCTTCTCGAGGGAGGAAGGGAATAAGTGCGTGAACATGGTGGACTTCACCCCCTTTACCGCCATAAAATCTTTGAATGCTCGGATGTGGTGGACCGGGTCTTCGGTACCCTCAAACATTGGAATTCCCGTAAGGTTGAGGTTAGCAGGTAGCTCGTCATTCAAAGGCGAATAAGAACGAGCAATTTCAGTGTGGATCGAGTTGTTTGTTGACAGGTGAACTTGTTCCTCGAGCCTGCGAACAGCGCTGACTAGTTCAGCTATGGGCCCAGTGGGCTCAGATCCAGGAGAAGGAATTCCCTTCTCCATTGCCCCCACACGAGTGGCAAGTGTCGTTTGATCAGTCTGGATGGCAGTCAATTGGGCTTCGATCTTCTCTAGGGCATCCTTCAATGCGTCCATTTTGCGTTGATATCTGGTTTCGGGTGGCCTGTCTGTAAGAACACCGCGTAATCAGAAACTAGCCCGAATCCCGGAATAGAAAGTACATCCCGAACAAGACTGAAAAGGGAAATGACTCGGAAAAGACACCTAGACGGGTGACTTGTGAAAAGTGGGCCTACTTTAGGATTCGGCGGGTGGGCCTAGTCCTGTTCAAAAGAAGGTCCACGTGAGACATCCCCAGACTTTGGACTCGATTGTGTAGACGGGCCGTCCTTTGTAGGAGTATGTCCTACGTAGGTGGGCCTTGCCTTAGTCTAATAAGGCGGACTGGGATAGGGAAGAAACTCGTGATGTAAGATCGACGGAGTTTCGACGCTAAAGACCTCGACTACTTACGACAAGACCCGACACTGCTAAATACGGGAAGTCCTAAGAAGAGGAAGGTTTTGAAAATGAGTTTTTTTTGGAAAGTTCGAGAGAACTCGGGGAAGGGCCCGATTTTTCGAGAAAATCGGGAAGTGCATCGGGCCACAAATTTTGAAAGTTCGAAAATATTTTCGAGTTTTGAAATGGGCAGCATACCGGCTAAAAATGGGCTATTTTGAGTAAAATCATAAGTCCTAAATTCAGCATGCGACCCGGGTTTTGAAAATTGAATATCCTGAAAAGGATGTATTTTTGAAAGGTTGACGGTTTTTGAAAACGACACGGAAACCAAGTAGCATGTAGTCAGGCAAGCGTTATAACGACGCCATGTATGCTTTACACTAAGTCTCGGTCGGTCTATAGAGGGTCTATACCAGTGTACATAGTCTAGACGTTAATCGGGACGGACTCTCTATGTCGAGTTGAGCTTAGAACACGCCACGAAACCCACTCGAATCGACTATGGACACCTTTTGACATATCCATATTGGAGTACATCAACGGTATAGTGGGACGTTGGTCAATAGTACCGGCCCAGGAAAATATGGGGTTATGCATGAACCGTAAAACTAAAACGCATATTGTACTAGTCAAACGATTTCTATTCGAGTCTCACCCTGAGGATGCCGATGGTAAGTCACGCATCAGTTAATCCCCAGCGGAGTCGCCAAATTGTGGATATGACATAGGTACACCCCAACGCGGCCACGCGCGGGTTTGGGGAGGCGAATGAATCTCCATATGAGAATGGATCGAATGGAAATTTAAATCGAAGTGGAGTCGCCACCGAACTTTGTGGGAGTTCGGGCCTGTTCGAACACTCTATGTCGTAGTGGGCCGTGTACAAAATACGGCCCATTTCCGATGTCAGAGTTTATTGGGCCCGTCCCTTTGCATTTCGATACTGATACCGTGACTACCGGTTATCGTGTATTGAATGACTCTCGTGCGCCAACGGTTTCGGGCATCCGGAAACCGAGGTTCTGAGTAAGGGGTGAGGGTACGTGTTGGGAAGCCCACGAAGGACACCCAAACCCGCCCGCACATTGGCGGCCTCTACTAAGTTATCGAATGATTTTCCAATACGCGCGTTAGTTGAACGGGAAAATGCTTATGCAAGGATTGTTATCCTTAAGCATGTGAGAAATTGAAAGGGTTTCTATGTCGATTTAATGCAACTAAAATCTTAACGTCAAAGTTGTATTTTAGCATGTGGGTTCATTTTAGTGCAATAAAACGAACAATAAATCAACAAGAAAAGTAACAAACGGTTAGTAACGGTAAAACGATAATAACGGTTTAAGAATTATTGAATGATGTAGATAAGATGATGTAAAGTTTCGAAAAGGTGATATTCCACGTGATTAATTAGACACGTGTTGACCTAAGTCACAAAAAACATTATCGAGACCAAAAGAGGATGTAAGACTCACGATATTGTCGTGATAAGGAGCCACTCGACCGAGTCATTGCGAGACTCGACCGAGTGGACCCTCGAAAAGGGGTTTTGTCTTTGATTTTAGACCCTACTCGGTCGAGTTACTGACGAACTCGGCCGAGTACATTGCCACTCGATCGAGTCATTGCAAGACTCGACCGAGTGGAGGTCAATCAGACCCTTATGTCTCGGTTTTGGGGTGCCACTTGACCGAGTGGGCTAGGCACTCGGTCGAGTGCCCCCTGTACGAACCAGATGTTCGTTTTGGTTTTGCTTTTGAAAATGGTTTTTTGTTTTTGAAAACCGTCGATTCGATAGGCCGCGTAAAAATATAGGGAAATTAGTACTTGGCTTAAACCGATACTCATCATATTCCACATTCGATCACGGGATTGATATGAAATATTATAGTAAAAAAACGTAGAAAGTAATGTAAGTCGTTTTAGGTTAACCAAGTCGATATGAATTTTCCTCCGCGTTATAGTGTCGTAATTCTAACGAATTGAAAGACATCTAGGTTAGCATCAACAAAAAATCGAATTGATTAAACTTTTTGACTAGATATATCGTTAGATTCGACGTCTAATTATGAAATTAGCATCGAACCTAAGAGTTTGACGCTATGCTAGAATTGAAAGACTTGATTCCCTCCACATCCCGACATCACAATTAATTCTTGCGAATTGCTTGATGTAGGATCCGTATCAACGGGTTTCGACCCTTGTTAAAAATACTCGTTTTGAAAATATCTTATAGAAAATCAATGAGAAATGCGATGAGATGATAGCGATACGAACGAAAACGAAGAAAATATTGTTTGAGTTGACCCATTTCAATAATCAAGTGCTAGGGTGTCAGGATAAGCGACCGACAACGCTGTGTGCAGTACACTTGTATATTCGGGTTTCCTTATCCTGACATCCTTCGCACTCGACACAAATCTACGAGTATTTTAATGTCTTTTAGTACTAGCGATATTATAACGCGAATAAAAAAAAAAATGAAACAACGACAATGACGATAGACGACACGACGCGAAAAAAGGAGAAAAGGAGAAAAGCGGGAATTGGCACCCTCAACCTACATGTTCTTGTTCTCGGTGTGGACTTGTCTAGATGCGTCTTGCACGGGAGTAATCGAGGTATGTAGGATGAGTTATGGTGGTTCGGGTTTTGAATTCCTAAACCTAGGTTTAAGGTTTGCTAGTGTAATTGAAGTGTGTGTAGATTAGGGTAGAATTAGGGTTGCAAAAGTGTGAAACTAGGGTTTCAAAAAGTTGTATTGAAAGGTTGTGCATGGGGGTGTATATATAGGCAAGGCCTAGGACCCCGGTAAGGGTTACTCGACCGAGTAACCAGATGACTAGGTCGAGTGGCCCGGTGTGCCTGCAGTCGGGCCTGAATAAGGCCCACTCGATCGAGTGGGTTGGGCACTCGATCGAGCGGCCCAACTGGGTCGCGCGGGTCCATTGTTTTGGACCTTGACTTTGGATGTCTCGTGGGTTTTGTGTTTGAATTGGACTTTTGATGTTTGAATGACTGTTTTGTGCGTGTCTCGGAAACGGCTTTGACCGCGGTTGACCCAATCGCAAAAAGTCGGTTTTACTTCCGGTGTCGGTTTTGGCCCAAATTAGTCTTGTTTGACTCGGAACGGTCCGTTGGGCCTGGATTTGAGGTCAGTTTTGTGAGATTTGTACTCCATAAGTGCTTAAGCCAACAACTAATGGTTTTGAACCCATATCTGAGCGCGTAGAAACACGTTAGCGTCCGATCATCATCGGGTGTTTTTTTTGGAAACTACCATAGACACCTGACAGTCAAAATGCGGGTGTCTACAGTTTTATATTTCGAGAAAGTACTTCGAAATCGCGTTGAAGAATTGGTGCGGCAATCTCTACATTATTAGTTTCAGATTCAAGGTCGAATTCGGGCTATATATCTTTCGTTACGTTTGTCTTTATTTCATCACAAAATTCTTATGTAATTCAAAGTATTTTCTTTCCTAAAATAGGCGTGCCACAAACGTCAAAATCCAGGAAGACCTTAACCACGAGCCAAGGTTACATTAACCTTAGTTCAATTTCACTCCAAAATCCAAGTCATCACCCAATTTTACATTAACCTTCGACCCAACTTTCATTTCTTGTTCTAAACCGCTTCCGCATTCGCATCACTGAAGACCGAGACCAACGTAACAGGCAACCGAGAGCAACAAGTGGTCAGAAAACCGAGGCAACAGGCAACCGAGAGCAAGGCGACAAACGGTTAGGGACACGAAGTTAGTGTGGCCGAAAACCGAAGTTACAGAACAGAAACGAAGTTGGTGTGTTGTCGTGGCACCCGTCACTGACTTAAAAACTATTTTGGCTCGACCGTGGTGGTTATCGACTCTTACCGATAGTTTTCCAAGGTGAACACAGCAGCTACCTGACTCGACCACTCAAGGTAGAGTGCTTTGGAACAACACAAACTTAACCCATAATTTAAGGTGCACTATTTATACACAGAATAGAGTAGAGAAGGAGCCAAAAACTATAAAAGTCAGGCACAGCTCGCACCGTAGGTGCTCCACCCAAACCCAAACCCGAGCCTGATTCGGGTCGGGTCAGGTCGACGCACGCGCGTGTGTGGTAAAGGCCCAATCCACTACTCTCCACAAAATACCCACTTATCACACAATTGAGAACAAGGGAGGAAGAAGACTATAAAAACAAGGAAAATACTCCTCCCACTACCGATGTGGGAGAGGCATAAGACCAAGTTGGCTTCCAAGCCTTTAATTCCAACAGTGGGGACTTAGCAGAGTACAAATCTCTCAAAACGGATCTCAAATTCAGACTTAGTGGGTCGTTCCCAATAAAATAAAGCTATTTTGAGCTAAAACTGTCACCGGGGGTAAAACCGTCTTTTGCAACCGAGCCGAAACCCGAGAACAAAACCAGCCTCACGCTGCGTCTAAATACAAAATGAACAAAGCCAAAAACAAACAAAATCAAAGGGTCAAAGCAAATCCTAACCTTCCTCATTTATCTCACCCGTCTAAGGGCACTCGATCGAGTGCCCAAGAGCCACTCGATCGAGTGCCCCCCAAAGAACCACCAGGGAACCTTAAAGTGGGGCACTCGATCGAGTCCACTAAAGGGCACTCGATAGAGTGACCCTAGACGGGGGTATAATCTATATATACCCCCCTTTGCACATCATTTGGGCATGATTTTCAACACTCATTTTCCACCTTCTTCCTATTAGCATTTTGAGTTCTTCATACTCACACTCACATACAATCATTCCCGAGACTTAGCCTCCCAAAAATCGAGAATACCGTCTCCCTAATCACACACCCTAACTCATCCTACATTCTCGAACTGCTCCCGTGCCTACGCCGACACTCTACGAGCCCGTATTCTGAGATCATTAACATGTAGGTTGAGAGTGTACCAAACACCATTCTCTAATCGCTAATTCTTTTTTCATTTTTGTATACTAATTACTAACTTTTATTTATCGTTTTACTAACATTAATTCTCGTTTACTAACTACTAACATTTTATTTTCGCATCTAACTTTTATTTATTGTTCCTAACAATCTAACTTTTATTTATTGTCTTTTTACATTTTGTTCATATTAATACCGCGTATATTATAATATAACAAAAAACTACTTTCAAATCTGTAACACTGCGTGTTTAATAAATGTATTTAAAAATTTTATCTTTCGTTAAACAAAGTTTAAGACTTGAAAATATTTTAATAGTAAATTGTCGTTCTTACAAATTAAAATATTTTCTCATCTCGTAAAAATTGAAAAATAATTTACCGAAATTTTTATATAACATTTTAAAATTCCGTTACACGAAGACATGAACTGGACTACGGAACAACATTTATTTTCTTACTTAGTAATATTTAAGAAAAGTTATTTAAGAAAATTACAACTTAGTAATATTTACTCATAATTATTGTCCCATAATACTATTTATCGTTTGTTTTCTTACTTTCTCACAAATTTCTTTTTAAAAATAAATTTTACGGGTTCCATTATTTTAATTCCGTAATCTTATATTTCAACTTTTTATTTCAACTTTTTAAGAAAGAGAGAAAGAAAGATGTTTGTACGAAAAATGGACTGAGAAGGTGAGTCCTATTTTTTTTCTTTTTTCTACGTGTAGACATGTAGTAACATGCATATGAGTATGCATGGCAAAACAAAAGGAGGTGGCAGTAAAGTGTGAATGTTAGAGTGATGAGTGGTTAAGCCTATAGGAGTAATTTACACCTATAAATAGTAATCCCTCCGTTCCAACAAATTGTATACGTTTGCTTTATGCACGTATGTCAATGCTAGTGTTCTTTTGTCTATATCGTTAATTACGTATTACCAAAAATTATAAAAAATTGATATTCATGATGTATTTAATTAGACGATTTAAACAATATCCCTCATGAGTATCTTTTATCTTATATATTAAAAGTTATATTGAAGATTATTCTCATTCATGAATAGTGTCAAAAAATCAAATGTATACAATTCGTTGGAACGGAGGGAGTATGTAGTAAGACTTCAATACTACATAAGTTTTCTTGCGTGAAAATTTGATACGTACGTACCACTATTTCACGTACATACCTTTACGTCTATTTACTACTCCTCGAACCTTTCATCTTATTAGTCTATTTTACTTACTATACTTATTATTTTACTTTTTATTATTTTAGTAAGGTCAGAATCTAACTAATTTATTTTCTTTTGTATGAGGAAACGTATCGCTCTAGAAGAAGGAGGAGACGAAATTCCCAACTTAGACGACATCATCGGCCCAGATAACCTTTAATTTTTAATATCATTAATAAATACTCCCTCCGTCCCAAAATGATTGTCACATAAACTTTTGCACAATAACTAAGAAATTGGTGTGATGATTGAATATGTAGGCAATGATGACTCCCTTTATAGAGTGAGTCATAGTGTCTTGTGAGGTGGTGTAGGTTAATGTATGACAAAATAGTAAATACTTTAACTTGGTAGGGATGAAGTTGTAAAAAGGGATGGACAAAAAAAGTAAAGTAGAGAAATGGGTCAATCTTTAAGAACCTACCCAAAAAGGAATACAGGACAATCTTAGTGGGACGGAGGGAGTATATAAGTATATTTATGTTACTAACTTAATAATTTGCTTAATTAAATATTTAGGCTTATTTGTATGACTAAATTACTTATGTATATAAAAAAAATGTTCCGTGATATTTTATTTGTGTTATATATTTTGTTTATGACTAAATTTAACTTAAATAAATTATCACTTGTTAAATTTATTTATCACCTTTACATTTCTGTTTATTTGAGAAACTAATAAAATGATTAAAAGAACCTAAAAAGAGTAAAATTTACTATGATGTGTTAAATTCATGTTAATTGTACTTTTATGTGTTATTTATGTTCTTATACTTATAAATTTCAGTTCATATTTGTCCCTCTTGTTAATTTTACTCACTTATAGCATATTTAAGTTTAAATTGGTTTAATACTTTTATTATTTATTTACGGATGTAACTTTTACTCCACTTATATTTTTATATTACGTTTTCTATAATAAATGAATTTAATTTATTCTGAAACTTTTATACGACGATCATAATTGTAACAACCCGAATTTTCGATGACTTAAAATAATAGATAATGCGGAAAGTTATCTAAGTCATTTAATTAAAAATATATCAGAGTATAAATAAATTTGGATCGCTACGGATCCTTACAACAAACGACTATTAATTACATAGTCTTGATTCACTTAGTACATAATATAGATTGTCTTTTATACAAGACATATTATTAAAATCTCTCGCTCGATTCCCCAATGTCTTACCTGCAAAAAAAATAAAACAGTGGACGCTGAGCGGGACAACAACCAAGCCGTTCATCTAACATCAACTCGAACACATAAGACAATCATGTGAATAACAAATAATATGCTTACAAAAATATTAAAGGATATCATGTAACAGATAATTTCCTGTAATTCAATTATCAACATGTGAGGCGTTTAAAACGATAAAGTTTAAAAGATGGGACATTGGCAGCCATTTGATTTTAAAATCATTTTTTCACGTAAACAGAGGATAAACACACGAGTCGTGGCTCCTAGTATCACCGCTACACCCTATTGGCTTGCATCTCACCAATAGAAGTAACTGTGTTACCGACCCGTAGACCGATGAACCGATCTTATGAGGTTTACATCTCACCCATAAGGTTCAATAGGGCTCGAACTTCTATTATATTATACATTTATTCAAACGGGGCTCTGAGCTGAAATGAAAGCTGATGATTACATTCTCTGCATCACTAAGAGGGAACCCGCAGTTTTCAGAATCCTTGTTCTGCCCCCGCTTGTAACACCCGCTATTTTATTATTATAAAACTGACTTCTGTTACAATTATATCGTAACTCTATACTCAATTCCTATCTCTTTCGTCGACCCGTAAATTATTTTGGACCCGAATTGAGTCCAGTATTTAAAGTTCTGGAGTTAGTCGGTTATTTGGACTTTGCTTCACTATATTTTTAAGCACATGCTTAAACTATCTCATTTTTTTTATCTTTGTTAGCAATCTCCTACTCTCCTACTTCTAATCATACTCCACCTCTCTTTGATTCTTCTATTTAGTATCAAACTCTTAGTTTAACACTCATTATACTTGTTTTACGTAACCTTAACCTCCTCTTTCATCTTTACAAAAAAAAAGTACAGTAACTTTCATCATCTTCTTTTCCTTCGATCTTTTCTTTTCCAAAGCTTTGTTTGTGCGATCTTTTGAGGCGGACTATCTCCGTACCAAGTTCCAATATTGCGGTCTCCGTTTCGACCCTAATTCGTTCTAAACTCAGGGTAATTCCATTACTCTTATTCCGCGTAGTTCTTAATTTGTAGAATAGATTTTATATGGTCGTAACACCATATATATACCGTTTTGTAGGCTATTTGGAGGATCCTGAGGCAGACGAGTACATTGTCGATTCAGATCTTGAAGACTAACAAGGTAACAATGATGGCATGACTCGGTATTGCGTGATATATTTGTTGTAGTTGCTTGTAGTAATGTTAAAAATCGTATTTTTACTATTAGACCTGTTTCACTACGAAGTATATTATTATGATAATAGTTTTAATCGATTTCTCACATGTTGTTTCTATCGTTTTAATGTTACAAATTGCATGCTATAATTTTCCGTGCATCGCATCTGATCTACTAAATTATTATAAGGCCGAGACTAAAACATACAAATAATAATTTATCATTTATTTTTCGTGATTTTTAGTATGAAATACCGAATTGAAAGTTTTACTATTTTTAACATAATTACAGCATATTTCAGAATCGATTAGTGTTTTTGTACGATTTATTACTCAAGTTTAAAGATCTTATTTTCAAAAAGTTTGAAAAAAGACTTACTGTTTATTTTGAGTCTATTATACGTCTATTACATTTCGTAAATTAATTCCTAGTAGTTTCGTCAGAACAAATCGTTTATGAAACTGTGACGGATTAGTTCGAGAATCTGTCAGTTATTGAAAAACCTAATTTAAAACCTATGATAAAAATTTTAATTTAATTTCGGTAAATTACGTACATTAAGTTTAAAGAGTTTAGTTAAGGTTTCCATTTGGATTTGTTTCAAAATAAATTTTTAAACATGTTTTATTAAAGGAATACGATCGGGTGACAGATTCTGTCAGTTTACAAAACTACGAATAAAAACCGTCTTTAAGTTAATAATTTCAATTTTATCCACAAACAAAAGTTGTAATTAAGCTTCTAAAGGTTTCAACCTCTCTAATCTTGCGTTGTTTTGACTTTTAATGATTTAATTATGAATTTTATAGTAAGACAGTGAAATTCTGAAAAATTTGTAAACTTATAATTTATTACTTTTAATTACTTAAATTCCAACCTTTTGAGAAATAATTATGATTTTTAATTTCCTTGACTTTTAATCATTAATTATACATTTATCTAATAAATATAATGTTTATGTCTCAAGACCTAATATTAAATATTTTATATAACTCATATGTTAAACGATTTCTAATTATAATAATACCTATTTTGGAAAGTTACTATTTGAAGAAATTTTCTATTTTTGGAAAGTTACTATTTTGCGAATATTTAAGATATCTTTGGTTAAAATATTTATTGGTTTGAATATGGAATAATGTTGGAAATGAGAATGTACAGTATATAAGTCTAGGATATGTTGGTTGTTATCATCAGCTATATGGTCAGTGTATTTGCGTCAGGGATACATTGATTGTCGAACTGGGTATCGTTTATGCTCAGGAGTCATGCGCATGTACTTAGGCTAGGACCTCGTTGAACGCAGTCTTATTATAGTTTGAGTTGTCTGGTGAGAGGGCTTAGGAGTCGCTTCGTGGGCACTGAGTTCCTTAACCAGTGAGGCTCAGGGGTCGCTTCGTGGGCACTAAGTTACACTTCGGTGTTGTTTTGACATATCTCTAGTAGTAAAAGCTGTACTGATCATCGGTTTTATATTCCATTATTCGTTTTGACGCCGTCAGGCTGCTGAATTGTTTTCTGGTTTTGAATCTATTTTGATATATATAATGTTTTGAGTTTAATCTATTTTCTTATATTATGCTTCTATTGCTTATTAATTATGTAATATGGCTGGGAGAACTGCCTGAGTTGCTCCCCACTGAATTGTGGTTGTTATGTTTAACATGACAGGTTATCTGTTTTGCGGGATCGGGTCTAAGCTAGCGAGTAGTCATGATCCTACTCATTTATATTATTTTTAATGTTGTTTCTATGGATTGTTTTACCGGATTTTGGAAGTTTTATTTTCGCCCTTTTTAGGAAAAGTGGCATTTGTTTCAGACTTACCTTTTGATCATATTATAATCTATTAGACATCAATGTGCTTCAATCCCATCGACAGTGATTCCGACACTGTTTTGCATTAGATTTTCTAGGGGATTACAGTTGGAATCTGAGCATCACTGCTCCCGACGCTTACACTTGATCTTAGGCAAAATATTAATAAATAGATGAGAAAATAATAAATCACTTAGTAACAGAAGGGTAGAAACCAAATAAGGACTTGTTTGGTAGCCTGTTTGCTCTTGATAACTCAATGATTAGCATTGATTAAATGATTACTTGTTTTTGTCCCCGAAGAAGATGGCTGGACGTGGACGTGGACGTGAGGCTGCAAACCAGGATGAGATTAACCTCGCTGTTCTCAACTCGCTGAACACGTTGATGGAGAGGAACCAACACTTGGGCCCTGGGCAACGTCCTTTCAGTTTCTCTAAGGCGGCAACGGAGATGGCTAAGAGCAAGTTGACCTTCTATAATGGTGCTGTAGATCCCGAGAAGATGACGCTCTTGACACGTTAGATGGAGAGCCAGTTCGAGACTCACGAGGTACCGGCACAACACAAGGTAGGCTTGGCAGTTCATTACTTGGAGGGTGAGGCCGACCGCTGGTGGATTTTAGTTGGACCAAATGCTCTCCTTACTCCTGGATTTGGGTGGCAACAATTCAAAACCTTGCTGGAAACAAGATTCTATCCTGAGGAGCTGAAGCACAGGAAGCTGTTGGATTTTACATCACTTGAGCAAGGTTCAAAGTTGAAGGTGCAAGAGTATACAGACCTATTTCATGAGCTAAGCCACTATGCCACAGAGTTGCTACCAAACGAGGTTCAAAGAGTGTTCTTCTTTAGGAAAGGTTTGAGAGCAGACATTGCTCACACTATTCCCCGTGAAGCTGATACAGTGGAGAAGATATACAATGCTGCACTATGGGCTGAGAAGTCCCTAGAACGAATGAAGGACGCTGCTGCTCCTGTTTCTTCTGGCTATAAAAGACCATTCACTTCTTCCTATTCTTCTAATGCTGGTTCAACTAAGCGGTTCCAGCCAAGTGGAGGTCTGTCCACATCCTTTCTTCTTAATCCTTCTTTTCTCCCCTCTTTTGTGTTAGTAATTGTTGCTACCTATCTCATTCAGGTGCTGTTCTAAGAAACCGTTTACCCCGGGACGTTTTGAGAAGAAGGATATGACCTACTACCGGTGCAAGAAGGCTTTCCACCCAGGAAAGAACTGTGATGGATCGGTGATTATATGCTATGTCTGCAAGGAGGTTGGACACAAAGCAAACCAGTGTCCTAAGAAGACAACCAAAACTACTTCTAATGCTACTGCCTCTGGTGCTGTGGTTGCTCCCCGTCGTACAGGCCATTTGTTTTTAATGAGTCGAGCTGAAGCTGAGGCAAATCCCGATGTTGTTACGGGTATGTTTTTGATTTCTGGTTTTCGAGCTTCTATCCTGTTTGATACTGGTGCATCTGTGTCTGTTATATCTCCTAGTCTTGCTGTCAAAGCTTCTTTAGTATCCAGCCCAACTGAATCTATCTCTATATCCTTACCTTCTGGAGAAATCCTTTCATCTGCCAAGGCATATGTGGATGTCCCTCTCTTGTTTGCTGATGTGGTATTCCCTACCACATTACTCGAATTTCCTCTGGCTAAGTTCGACGTAATCCTCGGTATGGATAGGTTGGCTCATTATGATGCTAGATTCCTATGTCGAGACCAGAAAATATCTTTGAAAGGTCCTGATGGTGCTCGTGTCACGTATCGAGGTGGTAGACGTCAAGAGGGTATTAAGATTATATCCGCTATGAAGATGCTGAGTTTACAGAGGAAAGGTTGTCAAGTATTCCTATGCTCTGTGACTAAAACTCTGGAGCTACCTAAACTTGAAGAGGTACGCATTGTGAGTGAATACCCCGATGTGTTTCCTGAAGAATTACCTGGTATTCCCCAGAGCGAGATGTTGAATTCACCATCGAACTCGTACCAGGTACTGGACCAATTGCTAAAGCTCCATATAGAATGGCTCCAGCTGAATTGCAAGAATTGCGCAAACAGCTCGATGAAATGATTGAGAAGGACTTTATTCGTCCTAGCTCTTCCCCGTGGGGTGCTCTTGTACTGTTTGTAAAGAAGAAAGACAGTACTATGAGGTTATGTATTGACTACCGAGAGCTCAATCGGGTTACAGTCAAGAACAAGTATCCTTTGCCTAGAATTGATGATCTGTTCGACCAGTTGAAAGGTGCTTCTGTGTTTTCCAAAATCGATTTAAGGTCTGGTTATCATCAGATCCCAGTTCAAGAGTTGGATATTCCTAAAACCGCTTTTAGCTAGAGGTACGACCACTACGAATTCAAAGTAATGCCATTTGGACTAACCAATGCCCCTGCTGTCTTTATGGATAAAATGAATCGCACATTCCGTGAGTATTTGGATAAGTGTGTCGTTGTCTTTATTGATGACATCCTGATTTATTCCAAGTCTGAGGATGAGCACATTGAGCATTTAAGAATCGTCCTAGGCATCCTAAGGAGTGAAAAGTGGTTTGCTAAATTCTCTAAGTGCGAGTTCTGGCTACATGAAGTTGCCTTTTTAGGTCATGTAGTCACGAAAGACGGTATCAAGGTCGATCCAGCTAATATTTCGGCCATTGCTGATTGGAATAGCCCATCTGATGTCGGTGAGATCCGTAGTTTCTTGGGCCTTGTAGGCTATTACAGGAGATTTGTGCAAGATTTCTCTAAGATAGCTCGTCCAATGACTCAGTTATTGAAGAAGGAAACCAAGTTTATTTGGTCTGAAGACTGTGAAGATGCATTTCTCGAGCTTAAAAAGAGACTCACTTCTGCTCCAGTTTTGACCCTACCGGACGAAGGTGTTGGTTTTGAAGTATTCTGTGATGCTTCCAAGTTTGGTTTGGGTTGTGTCCTTATGCAGGGTGGTAAGGTGATCGCTTATGCCTCCCGACAATTGAAAGTTCATGAGGTGAATTACCCTACTCACGATTTGGAGTTGGCTGCTGTTGTCCATGCTCTCAAGATTTGGAGACATTACCTATATGGAGTGAAGTGCAAAGTGCATACCGACCATAAGAGCCTACGATATCTCTTTACGCAGAAAGATTTAAATGCGAGACAGAGACGTTGGGTTGAATTGGCCAGTGAATATGATTTGGAACTGGTGTACTACGAGGGGAAGGCTAATGTTGTGGCAGATGCCTTAAGCAGAAAGAATATTCATGCCCTTGTTTCTCATCCTCGTCTACCTGAAGAGTTGGCTCGTAAGTTTGACAAGCTCACAATAGGTGTGGAGATGGACGGTGATGATGAGTGTGTTAGTGCCCTGGTGGCTGAACCTGCTTTATTCCGAGAGATCCGTGAGAAGCAGTTGTCGGACTCATTTATTGCTGGTATTCGAACCAAGATGGATCTAGGTAAGGCCACTGACTTCGTTGAAGATTCAAATGGTGCTTTGAAGTTCAAGGATCGTTGGGCCATTCCTGCTGATGAGGAATTAAGGAAGCAGATTCTAGATGAAGCTCATAAGACTCCTTATTCTGTGCATCCTGGAGGTGATAAGATGTACAAGGACCTGAAGCTGCAGTTTTGGTGGCCATACATGAGAGACGATATTACTGCCTATGTAAGTAAGTGCTTAACTTGTCAACAGGTGCAGTTTGAGCATAAGAGACCGGGTGGTTTGCTACAACCATTACCTGTGCTCGAATGGAAATGGCAGTGTATCGCAATGGACTTTGTTATGGCAATGCCTAGAACCGTAAATGGAAGAAACGGTATTTGGGTAATAGTTGATCGTTTGACCAAGTGTGCACGCTTTGTTCCTGTTCGTGATACCTGGAGTTTGTAAAGACTTGCTGAAGTATATGTTGCTGAGGTGGTTCGACATCATGGTGTGCCATTAGAAATCGTGTCTGATCGAGACCCGAGATTCTGTTCTAAGTTCTGAAAGGCTTTACAGAGTGCTTTGGGAAGTCAGCTGTTGATGAGTACTGCTTTTCATGCTGCGACAGACGGCCAATCTGAGAGAACTATTCAGACTTTGGAGGATATGCTCCGCGCTTGTGCCCTGGATTTTCAAGGTAGCTGGGACCGACATTTACCATTGGTTGAGTTCTCCTACAACAACAGTTATCATGCTTCTATCAAGATGGCTCCGTTCGTAGCACTTTATGGTCGAAAGTGTCGTAGTTCCGTGTGTTGGGATGAACCTCGAGAAGTGAAAACTTTAGGACCTGATTTCTTAGCTGAGACTGTGGATACGGTGCAGCTAATTCGTTCCAGGATGAAGGCTGCTCAAGATCGTCAGAAGTCTTATGCTGATATGCGTCGAAGACCCCTTGAGTTTGAAGTTGATGACCTAGTATTTTTGAAAGTCTCGCCGATGAAAGGTGTGAAGAGATTTGGGATAAAGGGTAAGCTTAGCCCTAAGTTTGTTGGACCATATCCCATAGTAGAGAAAATCGGTGTGGTGGCATATAAGCTGGAATTGCCTGCTTCTATGGGTAAGGTGCATGACGTGTTCCATGTCTCTCAGTTGCGTGGATACGTTAGTGATCCCGAACGTGTGCTGAAACCTGAGGTCCTCGAGTTAGAACCAGATTTGACTTATGAAGAGAGACCTATTCGTATCACCAATAGAAAGGAGAAACGACTAAGAAATAAGGTTGTTCCCTTGGTGAAAGTTCTTTGGAGGTGTAATCGCTTTGAGGAGGAGACTTGGGAGAACGAATCTTCAATGTTATCCAAACATCCCCATCTGTTTGAGTAAGGTATACTCATTTCCTTTCCGCTCTCTTTTCGTTCCTACAAGTTTTGGGGACGAAACTTTTTTTATTGGGGAAGGTTGTAACACCCGCTATTTTATTATTATAAAACCGACTTCTGTTACAATTATATCGTAACTCTATACTCAATTCCTATCTCTTTCGTCGACCCGTAAATTATTTTGGACCCGAATTGAGTCCAGTATTTAAAGTTCTTGAGTTAGTCGGTTATTTGGACTTTGCTTCTCTATATTTTTAAGCACATGCTTAAACTATCTTCTTTTTTTTATCTTTGTTAGCAATCTCCTACTCTCCTACTTCTAATCATACTCTACCTCTCTTTTATTCTTCTATTTAGTATCAAACTCTTTGTTTAACACTCATTACATTTGTTTTACGTAACCTTAACCTCCTCTTTCATCTTTACAAAAAAAAAAGTACAGTAACTTTCATCATCTTCTGTTCCTTCGATCTTTTCTTTTCCAAAGCTTTGTTTGTGCGATCTTTTGAGGCGGACTATCTCCGTACCAAGTTCCAATATTGCGGTCTCCGTTTCGACCCTAATTCGTTCTAAACTCAGGGTAATTCCATTACTCTTATTCCGCGTAGTTCTTAATTTGTAGATTAGATTTTATATGGTCGTAACACCATATATATACCGTTTTGTAGGCTATTTGGAGGATCTCGAGGCAGACGAGTACATTGTCGATTCAGATCTTGAAGACTAACAACGTAACAATGATGGCATGACTCGGTATTGCGTGATATATATGTTGTAGTTGCTTGTAGTAATTTTAAAAATCGTATTTTTACTATTAGACCTGTTTTACTACGAAGTATATTATTATGATAATAGTTTTAATCGATTTCTCACATGTTGTTTCCATCATTTTAATGTTACAAATTGCATGCTATAATTTTCCGTGCATCGAATCTACTAAATTATTATAAGGCCGAGACTAAAACATACAAATAATAATTTATCATTTATTTTTCGTGATTTTTAGTATGAAATACCGAATTGGAAGTTTTACTATTTTTAACATAATTACAGCATATTTCAGAATCGATTAGTGTTTTTGTACGATTTATTCCTCAAGTTTAAAGATCTTATTTTCAAAAAGTTTGAAAAAAGACTTACTGTTTATTTTAAGTCTATTATACGTCTATTACATTTCGTAAATTAATTCCTAGTAGTTTCGTCAGAACAAATCGTTTATGAAACTGTGACGGATTAGTTCGAGAATCTGTCAGTTATTGAAAAACCTAATTTAAAACCTATGATAAAAATTTTAATTTAATTTCGGTAAATTACGTACATTAAGTTTAAAGAGTCTAGTTAAGGTTTCCATTTGGATTTGTTTCAAAATAAATTTTTAAACATGTTTTATTATAGAAAATGATTTATTAATCTTTACCTATATAAAAGTAATAAGTGAGTTTTATTAAAATAAAACATTTTGCAAGTTACTAATTTACTCTATTATTATAATATATAAACAATTGTAAAAGTACTAAAGAAAATTAAATATGATCAAAATTACAATTATACAAAATATAAAGTACATAGAATAAACATATATAGCAAATAGAAGTAAATAAATAAAATACAATGAAAATGATATAAGTAAATTTTATTAATTTAAGTTCTTTTATTCATTTTCTCATTTTTCATATAAACATAAATGTAAAGGTGATGAATAAATAAATTAAACAAGTGATAATTTAGTCGAGTTGAATTTAGTCATAAATAAATATAAAACATAAATAAAATATCACGTAACATTTTTATATATATATATATAAGTAATTTTGTCATACAAATAAGCCTAAATATTTAAGTAAGCAATTTATTAAATTACTAACATAATATACTTATATATAAGAAATGTTGTTAGAAGAAATGTTTGGTTACCTTAATAACTATTACGGAGTATTTATTAACGTTATTAAAAATAAAAGGTCGACGGGGTCAATAATATCATCTACGTAAGAAAAGTCATCTTCTTCCTCTAAAGAAAATTTTCGGGTCGAAATGATTTGACCAAATACGGCTCTAGAAAAGTGATTCCGCCATTACTGGATAGCGCCCCATTCCTGATACTCCAGTTATAGAAAATGACAAGGGAATAAATATAACATGTAGTACGGAGTATATATAGTATAGTAAGTAGAAGTAATAGTACGTAATATAGTACGGAGAATATATAGTATGGTACGAGTAGGAGTAGTACGAGTATCAAGTTTAGTGAGTAGAATTGTAGTATAGGAATGTAGTAATAGGTTAGTCTCTCTCTCTCTCTCTCTCTCTATATATATATATATATATATATATATATATATATATATAGATTTAGGATCGTATGAGAACCAATTGTATAATGAGAACCATGAGAACTAATTACATCCATTAAATCAACCGATGAACCTAAATATGGGATGCGGCCACAGCCCAGGTCCGAAACATTGCTTAATTATTATTTTTGACGTGAAGTACTCAATTTCATCTTCTGTCTCAGTTGGTTGGGAATGAATCTCCTGGTTAGGAGGTTAGGGGTTCGAGTACCCACGCTTTCATTTATAGTTTTAACTTAGCAGTCTAATAAATATACTTCCTAAATTTTAATTTTGGAAATAAATTTCAATTTTATTCTCATTTTTTTAATATGTTTTAATTAAGGTAACATTTCGTTTTCATTCTCAATCTTTTTAAAAGGGTTTAATTGTGGAAATACATTTCAATTTCATCCTCAATCCTTTTAATTAATAACTTGGATTTCAATTTCTCTCTCAATTTCATTCAATTTTAGCATTACCCTTTTTCATTTTTAGCATACCATTTTTCAATTTCAATTTTAACGTACCATTTTTTTCTATTTTAGCGTGCCCTTTTTTCTATTTTAGCGTACCCTTTTCAATTTCAATTTTAGCGTACCCTTTCTCAATTTTAGCGTACCATTTTTCAATTTTAATGTACCCTATTTCAATTTTAGCGTACCCCTTTTCAATTTTAGCGTATCCTTTTTTTAATTTGAGCGTACTCTTTTCCTGTTTTAGCGTACTCTTTTTCAATTACAGTACAATTTTAGTGTACCCTTTTTTACTTTTAGTGTACCCTTTTTCTATTTTAGCGTACCCTTTTCAATTTCAATTTTAGCGTACCCCTTTTCAATTTTAGCGTACCCTTTTTCCATTTTAGTGTACCCTTTTTCAATATTAGCGTACCCTTTTTCAATTTCAATTTTAGCGTACCCTTTCTCACTTTTAGCATACCCTTTCTCACTAAAGATTTAAGTTCATATGACACCTGAAACACCCCCGTTTATCCAAGAGCCTTAACTAGGCCTTCCCGGATAAATGGAAGTGTTACCAACTCGGGTTACCCGAGGCAGTAGTCCCATCACAACACAATACTGAAACACAATCGAGTTTAATAGATTATTCAAAAGATGCAAACCAAGTTCGAGAACTAAATACGGTTACAAAAGCCCAAAACGACTTCAAGAATTAAACGGTCTATTAAATACTAATAACGAGAACATGCTAAGAGTATAACGGTGATGGACGCGCACTCCCTTCCCGAACAACAATTCCCTTCAGTTAAGCACACATCACTGGTCTATACCTGCATCAATACTCTGCTCCCCAAAAGACCGTAAATGTCAATTGGATCGTCGCAGGCCCCCAATGAAATAGGGTGACAAATTAGACAATGAAAACACGATTAGAACATACTAACAATAATATACAAGTATGGAATACGAAACAACAATTCTCAACCATCTTGGCACCATCATCGGTACCAATTAACAATATTCCCATCTCAATATTCTCATCCCAACTCTTCTGGCAGGCCCTTTCATTCCGAGTGTGCACACCCCCCGCAGGTTCAACAACCCACGAGGAGAAATCAGGGAGGGGACCGTGATCAAAGGCCCCGGCTAGGTCTAAAGGTAGCCTCACCAACTCCAATAAATCAATATTCAACACTTATTCTCCCATCAATATTCAACATTATTCTCATCATCACATTATCACATCGTACTCGTAACTCATACATGCATAATAATATTATCGTATTCTAAGTAAGGAAAACCTTACCTAATTAGCAGGTCACCACCGAGTCGTTAGTACAGGTCACCACGGAAACTCTACAAATTCCGAACCTAATAAAATATTATATACATAAATTAATATCGATAGTAACGTACTTGATTTATAACGCGAACCGATACCGTCTAAATAACGTAACTTATAACAACTTATTATTATCGTTATCATTACACTTTACATATCATTACACTTTACACATGCATATACTAGTATTATTATACTCCGTATAGTAAATAATTACTGCTACTGTACTGCGACATGAAAATCATGAAGTAACAACACCCTTCAACACTTACCTCACCATTACCTTATTATTATTAATATTACTATACCAATTACAGCAGCAACACTACAATATAATGACTACCGCACCGACATGATGTTAACGTTAATATAATGAATGTGAACCTACACGATGCGGCTCCTCCTAGTCCAACACAGTGCAACCAAATTACGCCGACACCAACTGCGGTTTCGACTAATGCTCGGCAGCCCAACCTCGACTACTGACCCCTCGACCAAACAGCTCCACAAAATACAGTAACGATGACAAAATGCTTCACGAAGTCTAACCGTCAACATGCATGGTTTACCAACAACCGATTCACGTACCGGCAACAACTCAATGTCAACAACGACAACATCCCAACACTACATTTCCTGACTATCACAGGCACTAACCACGACAGCAATACTTCCACTGCTAACAACACTCGACGCTACCACAGCAACTACGACAACACACCTCACCCGAAACCGCCGATCCGACTACTCTACCACTAAACCCGACATAAACAACGTTAAGACACGACTATACTGATAATAATAACCATAGTAATAATAATACGATAACCAAACGCTACCACCGTTACTACGACATTAAAACACGCTAAAGGCACCATGGAAAGAAAGAGACAACGTTGCATACCTAAGGTACGTGTACGATCGATTTTAATCTCTCGATGGTCTAATCCGACTCCTAGGGCTATCCCTTTCCTCGTCTTGCTTCTACTCTTTACGGTTGATCTTTGTGATTGCGGAGGATTGGTGTGTGGAATTAGGGTAATGGTCGTGGTATACAGAAGTATATATACACATAATCTAGACATGAATGGGTGTGGGTGTACGTGAGTATACTAGTGGACTAGGTTAGTAATACGATTGCACTTCATATGAAATTTGGGCCCAGGTACTATTAAGAGTATTATTAGTAGATTGTCTAATAGATTATTACGTGTTATCCGTAATATAAATGGTCTTGACTCGATTGACCCACTATAAAACACGGATATTACAATCTACCCTCCTTATAAGGAACTTCGTCCCGAAGTTATCACAAAGTGGCTGACACAGTCACTAAGCAAACATGATAAAGGAAAGCAACCGGGTATAACATTCTACCCTCCTTATAGACAAGGTTACGTCCCCGTAACCGAAGTAATTACCTGATCGAAGAGATGAGGAAAACGTTTCCGCATTGATGATTCTGTTTCCCAAGTGGCCTCCTCGACGTTGTGATTAGGCCACAAAACTTTGACAAGAGCTGTTTCCCCTCTACGAGTTTTTCGAACTTTTCGATCTAAGATTTCCTTTGGCACCTCCTCATAAGTAAGAGAATCATCTAACTGGATCGTCTCGGGTTCAACGATGTGAGACGGGTCACTCAAGTATTTCCTCAACTGGGAAACATGAAACACATTATGAACTTTATCAAGTGCTGGGGGAAGTGCTAATCGATATGCCACCTCCCCTATCCTATCCAGAATTTCATAAGGTCCAATAAACTTTTGACTCAACTTGCCCTTCTTCCCGAACCTCATAACCCCTCTCATAGGTGACACTTTCAGCAAGACCTTATCACCCACAGTGAACTCAACCTCTCGGCGGTGGAGATCAGCATAACTCTTCTGACGATCCTGTGCTGCTCGCATCTTCTGTCGGATTACATGTACTTGCTCGATCATCTCCTGAATCATGTGGGGCCCCAACACTACTGTGTCGGCCTTCTCATCCCAACATACTGGGCTCCTACACTTCCTCCCATATAAAGCTTCAAACGGTGCCATTTGGATGCTAGCATGGTAGCTGTTGTTGTAAGAGAACTCAATCAAATCCAGTCGATCCTCCCACGAACCCCTAAATTCCAAAGCACAAGCCCGCAGCATGTCCTCCAAAGTCTGTATGGTTCGTTCTGTCTGGCCATCAGTCGCAGGGTGAAAGGCTGTACTCATCTTCAATCGTGTACCCAAGGATTCTTGCAGCTCCTGCCAAAATTTCGATATGAACCTCGAATCACGATCTGACACAATGTCCTTAGGTACTCCATGTAATTTTAGGACATGCCTCCTATAAGCCATTGCTAGCTCAGCCTTACTCCACGTATCCTTCATTGGCACGAAGTGAGCCGACTTGGTGAGTCGGTCTACTATCACCCAAATCATGTTATTCCCCTTTGGGGTTCTCGGCAAACCGACAATGAAATCCATGGAAATGGAGTCCCACTTCCACTCAGGTACCTCTAAGGGTTGCAGCTTACCCTGTGGTCGTTTGTGTTCACTCTTGACCTTCTGACAAGTCAGGCATCTGGACACAAACTCGGCCAGCTCTCTCTTCATGTTCTCCCACCAAAATGTCTTCTTCAGATCCTTATACAACTTGTCCCCTCCTGGATGTACCGAGTAAGGACTACAATGCGCCTCGGTCATGATCTTCCTCCTTAATTCTCCTCCTTCCGGTACCCACCACCTGCCATTGAACCTGAGGCTCCCGTCTGGGTGAATGGTGAGATTCAAGGGTTCACCTCTCTTAATACGGGCTCGCCACATTAGATACTTCTGATCCAAAAACTGCTCTTCTCGTATTTTGGCGTACAACTCGGGTTGAATCGCCAAGTCCGTCATTGCTTCCCCTTTCCTTATCATATGAATTCCCATCTGTTGCACTTCATTCCTTAGCCTCAATCTGGACATATCCAAACACAGAGAATGCACCGATTTCCTGCTTAGAGCGTCGGCCACCACATTTGCCTTTCCCTCGTGGTATAAAATCTCCATGTCATAATCTCCGATCAGCTCTATCCACCGCCTCTGCCGCATATTCAACTCTTTCTGAGTGTAGATGTACTTCAAACTCTTGTGGTCTGAAAACACCTTGAATGTTGCCCCATATAAATAATGTCTCCATATTTTCAGAGCAAACACCACTGCCCCAAGTTCGAGGTCATGAGTCGGGTAGTTCTCTTCGTAAGTCTTCAACTGACTGAAGCATACGCAATGACTTTCCCATTCTGCATTAGTACACAACCCAACCTATATTTCGATGCATCAGTATACACCTAAAAATTTTCACTCCCTTCAGGTAAGGCTAGGATTGGTGCCGTAGTCAGACGCTCCTTCAAAGTTCGGAACGCCCTCTCACAGCTGTCATCCCACCTATATCGAATCTTCTTCCTCATAAGGTTAGTCAACGGTCTTGCTATCTTTGAGAAGTCCTTCACAAACCTTCGATAGTACCCGGCTAACCCTAAGAAACTCCGAATCTCCGCCACATTCTGTAACACCCCTGATTTTATAAATTAAATTAATTTAAAATTATGTTCGTACTTTTATATTTACGATTGAACTCGTAATTCTCAAAATTATTATAAAACGCGTTTATCGTTCAATCGTTTCAAACTTCTAAAATTCTATTTATCTCGGAAACATATTTTAATTCTTTTTCGATTTATTTTACACATTTAATTTAATTCTTATCGAAAATCTATTTCGACGATTAAAATTCTAAATTCTTTTATTTTTAAGCTCGATTTTCTATATTTATTTTCAAACTCCTAAAATTCTTTTATTTAGCTCGAAACTCATTTATTTTAAGTTTCGTCAAAATATTTATTTTCTTTCCTTGAGAAATCAATTTAATTCACTTTATCGAAAATTTATTATTTATCGGGAAATACTATTTGGTCGTCTAATTATTTATTTCTATAAGCTTCGTTTTCACCTCGAGTAATTTATTTACTCATTTTATTTGACGGCCGATTACTTATTAAATTTGATTAACTCGTTTTAACTTTATTAACTCGTTACGGAATGCGTTTAGTCCGTATTTCTAACCCGATTCATTTAACTAAGCTTTATTCATTCCCTTTTCTTTACTTTTGTGTCCACCACTTCCTTCTTGTCCTCATTCATCCCACTTATTATCATTCACCGCTTCCCATTCATTTCATTCACTTCCCTTTTTTCTTCATTTGGTCCACCGTTTCACCCTCATCTTTCGTCCCTTTCTCTGCGCTTCTTCTGTCCGCTGCCTCTTCTACTCTCTCTATTTCTCCCCTTGTTCGTGTCCTGTTGCTTTCCACCATCATCTTCACCTTACCCTCCGTCTTCTTCTTTCTTTTCGAAGAAATCGATCCTTTGGTGCTGCTGCTGTTTTGCTCGTTGCTGCTGCTGCTGCGATTCGCTGCTGCGCTGCTGTCTGTACTGCAATTCGCTGCTACTGTTGCTGCGTTCTGCTGCTGTTCACGTCGATTACCGCTGCTGCCGTTACTAAACTGCTGCTTTTAACGTGAGATCTTATTCTTCTTCTCGTCCTCTGATCTCTTTTCGTTGGCTGCTGCTGTTTTCGTTCTCATTGCTGTCCGCTGTTGCTCAATATTGTTCTTCTTCTTCCTTTTTTCGATCGGTAGTTGTTGCTGCTGCCAGTTGTTGTTGTTGATGATGCTACTCTCCTTTTCTCTTCTTCCTCATTCGTTTTTTTCTGTCGGTTTAATTGCGTTGCTGCTGCTGCCTGTTTCTTCTTCTTCTTCTTCTTTTCTGTGTACTGCCGATTGCTATTGTTGTCTGTGGCCGAAGTTGCTGTTGCCACGGGATTTTCGTACTGCTGCTGCTCTTCATTCCTTCCACCGCTGTTACTCTTTCAATTGCGGTTTTATCGTCTTTATTCGTTGCTATCCTGTTGTTCATTTTGTTTCCCGCTCTCTGGGTTGTCAATTCCTGTCGTTTTTCCGTCCTTTTTCTGTCCTAATGTCGTTGATATCTGCTGCTATTTATTAATTTTTTATGCTGTTGTCGATACGTTACTGTGGTTCATGGCTGCTGTTCGTATTTGCTGTTTTCAGTTTTCACAAGTGTCCTCGTTACCGTTGCTTTGCTCGTATCCCTTTTTCTCTGCCTCGTTTTTCTTTTATCTCCTTAACCATTTTCTTCTCACCCTCCTTCAATCTTCATAATCTAATTTCTATTAAGGGCGATGTCATTACTTGGTTCTATCGACCTATGTCGTTGTTCATGTTGGCGTGTTAGTGAATTCTTCTACGTTTTCTTTGTCAACTCTAGTATTTCCAATTTTCTCTAATCCCGATTCCTTTGTTTCCGTGTCTACGTGTTCGGATCTCTGTGAGAGCCTCGAAGCTGGCTCGTGGTCACCAGTTTGATGAGCTTGGACAAATGGATTGAAGCGACTTGTACATTTTCTGCTCGAGGTAACTTTAGGACGTTACTCGATTTTATATCGTATGTTTGAGTAGTAGTATGTAGTAAATATTTTAACCTCGGTTTTCTATTTTAGCTATATATTATTGCTAATTATATTAATTTTAAATCGTATGCCTTTCTATATTTTTATAACTTTCGATATCGTTTTATAAATCGTTAATAATTCTATAAATTATAATATTTTGTTGGTTATCGTGACACTAGTAACTAAATAATAACGATTTCATATTTTCTTCTAATTTCGTTAATTTATAATTTTAACTCAAAATTTTATTTTTATATTATAATCAAAATTTGTATACTTGTTTAATAAATTAATTTTCGTTTTACAATTTATACTAATAAATGAGAAAATAGTCGATTTAACTTTAAATACATTTTAATCGAGACTATTTTCACTAATAATTTTCTATTTGTTTTCAATTGACTATTTTTATTAAAATTCGTATTATTCATTAATAAAGGCTGTTTGCTAAAAATAAGTTGAAATCTTTCTAAAATTTATTTCATTTATAAAACTTGTTGACTCAATTAATTTTGAGATCGTTTTTCTTAAAACATCTCTTTTCTAAAATTTATAGTTTTAACTCGATTTCCTAATTATTTATTAAATACTATATTGACTTATTATATTTATATTTTGAGTAACGAATTTAGAAATATATTAAAGTTACGATAACGACGATAATAATAAAATATTAATTTCGTTGGAAATGCTATTCTATACATTTCACTAATTTTAATATCTTACGTATTTTCTATAAGACTATTTTTAGTAAGTTTCTATTTATAGAAAGTTTCCCTTTTAATATAAAATGGTTATTCCTTTTATCCATATCATTTATATTGATTATATCTTTTGAATATCGATAATGGCTGTTTTGGAGTTATGGAATAAAGAGAAGTGTGGGGTTAGAGTAATATAGTCTGGGATGTACGTTTTTGCCATCAACTATAAAGCTGGTGTGTCTATGTTGAGACACATTGGTCGTTGAACTGAGCATGGTTTGTGTTCAGGAGTGTGTATATTTTGACCTTAAACTTAGATATCGCATCGTGTAAGTCGCCGTCGGGTTGAACTGGATTACGGTTGGTGTCCAGGAGGGGTGTACATTACTTAAGCCAGGACCTCGCTGCACGCAGTCCTGTTATAGTTGAGTTGCCTAGTTAGAGACTGGATTCTGTTATGAGTTAAGTCTACAGTTCTCGAAGCTAGTTTCCAGTATTATCCTAGTGAAAGTCTAGCCTTGTGCACACTGAACAAATTTCCATAACGTCATTTTTGAATATTTATATTATCGATTGATTTTGACTTGCAGGTTTGCAAATGTTTTAAGTTTCCTCCGAGAACTTATTTTTATTGTATCGTTTTAATGTTTTCTCTTTTTAAGTATTTTGATATAATAATACTATTATTTTTCATATGGTATAATATGGCTGGGAGAACGTCCGAGTTACTCCCCACTGACGTGGCTGTTATGTTTATAACATGACAGGTATTTGCTGCTGGGTTTTGGGTGTGAGCTAGCGAGTAGCGTGGATCCTACTCTTTCTTCATTCTTGTAATTTATGGATTTTTGTATAACCCGTTTGAAGATTTTTACTTTTAGCCCTTTTGTAAAAAGAGGCCTTTGTATTGACTTACCATTTCTTTTAATAAGATATAGTTTGTCAGTGTGTTTTAATCCCAACTCTACAGTGTTTCCGCCACTGTATTGCGTTAGATTTTCTAGGGGATTACAGTTGGTATCAGAGCATTGTTGCTCCCGACGCTTACACCTGATTTTAGGAAAAATACTAGTAAATGATTTGAACATTAAAGAAATATTAGTGAGAGATGGGTAGAAACCTAAATAAGGACTTAACTGTTAGGTTTATATGTTCTTGTAACTCAATGACTAGCATTGAATATTTGTTCATTTTGTGTCGAGAAGAAGATGAAAGAACAGGATGCTGATGTGCTGCTCCAGATCGGAACAAGACCTGCTTAGAACTCTCAATGCCTACCGACTCGAGTGGACTACTTGGTGCTCCAAGAAAGATTTCGATGATGACTTTTCAGCTCTGGTTTAGTTTGCTCAAGCTACGGGTTAGATGATCAAGAGTAGATTCATGTTCCGTGATGTCGCAGTAGATCCAGATTGAGTGACCCAAGACTTGCGTTCTCGTTCCTCTGCAAGAAGATGAAGTAACCCTTTTAGTTCCCCCGTGAACCTTGGAGGTCCGAACTTTCCCTTCTCGTTTAGGTCTTATCATCTAGGTCATTGTTTCTTTTCTTCCTTCCTCTACTTCTCTTATTTCATCTCTTATTTTCTCATCTTCATTCTCTTGGTGAACCCTTGTTTTATTCTTCTATTCTACCATCTTTCTCTTGAGATTCTTTGGTTAGACCGGAATCTATTTTAGTGAACCCCGAGTTATAGATGTTGAGGTCTAGTAAACCCTTGTTACCTTATTTGAGGATTGTGATTCTACCCTAATTTCTAAGAAAGTAAGAAATTTTTGAGGATTGAGTTGAATGGTATTTGTTGTTTGATGGAATTAGGATGATACCTTAGATACCGATCAGCCTTGGGTTATAGGTTACATGATTATTTGGAGTACTTAAAGTTGTATAATCTTTTGGAGTAGTAAGAGTATATTATATTTGATGGATACCTAGCACCTAGCCTTGAACCGAAACGAGTGCAACTGATAATATCACTTTGGGATTCTTATCTAATGCTTATTTGATGGATGCATCGTGAATATTTGGGATCATAGAGTATTGTGTAAAGTGTTAGCCTGAGTGTTGTGGTACCATTGAAGGTTTCATTAATGTTGTTAGAAATTTTGGTTGACTTAGATTACCCGTATTTCTTAAAGATTAGGTCGTTGATCATTGTGTGAGGTTGTAACCTATGAACTTTGGTGGAATTCTCTGAAACCTTAGTCGAAAGACGTGTTTTGAAGATGTGAGTGTTCACGCCATTACCTATAGGTTTGTGTGTGTCTGAGGAGTTATTGTACTTTCCCAACTTCTGTACTTATGGTATTATAAACAGATTGGTGATCAATTTTTTTTTTTTTTTTTTTTTTGAGGATTTCGTACCCGAGCCTTGTTAAATTGGTGGATCTTGTTTAGTGATCCTTACTCGAGAAATTTGGAGTATACTTCGAGTTCAAACCTTATGAACTTTGGATTTAGGAACCTTATCGATTACGAGTTTGGGTGTGTTTTGTTAACCGTTGAAACCTTAATTATGGGTTTGATTCTAAAGCAATTGTGGATTGGTAACGTGTCGTTTGATCGATTGGATAATCACGTAAGACATTTTTGGATATTGTGACTGAGTAGTACCACCTAGTGCCTAATATTAGACTTAGTATTATTTGATGGAAATTAGGAACCCGTGTTGTGGGAGTCGTACCGGGAATCTCGAGATGGTTAACTTCTTCTGTAGTTCCTTGAGAGCTCTGTTGACTCTCAATTTCGTTCCTCCCTTTAGCTTTTCCCTTAATTCCGCTTCTTCTTCTTCAGCCAATCCCTTTCGGCTTCTTAATCGGGTTTGAAAACTTTTATTTCGATTTGTCGTTGACTTTGACTCTATTTATCCATTTAATATTTTCCTCAGACTTGTGTTGTGAAAAGATTGACTAATTTAAAAATATTGAATTTTCTTGAGATTTTAACATTTTGAGTTATAAACTTCAAAACTTTGTATTTCGTTTTTGCTTTATTTTGGTCATGTTTCAAAAGGGTCTTAATAATTTATTTTAAAGTATTTCAAAATTATTTAAAATTTTAATTTTGATTTTCAAGTGATCGAGATTTTATAAAAGCTTTCTTAATTGCAAATATTTTGATGTCAATGAGATTATTAGGTAAAATGACTTAAAATTCTCGAAAAACTTCGTATGTCTAAACTTTTGTTTTATTGTCATTAGACTTTAAATCCGTTATTGAAAATGTTTGTCGACTGGTTCGATTATTATTTACTAACTACAAAACTGGATTTCTCAAATTTTTGTTTGGTCTTAAAAGCGTAATATTGCCGAATTTCTCAATCAAAACGTTGTATTGTTGCTTTGAAAATACTTGGGTACCCTTCCCCTTGAGTTCGTTTACAAATATTATTTATCGTCATTATTTTATCAACTAATTTTAACTTACGATTTTATTAATTTAAATGATTTCAAACATTGGGAATTGAGCCCAACTCTTCTTGAAATAAATCTTGCCTTCGATTTAGATTTCATATAACGTTTGAAGTGTAAAATTTTAAAAATCGAGATTGTGATGCGAGTTAAGCATTCTCATTTTGTTCAAGTGATATACGTTGTTTTCCACTCTATTATTATGTTTTTGTTAGTTTCGAGGACGAAACTTCTTTTTAGTGGGGAAGATTGTAACACCCCTGATTTTATAAATTAAATTAATTTAAAATTATGTTCGTACTTTTATATTTACGATTGAACTCGTAATTCTCAAAATTATTATAAAACGCGTTTATCGTTCAATCGTTTCAAACTCCTAAAATTCTATTTATCTCGGAAACATATTTTAATTCTTTTTCGATTTATTTTACACATTTAATTTAATTCTTATCGAAAATCTATTTCGACGATTAAAATTCTAAATTCTTTTATTTTTAAGCTCGATTTTCTATATTTATTTTCAAACTCCTAAAATTCTTTTATTTAGCTCGAAACTCATTTATTTTAAGTTTCGTCAAAATATTTATTTTCTTTCCTTGAGAAATCAATTTAATTCACTTTATCGAAAATTTATTATTTATCGGGAAATACTATTTGGTCGTCTAATTATTTATTTCTATAAGCTTCGTTTTCACCTCGAGTAATTTATTTACTCATTTTATTTGACGGCCGATTACTTATTAAATTTGATTAACTCGTTTTAACTTTATTAACTCGTTACGGAATGCGTTTAGTCCGTATTTCTAACCCGATTCATTTAACTAAGCTTTATTCATTCCCTTTTCTTTACTTTTGTGTCCACCACTTCCTTCTTGTCCTCATTCATCCCACTTATTATCATTCACCGCTTCCCATTCATTTCATTCACTTCCCTTTTTTCTTCATTTGGTCCACCGTTTCACCCTCATCTTTCGTCCCTTTCTCTGCGCTTCTTCTGTCCGCTGCCTCTTCTACTCTCTCTATTTCTCCCCTTGTTCGTGTCCTGTTGCTTTCCACCATCATCTTCACCTTACCCTCCGTCTTCTTCTTTCTTTTCGAAGAAATCGATCCTTTGGTGCTGCTGCTGTTTTGCTCGTTGCTGCTGCTGCTGCGATTCGCTGCTGCGCTGCTGTCTGTACTGCAATTCGCTGCTACTGTTGCTGCGTTCTGCTGCTGTTCACGTCGATTACCGCTGCTGCCGTTACTAAACTGCTGCTTTTAACGTGAGATCTTATTCTTCTTCTCGTCCTCTGATCTCTTTTCGTTGGCTGCTGCTGTTTTCGTTCTCATTGCTGTCCGCTGTTGCTCAATATTGTTCTTCTTCTTCCTTTTTTCGATCGGTAGTTGTTGCTGCTGCCAGTTGTTGTTGTTGATGATGCTACTCTCCTTTTCTCTTCTTCCTCATTCGTTTTTTTCTGTCGGTTTAATTGCGTTGCTGCTGCTGCCTGTTTCTTCTTCTTCTTCTTCTTTTCTGTGTACTGCCGATTGCTATTGTTGTCTGTGGCCGAAGTTGCTGTTGCCACGGGATTTTCGTACTGCTGCTGCTCTTCATTCCTTCCACCGCTGTTACTCTTTCAATTGCGGTTTTATCGTCTTTATTCGTTGCTATCCTGTTGTTCATTTTGTTTCCCGCTCTCTGGGTTGTCAATTCCTGTCGTTTTTCCGTCCTTTTTCTGTCCTAATGTCGTTGATATCTGCTGCTATTTATTAATTTTTTATGCTGTTGTCGATACGTTACTGTGGTTCATGGCTGCTGTTCGTATTTGCTGTTTTCAGTTTTCACAAGTGTCCTCGTTACCGTTGCTTTGCTCGTATCCCTTTTTCTCTGCCTCGTTTTTCTTTTATCTCCTTAACCATTTTCTTCTCACCCTCCTTCAATCTTCATAATCTAATTTCTATTAAGGGCGATGTCATTACTTGGTTCTATCGACCTATGTCGTTGTTCATGTTGGCGTGTTAGTGAATTCTTCTACGTTTTCTTTGTCAACTCTAGTATTTCCAATTTTCTCTAATCCCGATTCCTTTGTTTCCGTGTCTACGTGTTCGGATCTCTGTGAGAGCCTCGAAGCTGGCTCGTGGTCACCAGTTTGATGAGCTTGGACAAATGGATTGAAGCGACTTGTACATTTTCTGCTCGAGGTAACTTTAGGACGTTACTCGATTTTATATCGTATGTTTGAGTAGTAGTATGTAGTAAATATTTTAACCTCGGTTTTCTATTTTAGCTATATATTATTGCTAATTATATTAATTTTAAATCGTATGCCTTTCTATATTTTTATAACTTTCGATATCGTTTTATAAATCGTTAATAATTCTATAAATTATAATATTTTGTTGGTTATCGTGACACTAGTAACTAAATAATAACGATTTCATATTTTCTTCTAATTTCGTTAATTTATAATTTTAACTCAAAATTTTATTTTTATATTATAATCAAAATTTGTATACTTGTTTAATAAATTAATTTTCGTTTTACAATTTATACTAATAAATGAGAAAATAGTCGATTTAACTTTAAATACATTTTAATCGAGACTATTTTCACTAATAATTTTCTATTTGTTTTCAATTGACTATTTTTATTAAAATTCGTATTATTCATTAATAAAGGCTGTTTGCTAAAAATAAGTTGAAATCTTTCTAAAATTTATTTCATTTATAAAACTTGTTGACTCAATTAATTTTGAGATCGTTTTTCTTAAAACATCTCTTTTCTAAAATTTATAGTTTTAACTCGATTTCCTAATTATTTATTAAATACTATATTGATTTATTATATTTATATTTTGAGTAACGAATTTAGAAATATATTAAAGTTACGATAACGACGATAATAATAAAATATTAATTTCGTTGGAAATGCTATTCTATACATTTCACTAATTTTAATATCTTACGTATTTTCTATAAGACTATTTTTAGTAAGTTTCTATTTATAGAAAGTTTCCCTTTTAATATAAAATGGTTATTCCTTTTATCCATATCATTTATATTGATTATATCTTTTGAATATCGATAATGGCTGTTTTGGAGTTATGGAATAAAGAGAAGTGTGGGGTTAGAGTAATATAGTCTGGGATGTACGTTTTTGCCATCAACTATAAAGCTGGTGTGTCTATGTTGAGACACATTGGTCGTTGAACTGAGCATGGTTTGTGTTCAGGAGTGTGTATATTTTGACCTTAAACTTAGATATCGCATCGTGTAAGTCGCCGTCGGGTTGAACTGGATTACGGTTGGTGTCCAGGAGGGGTGTACATTACTTAAGCCAGGACCTCGCTGCACGCAGTCCTGTTATAGTTGAGTTGCCTAGTTAGAGACTGGATTCTGTTATGAGTTAAGTCTACAGTTCTCGAAGCTAGTTTCCAGTATTATCCTAGTGAAAGTCTAGCCTTGTGCACACTGAACAAATTTCCATAACGTCATTTTTGAATATTTATATTATCGATTGATTTTGACTTGCAGGTTTGCAAATGTTTTAAGTTTCCTCCGAGAACTTATTTTTATTGTATCGTTTTAATGTTTTCTCTTTTTAAGTATTTTGATATAATAATACTATTATTTTTCATATGGTATAATATGGCTGGGAGAACGTCCGAGTTACTCCCCACTGACGTGGCTGTTATGTTTATAACATGACAGGTATTTGCTGCTGGGTTTTGGGTGTGAGCTAGCGAGTAGCGTGGATCCTACTCTTTCTTCATTCTTGTAATTTATGGATTTTTGTATAACCCGTTTGAAGATTTTTACTTTTAGCCCTTTTGTAAAAAGAGGCCTTTGTATTGACTTACCATTTCTTTTAATAAGATATAGTTTGTCAGTGTGTTTTAATCCCAACTCTACAGTGTTTCCGCCACTGTATTGCGTTAGATTTTCTAGGGGATTACATAGGATTTGGTCGCGTCACCTGAGGCGGTCGAGTTTCTGTGGGTCGGGATTGTTTAAGTTAGCGAAGGTTGGGGGCGATTTGTTCATTCCTCCCAAAAACCGAACGCGTCATTCCCTTCGCCCCTATATCGCTCTTTTTGATTTTCCTACCCGATTTACGTCTCGATTTCTGTCATATGTGAGAATGTCGACTCTGGGTAAGTGTTCTTTGCTTGTTTATTGTCGGTTTTGCTTGATTTGGTTGTTTGTGAGTTTGTTTCGTTGAAACCCTGGAAAATCGATTTGGGTATTTTTAATTTGCTATGTTTTGATGCTTGTGCTTAATCCCATTGTTAAATTAGGGTCGATTAGAGCTCGTTAGGATAGTTACAAGTTGAATAGGGGATTTCGAGGTACGACAATGGCTCCCTATAGTGATAGGTTCGAAATGCTAGGGTTAGGAATAACTTTCCCGGATATTTGATAAGTGTGGTTTGTAGTGCCTATTTTGTAGTGTTTTGGTCCCATTTTCCTTGTAGAATCGCTCCTTGGGAGCGGTTTAGGGGCTTCTTATGCTTTCTTTAGTTCGTTTCAGGTTCCCGAGTCCGATTTGGAAGAGTTGGAGCGATTCTGACTCTATACATACACATTTTGGAGCCAACGGAGTAAAGGAACGATGATTCGATGCCCTGGAATCGACCCCGAGACCTTGGGACTCAATACCGAGCCTCCGAGACCCGATCCCGAGTCCCGAGAATCGATGGGAAGCCCATGAGAAGCAAGAAGGGACCAAAAAGTTCATATTGGAGGCCTACAAGACCCATCCCGATCGGGAAGGCCTCAAACCCGATCGGGATGAGGTGCACAGAAGACGTAGCCACTGTGGATCATTCCCGATCGGGTTGGCATATTCCCGATCGGGAAAGTTGATGTTTCCCGATCGGGATTCCCATTCCCGATCGGGAATGTCCCAGTTCCAGCCGCATCACTTTGTTCCTTCCTCCTTTCCATTGTAACCCTATAAATACCCCTTCTCTTGTAATCTTATGGGATGTTCTTCACTTCCCATTAAACCCTAGACTACTTTAGGTTAGATTAGATTAGATTAGAGTAGATTAGTCGGTAATTAGTTCTTAATCCTAGTTTAGTACTTGTATTAAGGGAATTCTTCAAGATCCATCCAAGATTGACAACCTTGGTGGTTTGTTTTGGGTCTTCTTCATTAATGCAAGTTTCAATCTTTCTCCTTCACTAGTATGGTATAATCCTTTCTTCATTTTACTCTTTATCTTGTTTGTTTAATTCAAGTTTCAATCTTTAGTTATTGTTTATTGTTTTGTTCATCATACTTGGTAGTTTCATTATGTGTGTTTTGATGTTTGTGTTGTTTCCTCTTGTTTATGTTAGTTGTAGTTTGATAATGTTAGAGTAGTTTTCTTGCTAGGGTTAGTAGGGTGATTAGGGTGTTAATTGGATGATTAAGGGTTTGTTGGAGGAATTGGTGGAAGATTTGGGTTTCCTCTTGGTTGATGCATATTACATGTTTGTTGAAATGCTTGAATGACTAAGTAGGTTAGAATGCTTGTTTTTCTTGTCTTTCTTTTGTGGGTGTTAGTTTGTTGTGGGTTTGGTTGCGAGAGCCCGGTGAGGACGACCCCTAGGTCGGTCTAAGTTGCGAGAGCCCGGATTCGATCTAGGCCACCATAGCGCGCTAGAACCCCGTTTGTCATGTGTGTCGCCGAGATGGGTTCCATGAGGAACCTCTAGGTGAGTCTAAGTTGCGAGAGCCCGGACCAACCTAGATCACCCTACTACCTCCTTCGCTCTAGCTCTCCCTTGACCATTCCGTTACCCCTTTGACCCTGACCTAATCCTAGCCCGTTTTCCTTAGTTGTTCTTCTTAGTCATAGTCTAGCCTTTCCCCCCTTCTTATCATTCTCTAGCTTAGCTCGTTGACTTAGTCTCGTTTTTAGCTGACCTTGGTCTATACGCCTCTACCGTCCCCGTGGATTCGACCCGACTTTCCCTAGCTACCCTAGTTAGGTTTTGCCGGTTATTTATTTGATCGGTGGGATTCACGACAAATCCCTCCGTCAATTTGGCGCCGTGAAGAGCCTACCAAAGGACCGAGTCCCTAGGAAGGATGATAGCGGCATTAGTCGGTCTTCCCGCATTTTGCAATCATTTCCACTTTTTACTTGGACTAGTTAGGCGGTTTTGGACACGGGACGACCCTCTTGGCTCACGCTAAAGGGGGCGGGGTCTCACTTACCTACAGTGTCGACTAACACCGTGGTTCATCCTTCTTCCTACTCCGCCGATCGTCCCGTAGTACGTTTTTAGAAAGTTAGGAGGAACCGAGGTAAGTTACCAACATTTTTGTTGCTTTGTCGTCATACTATTAGGGTTTAGTCCACCTCGGATTGTATTTCTAGCTTGGGAACGTTGTCACTTACCTCGAGTCCTAAACCGGTGCTTCTTTCACCGCTTTTAGAGGGAAACGGTATTTGTTTCTCTTTGGGTGCAACCGATTATGTGTTCATTTGTGTGTTTGTTTGTTTTTATGTCTTGTGTCCGGTTGCATCCGCAGTTTTGTCGCAAGACCCGACTTGCCTTGCAGAGTGCACTTTTCCTCTAAGTGCACTCGCGTGAGTTGAAAGGGCGTAGGGTGCGCTAATACCCACTCGGCTAGTATAGTAGTTAGTATGTGCTTACTCGAGGGCGAGTAAGGGTTAAGTGTGGGGGAGTTGATAAGTGTGGTTTTTAGTGCCTATTTTGTAGTGTTTTGGTCCCATTTTCCTTGTAGAATCGATCCTTGGGAGCGATTTAGGGGCTTCTTATCCTTCCTTTAGTTCGTTTCAGGTTCCCGAGACCGATTTGGAAGAGTTGGAGCGATTCCGACTCTATACATACACATTTTGGAGCCAACGGAGTAAAGGAACGATGATTCGATGCCTTGGAATCGACCCCGAGACCTTGGGACCCAATCCCGAGCCTCCGAGACCCGATCCCGAGTCCCGAGAATCGATGGGAAGCCCATGAGAAGCAAGGAGGGACCAAAAAGTTCATATTGGAGGCCTACAAGACCCATCCCGATCGGGAAGGCCTCAAACCCGATCAGGATGAGGTGCACAGAAGACGTAGCCACTGTGGAGCATTCCCGATCGGGTTGGCATATTCCCGATCGGGAAAGTTGAAGATTCCCGATCGGGATTTCCCATTCCCGATCGGAAATGTCCCAGTTCCAGCCGCGTCACTTTGTTCCTTCCTCCTTTCCATTGTAACCCTATAAATACCCCTCCTCATCTTATCTTATCTCAGCTTATGTTACAGATTACCCACAAACCCTAGCCTAGTTTTAGCATAGATTAGATTAGATTAGTGTAGATTAGCCTTTAGATTATCGTTAATCCTAGTTTAATGCTTGTAATTTGGGAATTCTTCAAGATCTTCACCAAGCTCGACAAACTTGGATGTTTGTTTTCGGTTTTTCTCATCTATGCAAGTTTTCTTCTTCCTTTCATCTTCTAGTATGGTATAATCTTCTTTTCCTTTCTCTTAGTCTTTGTTCTTTAATCAAGTTTGAATCTTTATTATTGTTTGTTCTTGTTCTTGTTAGTTTGATTGAGTTTGTTTAGGTATGTTTGTTTCTTATGATGATTCCTCTTGTTCTTGTTAGTTGTAGTTTGATTATGTTTGAGTACACTCTTGCTAGGGTTAGTAAGGTGATTAGGGTGTTAATTGGATGATTAAGGGCTTGTTGGAGATATTGGTGGAAGATTTGGGTTTCCTCTTGGTTGATGCATATTACATGTTTGTTGGAATGCTCGACTGACTAAGTAGGTTATAATGCTTGTTTTCTTGCCTTTCTGTTGTGGGTGTTAGTTTGTTGTGGGTTCGGTTCCCTCACTAAGTTGCGAGAGCCCGGTGAGGACGACCCCTAGGTCGGTCTAAGTTGCGAGAGCCCGGATTCGACCTAGGCCACCATAGCGCGCTAGAACCCCGTTGTCACGTGTGTCGCCGAGATGGGTTCCATGAGGAACCTCTAGGTCGGTCTAAGTTGCGAGAGCCCGGACCAACCTAGATCACCCTACTACCCCCTTCGCTCTAGCTCTTACTTGACCATTCCATTACCCCTTTGACCCCGACCTAATCCTAGCCCGTTTTCCTTAGTTGTTCTTTTTAGTCATAGTCTAGCCTTTCCCCCCTTCTTATCATTCTCTAGCTTAGCTCGTTGACTTAGTCTCGTTTTTAGGTGACCTTGGTATATACGCCTCTACCGTCCCGGTGGATTCGACCCGACTTACCCTAGCTACCCTAGTTAGGTTTTGCCGGTTATTTATTTGATCTGTGGGATTCACGACAAATCCCTCCGTCAATTTGGCGTCGTTGCCGGGGACGGTGCTAGTTTAGACTTTGTTTGCCTAGTTACTTGACTTTGTCTTTGTGTTTGTGTTTTTTTTTTTTTTTTTTCTTTTTGTTACCTTGCTTCTTGTGTGTGTGTGGTTTATTTCTCTCTTGTCTAGTGCCCAAAAAGCACTAGACTTCTCACGTTTGTTCTTAGTCTACAGTTTGTGCTTAGAGGTGGTGACTATCTTCTTCTTGCAACTTAGAGCCGCTTTAACGGACGATTGCTAGAATGAGTGGTTTCCAACCGGGTATGAGCTACGATTTTCGAGCGAGCATGGGGTTTGATCTAAACTCCACATACTCGGGAGCCGATATGAGCTACTCCTCTTCTTCCATGAACCAAGAGTATGACATGACGTCCCCCTACCATAATCAAGCTTCTTGGGGTAATTAAGACGGGTATGATCTTCAAGGTTATGAAAATGGCTACCAACAAGTGAACGATTACCAATCCGACGATAAAGGTGGCTATTACTCAAGCTATGATTGTGAACCCACCATGTTCAATCAAGATTCACCTTATGGAAGCCAATACCCCCAAGACCCACCATATTACCCTCCACCCCAACCACAATATGAACCCCATGACCCACAATACTACCAATCACCCCAACCTTGCTACCAACAATATGATGCCCCACCCCTTGGGCATCATCAAGACACCATGTTTAATCAAGATTATCAAGATTATCATCAAGATTATCAAGATTATCAAGATTATCAAGGAGCTTTAAAAGACCCCAATGATCACCAATTACCCGACACGGAGGTGTTTCATTCTATGCTTCAAATGCAAAGGAGCATCCAAGAAATGGCCATTCAATTGCAAAAAGAACAAGAGGAATTAATGGCCCAAATTCGAAGGGGAAACGAGGCGAGGAATGCTCAATTAAATGCATTATCGGTTCAAACCGTATTGTTTTTATCCCGAGCATCACATTTAGATGAAGGGTGCCCACTTGAGAAAGAGGAGCAACCTAATCACGAAGCCGCTAACGTTGTTCCCTTTGATAAAGAGATTTGCTTTGAAGAACCTCAATCGTCTACCCAAAAAGAGACGAATGAGGAGATAACCCTCGGTGAACACAACATTGGTGAGGAATTGGAGGAGGATGGTGAGTTGGATGGTTTGGTAGAATTTGTGAAGTTGTTTGGTGAAGTTGATAGCCTCGAGTTGCCCTTGTGCGAGAATGTGGATAAGCATCAAGAGCCCCTAGCTAGTGAACCGAGCAATGGTTTGGAAGAGGTTGAAACCACCGGTAGAAGTTTCAATTCTCCTCTTCTCCAAGATGACGTGGGGACAAGCGATGAAGATGGGGAACCACAACTTGAGGAAAGTGTGGGGGTGTGCATTGAGGAGATGAGGCCAAAACCGCTTTTTGTGCCTTGTTTCTTGGAGATGAAGCTTGCTAATGATTGGAGGCGATGCCTAGGGAGGAAGAGGCCGGTGAAGCTCATAGGATGGATAGACCCCGGTTATGACACGAATGATGATTATGGGTCTTGGGAATCCTACTTCTTGCCTCCACCTTGGAGGCCGTGGAGGTTAGCTAGGCTCGAGCGCTTCTTGGGCCTACATTATGATGTCGGTAGCGCGTTCGACTTGCTCCTCCACGCCCTTGAGGGCTACGGTTGAAGAAGAGTCCACCATCCTAGGTTTGACGGAGTTCCTAAAGAACCGTCATATTGTATATTCTCCTCTCCTCTTTAGAGTACTTGTTTTTGTATTTGTGTGTTTTATCTCTTGATTTTACAAGTTTTTCACTCTTTCTTTTTGAGGATTTAGTCGGATTTAGGCGGAATCCGGGCTAGGTGACGTGATTACACCTAGTCCTCCCCTCCCATTTCCTTTTATTGCCTTCCTTTTATTTTCTTCCCCCATCCATATCTTTTTCTCGTCTCGGCCCATGGTGACTTGACTACACCCCGGCCGGACACCTTCTACCCTTTTCTTCACCTTTATTTTTGATTTTTAGCTTTATTTTCGTAGTTTCTCTTCGTTTCTTTTGTCTCTCCGCACACTACGATCGAGCATGAGGACATAGCTCGGTTTAAGTGTGGGGGGAGCGATATTCTATCGTAGTTAGTTTTATTGTTGTAGTTTTTCCAAAAAATCTTTAAAAATTCTAAAAATTTGAAATTTTTTCACAAAAATCAAAAAGATTTTCCTTTTGTGTGTTTTCCTTTTATGTCTTTATGTCGTGTATTTGTTGTATTGTGTGTGTTTTGCCTCCTCTTTCCTTATAGGTTGCTTAAATCACCGCTAGCTTTGGAGAGCTTTCAAGACTACTGGTAACATCTTATCCCTTTTCTTCTTTATCTCTCGCGGAGTTTGGAGGAGATTGTGATGTTGTGTGCTCGGGTGGAGCTTTGTAAAGTTTGTGGGTGATTTGGTGATTTGTTTGGAAGCTAGGGGTGGTGTTTGTGTTGTTCATGTGTTCGTTTTGTGTTGTTCTTGTTTTGTCGCTTTTGTTTCTTTTTCTTTCGTTTTCGTTGAGTCTTTGTTTTGTGTTTTGTTGTGTGTAAATGGTTTTCGAAAACCCGGTTTAGAGGCTAGTGTGCAAGCGTTTACTTTCCCTTCCTAGTAGTGTAAATCGAGTCTTGGACTTTAGCCTAGTAGAATGACCCTAAATCAATGAATTCGTTGGTCCTTTACCTTGAGTCCACCTAGCTTAATAGGGATTTACTACGGGATTTGCATTTTGACCATTATGACCACCCACGGTGTGAAAAGGCCTTGGTTACCGAGTCCCGTCCTCTAGGTGACCGTGTTTGGGATTGTTTAATTAGTCCAAGTTCTCCACTTTTTGTGGGTTTGAAGGGAAATCGCGATCCCCGACTCACCCATTACCCTACCTCCTACACATAATCACACAATAAGTTGCAATTTGTTGAATTCTCTCTTTCTTGTCACAATAAGAAATGCCAAAAAGCCAAATCAAGCCAAAAGGGCAAAGAAAAGAAAAAGAAAGAAAAAAAATGAAAGAAAGAAAAGAATGAAGAAAAAGAAAAGGCACAAAAGCCAAAAAGAAAATAGAAAATAAGAAAAAGAATGGCATGGCAAAACAAGGCAAAAATGCAAAAGAAAAGAGAAAATGCCAAAAGAAAATCGTCTCACAAAAAGATCCCTACCTCTCAAAATAAGCCTTTTTCCGACTTTTGCCGTGAAGAGCCTACCAAAGGACCGAGTCCCTAGGAAGGATGATAGCGGCATTAGTCGGTCTTCCCGCATTTTGCAATCATTTCCACTTTTTACTTGGACTAGTTAGGCGGTTTTGGACACGGACGACCCTCTTGGCTCACGCTAAAGGGGCCGGGGTCTCACTTACCTACAGTGTCGACTAACACCGTGGTTCATCCTTCTTCCCACTCCGCCGATCGTCCCGTAGTACGTTTTTAGAAAGTTAGGAGGAACCGAGGTAAGTTACCAACGTTTTTGTTGCTTTGTCGTCATACTATTAGGGTTTAGTCCATCTTGGTTTGTATTGCTAGCTTGGGAACGTTGTCACTTGCCTTGAGTCCTAAACCGGTGCTTCTTTCAGCGCTTGTTTGAGGAAAGCGGTATTTCTTTTCTTTTGGGTGCAACCTTTTGTGTGTTTGTCTGTGTGTTTGTTTGTTTATGTGTTTTGTGTCCGGTTGCATCCACAGTTTTGTCGCAAGACCCGACTTGCCTTGCGGGGTGCACTCGCGTGAGTTGAAAGGGCGTAGGGTGCGCTAATACCCACTCGGCTAGTATAGTAGTTAGTATGTGCTTACTCGAGGGCGAGTAAGGGTTAAGTGTGGGGGAGTTGATAAGTGTGGTTTGTAGTGCCTATTTTGTAGTGTTTTAGTCCCATTTTCCTTGTAGAATCGCTCCTTGGGAGCGGTTTAGGGGCTTCTTATGCTTCCTTTAGTTCGTTTCAGGTTCCCGAGACCGATTTGGAAGAGTTGGAGCGATTCCGACTCTATACATACACATTTTGGAGCCAACGGAGTAAAGGAACGATGATTCGATGCCTTGGAATCGACCCCGAGACCTTGGGACCCAATCCCGAGCCTCTGAGACCTGATCCCGAGTCCCGAGAATCGATGGGAAGCCCATGAGAAGCAAGGAGGGACCAAAAAGTTCATATTGGAGGGCTACAAGACCCATCCCGATCGGGAAGTCCTCAAACCCGATCGGGATGAGGTGCACAGAAGACGTAGCCACTGTGGAGCATTCCCGATCGGGTTGGCATATTCCCGATCGGGAAAGTTGAAGTTTCCCGATCGGGATTCCCATTCCCGATCGGGAATGTCCCAGTTCCAGCCGCGTCACTTTGTTCCTTCCTTCTTTCCATTGTAACCCTATAAATACCCCTTCTCTTGTAATCTTATGGGATGTTCTTCACTTCCCATTAAACCCTAGACTACTTTAGGTTAGATTAGATTAGATTAGAGTAGATTAGTCGGTAATTAGTTCTTAATCCTAGTTTAGTACTTGTATTAAGGGAATTCATCAAGATCCATCCAAGATTGACAACCTTGGTGGTTTGTTTTGGGTCTTCTTCATTAATGCAAGTTTCAATATTTCTCCTTCACTAGTATGGTATAATCCTTTCTTCATTTTACTCTTTATCTTGTTTGTTTAATTCAAGTTTCAATCTTTAGTTATTGTTTATTGTTTTGTTCATCATACTTGGTAGTTTCATTATGTGTGTTTTGATGTTTGTGTTGTTTCCTCTTGTTTATGTTAGTTGTAGTTTGATAATGTTAGAGTAGTTTTCTTGCTAGGGTTAGTAGGGTGATTAGGGTGTTATTGGATGATTAAGGGTTTGTTTGAGGAATTGGTGGAAGATTTGGGTTTCCTCTTGGTTGATGCATATTACATGTTTGTTGAAATGCTTGAATGACTAAGTAGGTTAGAATGCTTGTTTTTCTTGTCTTTCTTTTGTGGGTGTTAGTTTGTTGTGGGTTTGGTTCCCTCACTAAGTTGCGAGAGCCCGGTGAGGACGACCCCTAGGTCGGTCTAAGTTGCGAGAGCCCGGATTCGACCTAGGCCACCATAGCGCACTAGAACCCCGTTTGTCATGTGTGTCGCCGAGATGGGTTCCATGAGGAACCTCTAGGTGAGTCTAAGTTGCGAGAGCCTGGACCAACCTAGATCACTCTACTACCTCCTTCGCTCTAGCTCTCCCTTGACCATTCCGTTACCCCTTTGACCCCGACCTAATCCTAGCCCGTTTTCCTTAGTTGTTCTTCTTAGTCATAGTCTAGCCTTTCCCCCCTTCTTATCATTCTCTAGCTTAGCTCGTTGACTTAGTCTCGTTTTTAGGTGACCTTGGTCTATACGCTTCTACCGTCCCCGTGGATTCGACCCGACTTACCCTAGCTACCCTAGTTAGGTTTTGCCGGTTATTTATTTGATCGGTGGGATTCACGACAAATCCCTCCATCAATATTCCCGCACTTGTCTTGCGTAATCTTGCTCGATTAATGTTTGTGATGATATGGGTAGCTTCTTTGTCGATTTTTATGAGCTAGAATGGCCTTCAGGGCCATCGGTGAGGTTTTGTGTGACTTACGACGGACCAAAAGGTGTCGTAACGATGTCGGGTTTCCCCGAAACCACTTCCATTATGACCGGGATCGAAAATAGGTGTTAGCGGTTCTTTCGGAATTTTGACCTTATTTTGACTCGTTTAAGCTGTTTCAGCTTGACCTGAGGGATGAGTTTTTCGTGTTTTGTTTGGTTTTGCAGCTAGAGGTGATACCGAGTGTCCCAAGAGAGCTCCTTCGGTTGGTACTAGTGGCGAGGCCGCCGGTACGAGCTCACTGACTCCCCGCGGGATTCGTAGGAGACGACGGAGCACTTCATCTCAACGTCGTGATCCGTAGGCCATAAACGAGGCCGACTTTGACAGGGTGAGGAAGCGTAGGCTTCCTGAGACAGTTGCTAGGAGGGCCCTTGTTCCGGTTCTTGTACCGGAGAATGAGGAGATTGGCTATGAGGATCCCCAGTGGGCCCGGAGCTGGGACGGTCACCAGTTGTTGTTTCGTCCTGACCTACACGTTTCTTATCGCATTGTGCAGGGCCTGGTGAGTATTTAGCTTATAACTTTTTTAGGTTTTGAAATTTGGTTTCGGTTGGGTTTGGTTTGTTTTGTTTATACTCGTATTGCTTCGATTTGCAGCCCCCAGCTCCGATGAGGACTTTCTCCGGTTTTACGACATGCCTTGAGATTTATTCTCAAAAGTTGACCCCCGCGGCAAAGGGGATTATCGCTAGGACTGCTCTAGGTTATGTGGTCGAGCAGTGGGTCCGGTTGGTGGGTTGCAAGACTAAGTGCAACCTTATGATGATTAGAGCGATGGTAGATCGCTTTCATGATACTACCTCAACCTTCCACATGCCCTTTGGGGAGGTCGGGATGACTTTAGAGGATTTCGGGGTGATTATCGGTTTTCTCTGGGGTCCAGAGAGGATTAGGTGGGCTGCTGAGGGCCCTAGGTTAGATAGTGATGAGGTGCGGGGCCTCATTGGGGATTGTTTGGAGAGTGAGGCCTACAGTATGCCTCATGCTCCATTGAGTTCGTACATCACCGATCACTTTGAGCGGGTGGCGGTGTTAGAGGGTCGAGTACCCAACACGCCGGAGCAGGATGCCCGGTTGTGGTTGTGGTACTTCCTAGGGTCGACCCACTTCTCGGATAAGGGCGAGAGGTTTAGTACAAGGATTTTGCCTCTCCTAGCTGATCTAAATCAGCTGGGATGTTTTGATTGGGTAACCGCGGGTTTCGCGAAGATGACCCGCTGCATGCAAGTCATGGTGAGGCCGTTAGAGGTGGAGTCGGCCTCAGCTTTGCCCATCGTGGGTCCAGGTCTTGTACTGGAGGTCAGTTGCTATTCTCGTCTTTGTATTTTGGGTTCTACTTCGTTTGACTTGGTTTCGCTAAATGTGTTTTGGGATTTTGCAGGCGTGGATCTATTCCTAGTACCCTTGTTTGGCACCTAAAACGGTGCGAGTTCATTCGAAGAGATTCCCAGCGGGGATCGAGTGGGGCTGGCTCAGCCTAAGAGTACAATCAGCCACTACCCGTCGGAGAACATGTTGATTAACCAGCTACGCCTCGAGGATGTAAGTTTTCTCTTTATAGACTATTTTATTTAGTAACCCCCAAGGTTTAGGATTTATTGAGATGCTGGTTTTTTTGTGTAGTTTGTGGCCCGTCCTTGGGCCAATTATGAGGGTGCGCCAGAGTACGTGGCTGTAGAGTAGAGGCCTCGGAGCTATAGGAGGATGCTCCTTCCTGCGTTGTTTCGCCCGGTCTGGTATCTGGGCGAGCGGTTGGTACATCAGTGCTTATATGACAACTTCAGGGTGCCGGTTGATCCTCCTCGGACCATATTTAAACCACCGACCACCGCAGAGGTCCTCGAGGGTAGGGATGGAGAAGGAGGTGATGCACTTCTGGTGCCTGGTGCCTCCTATCTATCTCATGTCAGCCAGCGGCTAGCTTGCCACCTCCTCGTGGTAAGAGCTTAATCTTTGGTTCTAAAGTTTGTATCATCTTGTGTTTACTTGCTCCTGACCGGCCGATTTGCTTTTCTCTCAGCTGGCCGACCCGACTGATGTTATTCAGCCCCCAGACTTCTCCTTGACGCTGCTTAGGGTAGATGCAGCTGGGGTTGCTTTCACTTAGCCTCTCCCCCCGTGCTCTGCCGAGGAGGTGGATGCTGGGATGGAGTGGCATTACCGGGTATACCGGGTAAGTTTTAGTTTCAACTTTGGGTTCGGGTTCTAAGAGTTAGGATTGGATTGGCTAATTTGCGTGGTTTCACCTTTCAGGTTTCGTCGGCTTGCCATCAGCGATTGTGGCAGGCCGCCACCCGCTTTCGGGCTTATGCCTCGAGAGTCCCCCGTGACACTTCAGAGCCTCGATCGGTAAGTGTGTGTACCTAGGGTTGGCTCTTAGATTGTTTGTGTGTTTTCCTCAAGTGCGTGTTATGCTTGCAGGACATTCCCGATATGGTGGGACAGTTGGAGACTCGGGTGACCGAGCTTGAGACGGAAGCAGCAGAGGCGCGACAGCTCCTGCAATCTCGGGCCGACAAGATTGCTCAACTTAAGGAGTAGTTGGCTCGATCTCAGGGCGAGACCTCTGCGCAGGGTGAGGCTAGGCATCGGATTGAGAGGGAGGCTGAGGCTGAGGCTACGGGTCACGTTACTAGTGCTACCGAGGAAGTTGGAGGAGTTCCCGAGACAGTTACCCTAGACATGTTGTCGAGAATGGACGGTAGTGAGTCTCCTCTTCTGGATCTAAAGGATCTTGGATTGGACGACAACATTTGTGAGGTTGTGATAGCCATCGGTGCGGCTTCTAGGGGTCCTCCCTAGTCTTATGAACTCAATTTGTACTTTGCATGTTTTGTATATTTTCTTGAGATTTTTAGTATTTGAATTAGTTGGATTAATCTTAGTTGGATTAATCTTGCATTTTCGTATGGCGAATTGTTTACCTAGATTGGCAAGTAATCACTTTGCGTTCATTTTATTTGCAATTTAACCTTAGTTTAGGATGCGTTGGAGTTGCTTGAGAGTACGAAAAAAGTTTTTTGGACGTTTTGAAATGCGTTAGTTTGGGACGGGAATCGGATCGGATAGTACGTCGATTAAAATCTTTTGACTCGAGACGGGCGAGATGTAAAGAGTTAACGTGCTCTGACCGACAGGTGAAAGATGTCCTTGCAGCTCCTGTATGGGTATTTCGGTCTCCGGAGAGGATTTTAGTAACTTCGGGAGGTCTTTCCCAACGTCCGAGACGTCAGGTGGTAGTTATAGTGACAACACGGGTCGACGTCTCTATTTTTGGGTTGCTTGGGAGGTTATCTGCTTAGAGACAGGCGCCTGGGCTAAGGCTTTCGGGTTCCAGGTCGCCTGGGCTCGAGCGGCTGGAGACTTGGGCGCCTGGGCATGGGCGGTTCAAGCCCTGTTTATGGAAATTTTGGTCGTTTCCTAATTATTGTGGGATTAGGGCTATATATACGGGTTGTGGGTGCTCGTTTTAGACATACTAGAATATCCATAGGATCTAGAATATCCATATTCAGGGTCATGTCAGATTTCGGGAATCTTCTAATCGAGTGGGCGGGTCATTTTAATAAATGCGACCCCGAGGTTTGTTCAAATGACGGTTTGTCAATGATCATTGCGCTAAGTCGAGTCAAGATACAAGATGACTTCTTATTAGCATGCTCTAAGTTTTGGGACTCAAGAGGCCATGTTTTTGTTTTTCCCGGGGATAAATTTGTCCTCTCCCCAAAGAGCTAGACGCTATACGTGGGTGGAATTTGGTTCGGCCTTGTGTGCCTTTGGGAGATGATGCTTATGTAGAGCGGTTTTGTCATTTCTTGGACCTTTCTTCGTTGGACGAAGCTAAGGTTTTCTTTGGGAGAGATGGCATTGACCTAGTGTTGCTTTTTAGGATATTCTCACAGGCTGGTTCTTACGATATTTCGACTCTAGCATGTAGGCGTGCTTTTAACATCGCGGTGGCCTATTATTATCTTTTCGAGGATGCGAGGGCGCGTGAGGATTGGGGTAATCCTCGGGTTCTGGATGTTGTGATGGGAATGGAACACGAACGATCACCCTCTTTGCTTATTTTGGGTGAGCTTATTTCAGGTCTCGATGCTCGTGCCCGGCTCCATAGGGCACCTTTTCAGGGTTCTAGGATCATTTTACAGGTGTTTTTGGTGTCATGTTTCCTTGTTGTTTGGCTTTTTTTTTTTTTTTTTGTTTTCGTGGTTGCTTTGGTTTGAAGGTGTGACGTTTTGTCGTGGTTTGTGCAGGTTTGGCTACAGGAGCAACTTGTTTTGGTCAACTCTCCCCGGGGCTTCAAAGGTTATAACTACAGGGGTTTCACGGGCCGAAAGCCGGTGCAGGTGTGGAGTAAAGGTCACACCGAAAAGGAGTGGCTTTCCTATTTGGCTAAAGGGCAGTTGGTCATTAGGTGGTCTATCCCATGGTGGAACATCAGTGGGCATACCAGGTTTCCTTTTTCGTCTTCGACCGAGGCTTTGTTAATACAATCCATGAGGGATCTGGTTTATATTTATCCGCGCGTGTTGTTGAATCAAATGGTCGTTAAACCATCCACTTCGGAGACTACTAAGGGTATTTCTAGGTTCGACTCATGGTCAGAGAATTCGTTTAGGGAGTTTAGGGTGTCTTGGGAACAGAGGCTTTCGCGTCCCGTTGTTATTGAGAGCGTCCAACTGACCGACACTGCTTCCGTCCGGCGGGGGGTTTGTGAACACCCGTCAGGACAGAGCAACACGAAATTTAGGAAGACAGCGACACTAGGGAACGAGGAGGCGACTCGAGGAAATGCCACTTAGTGCCTAACCAAAGACAACGTTACCGATCCTAGTACCTTCAGTTCATCTATACGGGCCAAGACTAATGAGACTCATGTTGAAAATGTGAGTGAGGAGGGAAAGTGGGATTGGCTGGACTCGCTTTTGGCTAGGGTGGTGGAAGCTTGTGTTCAGAGGATTGATAGTGGGAAACACAAGCAGGCACACCCGAATGGCAAGGGAAAGAAAAAGTTGGACCGATAGAGTTCAGCCGTTTTATATTATGTCCTATTAGTTGATATTATGTGGCGTATTAGTACTATATTTTGTGGAGTTTGACGCGTTGTCAATTCCCGGAATAGCCGGGTTTCAGATGGTTGATGTAAAGGCCTTGACAAAGGCTCGACTTAACCAAATTTTATTGTTAATGAGAAGAACATTATTATTTTTTCCTCTTTTTTTCGTGGTGGCTCGCAACTTGATTCTTCGTTTTGCCCGGAGCGCCCTTTCGGGTTTTCACTCCATCCTCGGCTCGTCATTTTTTTTGACAACGGCTCGTAACTCGTTTCTTCATTTTGCCCGGAGCGCCCTTTCGGGTTTTCGCTCCGTCATCGGCTCGTCGTTTGTGCTTCGTCACTTTAATCACTCATTACCCAGAACGTGGAAATGAGTTCCGATTTGTACGTGAATCGAGTAATCGATTTTTTTTTGTTTGGTGTTTGGTTGGTTGTGCCCGAAGGAGGGTTGCCTACGTATCCGCTTTTAGACGAAATCAAACCATGTTCGTAGTTCTCTTAAAATGTGAGTGATTTTGCTTTAGACTCGTTATGCCAATTATCGATGCGAATTTGTTTTTTTCTTTTTTTGTTGTTTTGCATGGGTTCCCCCTAATTCGGAGATCAGGATGTGGTTGTTAGGATGTTTATGGGTAGTATCGTTTGAGTTGATCCATGTTCGTTGGGGTTGAGAACTCTTGACCGTCTAGGTCGGGGAGGATCACGGCGCCCCCCGAGAGTATTTTCTTGACGAGGTAGGGGCCCGCCCAGTTTGGTTTGAATTTTCCTCTGGGATCGACGGGAAGGGGTGCTTTAATGGATTTGACTACTAAGTCTCCCTCGTGTACTTTTCGGGGTTTCACTCGTTTATTAAAGGCTAGTTGTATACATTGTTGGTAGGCTTGTACGTTGGATAGGGCATGTATCCTACGCTCATTTATGAGTAGTAACTCGTCATATCGTTTTTGGTCCCATTCTTCTTCGGGAATACCGCTCTCGGATAGTATCCTTAGTGACGATATTTCTAGCTCTATGGGTTGCACGGCTTCGGAACCGTAGGTTAAGTAATATGGTGTGGCTCCGGTGGGTGTTCGGTAGGAGATTCGGTACCCTCATAAGGCGATGGAGATTTTGTTTGGCCAATCCCGGTAATTGTCTATAATTTTCTTAAGGATCGGGGTGATGGTTTTGTTGGCTGCTTCTACGGCCTCGTTTGTCTGAGGTCTATAGGGTGAGGACTTGTGTCTTTGGATTTTGTATTTGTCGAGGAGTTTTTGGGTGTCGGCCCTGAAGTGAACCCCCTGATCACTGATGATTTCGTGAGGTATGCCATAGCGGCAGATAATGTTATTTTGTAAGAATTTGACTACTTGTTTTGAGGTAGTACGGTGTAGGAAGCGGCTTCCACCCATTTGGTGAAATAATTGATGACCACTAGTATAAAGCAGTGTCTGTCGGTCCCGGATGGGTGTACCTTTCCTATGATGTCAATTCCCCAATTAGAGAAAGGCCAGGGTGCGGCTATAGTATGGAGAGGATATGGCGGTAGGTGTTGGATGTTGGCAAATATTTGGCAATTGTGGTAGTGACGAACGTGACGTCGACAGTCTGCCTCTAAGGTAATCCAGTAATACCCAGTCTCATTATTTTTCGGGCTAGTAGGTGTGCGCTCATGTGGGGTCTGCACTCTCTGTCATGTACTTCTCCCATGACTCTCTTGGATTGTGTTTTGTTTATGCACCAAAGGAGGACTTCTTGTGAGGTTTGTTTGTATAATAGTCCTTGATTCAAGACGTAATGGGCGGCTTATATTCATAGGGCCCTTCGGTTTTTGGTGTTTCTGTTGGGTGGATATGATCCGTCGGTTTTAAAGTCTAAGATTGCTTTATACCAGTGTTCCTAGGAGGTATCATCGGTTTCGAGGTTATTGATGTAGGCCGGTTGCTCACTTCTCTCTACGCAGATAGGCATAAAGAAAAGATGGTCGGGCATGTTTATTAGTGAAGCTAGTTTGGATAAGGCGTTGGCGAATTGGTTTTCTTCGCGGGGTATCTGTATGAAGTCAATCTCGGTGAATTCCCGGGACATTGTTTCTCCTTCGGTTTGGTGTGGGGTTAGGTTCTCTCTATAAACCTTCCAGGTGCCCGTGGCTTGGTTGACTACTAGGGATGAATCCCCATGTACTCTAAGGTTTTTAACTCTTGGAGATACAACGAATTTTAGTCCTATTACGCAGGCTTCGTATTCGGCTGCGTTATTGGTAATGGGGAAGTCTAATTTGTATGAATGCTCATTTGTTGTAGGCTTGCTGTTGTCTGGTCAGGGGAGTCAGTGATGGGTTGAACCTAGGGTTATTGTTCCTGATCTCTTTTAAAGGTGAAGTTAAGTGGGCCGTTCGTTGCAGCCCTTGCGCTTTAGTTAATTGTTATCGATAAATGGCATAGCATCGAGTCTTTAAGCGGTAAAGTAAGTTACTGAAAGAACTCAAGCGATTGTCGAGGCGTGTTTGTAAAAGAAAAGAGTTGTTTTATTTGATATATAGTAAACGGGCTAGATGCCCGTGACTAAGTATGTTGGGGGGAGGTGGAGGACATGTCCCTTCTCACCTCCCCGACTCGAAAAGAAAAAAAAACGTTATTATTATTATTTAGTCTAGGCTCTAAGGTGAACTAGACTCTTATCCTGATCGAATTACCCCCTCTAGAGGTCGGCTATTATAGCTTGGTCACATCGCGACACTGACCCCGCATACCCTCCAGGTTTCAACATCTGTCATAACCTTCGGAGGATGTTCCCCTTGAGCGGCGTCTGGAGGCTGTTCTTAGGGGTGACTTGTTGCGGGGTTTAAAGTGACTCGTGACGACTACCGATGTTACTATCTCCCCCTCAGTCACCGAGAAGGTAAAGTCTACCTTTTGCCGCTTTGCCGGGGAGAACGTCCCTGCCTCAATCAGTTCCTCGATGACATGTTTCAATGTGAAACATGCCTCGGTGTCGTGTCCATTTCCTTGATGGAAAAGACAGTAGAGGTTGGGGTTCCAAGTTTTGCTCCACTTACCAACCTGTGGGTCTGGGGTGGGACCTAGAGGCTTCAGTAATCCATGATCTATTAGGTGTTTGAGAGTTTCAGTATATGTCGAGCCAATTTTAGTAAACTCTTTTCGGGGTGTTCTTGCTTTGCTGAGTAGCGTTTTGTGGGGTGTTGAGGTTATTTCTCTACAGGCCTTAGGAGATATTGTCCTTACGGAGTACTGGCGTGATCCGTTCGGAGTGGGTTCCTGGGTATGGACGTATGGTAATTGATTGACCTGGTATCCGCTTCGTTCTTTGTTCCTTCACTTTCGAGGAAATTAAGGCGACTGTCAGTGTGCCGAACGAAGCAGGACAGACGATCTATCGAGGTGAAAACATCATGAACCACCTCGGTCAGGGTATTAACGTCGATGCAGAGGTTTTCAATCACTCCTGGTTCTGAGGACATATTGGGGAATGATTTCTGCAAGATAATATCGGGAATCAGGAAGGTTTCGTCGGACGACTTAGAGACTCGAGGAATGCTCGTAACTGAGCGACGCGTAAATGAGACTCTTGACTCGCGCGTGCGTGCGGTCATCGGCTTAGGCACTCAGGTGCTTTAGACTCTCGGTGTATTCGGTGGAACGCCCTATGGAGTCATTTCTCTAGAGCGAGACGATTTGACACAAATCTCAGGGGAGAGATTTAAAATAGGACTTTCTCTAGACGAGACGACCCAAAAATGTAAGACCTCGGGTAGAGGTGACCCTAGTAACAAACATAGACAGTTAATCACACGGTTGTACGACGTAAGAAGTTGATCGCGATCCCGGCTCAGGATCAAAGAGTTTTGATGTGTTTTTTTTTGAAAACGATCGGGCTTTTGTAAAGGATGTTTCTTTTTGGAAAGTAGGATATGCAAAATCGGGGTGACGATGGCATGATGACATCGTTTGTGACGTGAAAGTGTGTTGCTACATGTGTGTCGAAAATTCGACGATAGCAAAAGTGTAAATGGTTTTTTTTTCTTTTTTAAAAAAAGCACGGTTCTTAGGGGAACCGGTTTCGAAAATGATGATGTGGTGCTTTTATCGAAACTACTATTAATTAGCCAGTTCGACATTTATGGTGTAGGCGGTGTTTGCGACAAAACGTGATGCCTGGTGATGATGTTTTGAAAATGATGTTTTGTGAATGTGACCGTTTCGGATTCCTCGACTTCATTAATTGAAGTTTCGGTTGTATTAACGATATGTGTATAAAAAAATTATTTTTTTTGAAATAAAATGTAACCATTTGAGGTACCTTGATCCCATTGATCGGGAGTTTTGGTGGTATTAACGGTATTCGTTTTTGACGAGTTTTACATTGGCCAAAGTGATGACATTTTTTTTTTAAAAAAAAAAGTCTTTTGAAAAATCCGTCAAGATGATGGTGCTTTTAAAAGGTTTTCAAAAATCATTTTGAATTGGCCGGAGTATCGGTGCTAAAACAACAATCTTGGAGATGACCTTTTTCGAAAACGGAGTTGGGTGTGGTTGAATATGTTGGCGTGGTTGAATCCAGATTTTTAGTGTCTTATTTGGGTTGTTTAAACACGCTACACATAACTAGGAATGCATACACTCATGCAGGATGCATACACGGGTAGGTTAGGGTAGGCTACCGCCCACGAATAGTCTTTACTTAGGTATTGACAAATCTTCTAGGGAGACGAATGCCATACCATTCGCTCAGAACTACCCGTTTAGTAATCCGCGAGGTACGCGTTAGGCGGCCGGAGCGTCAACCGAGGATCTCTCCGCGTGTCCATAAGGATCTTACCGCGAAGAGGTCGATTGGTCCTAATATTGGTTAGGGTGGGCTTTTTAGGGCCAAAACCTGTAGTGACCACAACTAGGAACTAAGAAATGAGCTTCACCGACCTCGTTCAAGTTACACCACCGCTGGAAACTTGTTTCCAAATCCCCAGCGGAGTCGCCAAACTGTGGACGTCCGTCCACACCGCCCAACGCCCCGTGCGCGCCCGCGCGGGACCGACCCTGTTTTTCAATGTATTGCAGTGGCCACCCACGCGGCCCCCTCCCGGTCGGGTGCCGGTCCGATCTCGCGTACAGGGTGATGTTTCGGACCTTGATTCGGATGACGATTCAGACTTGTACTAGACGGGTGCGGGTACCCGTGTTTTTGTTTGGAATCGATCGAGTTGTGGTTGTAAATGTTTAAAGGCCTATATGTTTGGTAAGGCGAACTTTTTAGTGAACTAAATTCTTTGCCGATTTGTGGAGTCGCCACCGAGTCAATTATAGGGACTCGGAAACCGTTCAAGTCAACTTTAATCCTTAGCCGGCTCAAAGTTGAGGGGCACGGGACCTAAAGATAAAGACCTGTACCCTTAAGCACTCCATGCCTGGAATGACTCTCATTGCCAATGGTTTCAGACATCCGGAAACCGTCGATTCTGAGTAAGGGGTGCGGGTACGTATTGGGAAGCCAACATCCGATAGATATCAACACTCAATCCCGTCCGCACTATAGCGGCCTCCACTAATCAATTGGTGGGCTGATAACTTTGTTCTTTTGATGTGGTGGAAGTATTGTAACATCCATTGTTTTCACCCTATACCTTTTGCTTTGTCGGTTGTTTAAGAACAAGTAGGTTTTGTCGTCGAAGTAGTTGTGTTTACATTCTTTGCCTGCGATTTCACGTGACAAGCAGGCCATCAAAAGATGCACGTAGGAGAGTAGAGAGTACTAATATTGTAGGTATTAGCAAGTCAGTTTTAACGTGATATTACGAATATTAGTCATTCTCGTGATATACCTTACTTGGCATTCTGCTTAAGATTCGTCGGTTCGGTATTAATCGGGATGCATCGATCCTAGTAAGGTGAGCACCGGGACTAATGCGGAACCCGACCATCACTTTATTCAGTTTTAGTTGTTTTACGTTTTGAATTCCGTATTAGGTGATTTAGCATGCGATTATAAGGTCATAAAAGTAATAAATCACACAAAAAACTGTAAATGCGAATGTAAGTAAATCACATTGTGAGTAGTTGCACCCTCGGAGTATACACTAAACGGGACACGATGCATAGATAGTTGAGAACGGATCTCGGAATTACTTGGGTCTATTTAGTGTATTTTAGTGTTTGCGGTTGAATTTGGGAAGTTACGTGTTTTAGTGTTGGTAGGTGTTTGTCGTCTATCCTACCGATCAAAATAATATCAACGAACCTAAGCTAGGTAGCTAGGGTATGTCGAGTCGATCCTCAGGGACGGGAGTTCCAAACTAGAGGGTGCTATGGTCTAAGACTAGGTTCAAGACAAACTAAAGTGATTGACTAAGATTGACTAATGACTAAACCAAAGTCTATAACACGAAATAAAAACGCAAAACAAACAACTAATGATAATGGAAAATGAATTAAATCAATATAAGGAGAAACTAGGCTAGTTTGGGTTCATGGATGTCAAGGAGATTCAACAGGGAAACGAGGGTGCTATCATGATTTCGTTGCCTAGGTTACATTCGGGCTCTAGCTACTTAAACGGCCTAGGGGTCTCCTCACCACGCTCTTGCTCCAAGTAGAGGAACCAAACCTATCACCAAACAAAGACATGCAAGAGAAAAAGCAAGAAAAACAAGGAGTGATCATCTCAAGTCTCACAAGCATATCATCGAACATGTTGAGTGCAAGGCAATAGAAAACAACAAAAACAACAACTAGCATCACCAATCTCACCCTAATCATCCCTAATCACACCCAATCCTCCTACTAACCCTAGGGGAGAACTACTCACACATATTTAAACTAAAACTAACATAGAATAGGGAAACAAACACATAAACAACCACATTCATTATGAAGAATAAATAAGGATGAACAACAGACAATAGATAAAGATGTAAACTTTACTAACTATGAAAGATTAAGAGAAAAGAGAGAAGAAAGATTATACCAAACTAGAGAAGAGATGAAAAGATTGAAATAAAAGGAAACCCAAAAATCATCCACCAAGGTTGTCAGTCTTGATAGATTCTTCAAAAAATCCAATAATACAAGAGTAACTACTAAGATTAAGCTAAGATTAAAGAGAAACTAAGCTAAGCTACACTAATCTCTATCTAGGGTTTCATGCTTCAAAAATTACAAGAGGAAGGTATATATAGGGTTCCATAAGTGAGGGGAATGAAAGAATGAAGCGGAGTGCGAGCTGGGGCCGTCCCTGCCGTGATGGGGGTGGTCACGATCGTAATGGGGGTGGTCACGGTCGGGATGGTGGTGGTCACGGTCGGGACCACCCTACAGTGGCTTGTTTCTTCACGTCTTTTCATCCCGGCCATGATGGGTCCTTATTTGCTCTTCCTAGGCTTCTTATCGTTGCTCGGTGCTCGAGATATTCTCAAATGGGCTTTAAGGGACTCGGGATTGAGTCTAAGTCACCGAATCATCGTTGCTTCTCTTCATTGGCTCCATATGCATCGGAAACGAGACGGAATCGTTCCACTTCTCCATGATGAGCATTAGGATCCTAAAACAAGCTGGAAGAAGCGTAAGTAGCCTCAAAACCGCTCTAAAGAGCAATTTCACAAAAGAAAGCGGGACCAAACACGTGAAATAAACACTACTAAACACACTTATCAACTCTCCCACACTTAACCCTTACTCGCCCTCGAGTAAGCACGAACTAACTACTAACTAACAGACACTAGACTACTAACCAAGCGGGTATTAGCGCACCCTACGCCCTTTCAACTCACGGGAGAACACTTAGAGGATAAGTGCTCTCCGCAAGGCAAGTGAGGTCTTGCGACAAAACTGTGGATACAACAGAACACGAAAACACACGAACAAACAAACATACAAACAAACAAACGATTGCTTCCAAGAAGAAACAAATACCGCTTCCCTCAACAAAGCGGTGAAAGAAACACCGGTTAAGGACTCAAGGCAAGTGACAACGTTCCCAAGCTAATAATACAAACCGAAATGGACAAAATCCTAATAGTATGACAACAAAGCAATAAAAACGTTGGTAACTTACCTAGGTCCTCCTAACCTTCTAAGAACATACTACGGGACGATAGGCGGGATGGAAAAAGGATGAACCACGGAGTTAGTTGACACTGTAGGTAAAGTGAAACCCCGCCTCCTTTAGCGATAAGCCAAGAGGGTCGTCCCACGCTCAAAAATAGCCTAACTAGTCCAAGTAAAAAGGTGGATATGGATGCAAAGTGAGGAAATACCGACCATTACATCTATCATCCTTCCTAGGGACTCGGTCCTTTGGTAGGCTCTTCACGATAACAATCGGTAAAAGGCTTATTTTTGAGGGGTAAGATTTTTTTGTGAAATGATGTTCTTAGCATTTTTCTTCTTTAGTATTTTGCTTTTGATTTGCTATGCCATTTCTTTTTCTTCTTTTCTATTTTATTTTTGATTCGTTGAGCCTTTTTTTTTTCATTTTTAGTTCTCTTTTCTTTCTTTTTGCCTTGGTTTTCCCTTTTTGGCTAAATTTTGTATTGTAGGGAATCATTACAACCAAGTATGGAAACCTCGATAAAATCCCACTTATCTGTGAGATGTGTGTAGAAGGTAGGGAAATGGGTGTGTCGGGCGCGCGCTTCCCTTCAAACCCACAAAAACGTGGAAACTTGGACTAATCAAAACAATTTCGAACATGGTCACCTAAGAGGACAGGACTCGGCAACCAAGGCCTTTTCACTCCGTGGGTGGTCAAGGTGGTCAATATGCAAATCCCGAACTAAATCCCTAGTAGACTAGGTGGACATAGGGTAAAGAACAAACGAAAGTATTGATTTCAAGTCATCCTACTAGACCAAAGTCCAAAAATCGATTTATATCACTAAAAAGGGAAAGTAGACATTTGCGCACTAGCCTCAAAACCGGGTTTTCGAAAACATTTTCTACACTAGACTCACAAACTATACAAGACAAAACAAAGACGAAAGAAAAATGAGACAAGCAAAACATAACAAAATAAAACAAACACACACAAAAATAAACAAACGTGACCCCGAGACTTCCAAGCAAGCAACCACATCAATCCACAAACTTCAAAAAGCTCCACCCGAACACACACCACCACAAAATCTCCTCCAAAAACCGAAATGGGAAAAGGAGAAAGAGATAGAAGGATATTACCGAATGACAAGAGCTTTCTGAAACTCACGGCGATCAAGCAACCTACAAGGAAATGGGGTGGCAAAACACACACAACACAACAAATATACGACACAAAGACACAAAAGAAAATCTTTTTTGCTTTTTTTTGAATTTTTTCGGAATTTTTAAAAATTTTCGAAAAAACTACGAAAATAAAACTAAACTGACGAAAATAAAACTAAACTAGACTAATATATCGCTCCCCCACACTTAAATCGAGCAACGTCCTCATGCTCGATCGGTAGTGTGTGGAAGACACTAAAAAGAAGAGAAAAAGGAAAAACAAAGCTAAAAATCAAGAATGAAAGTGAAGAAAGGGTAGAATGTGTCGTGCCTAGGTGTAATCAAGTCACCTAGGGCCGAGACAAGAAAAGATATGGATGGGGGAAGAAATAAAAAGAAGAAAATAAAAGGAAATGGGAGGGGAGGGGAGGGCTAGGTTTAATCAAGTCACCTAGCCCCGATTCCGCCCAATTCCGACTAAATTCTACCAAAAAGGGAATAAAAACAAAGAAAAAGTGAAAAAAACTTGTCATTTTGGATTTTCAATGGATTCTCGATGTAGTCACGACATCAAGAATCGGGAGAAATAACCAAAGGGCCCCGAGGGCCACCACAACACTAAAAGCACAAAAGGAAGAGGAATAAACAAAGAAAGACTAAGCAAATAAAAGACGAAAAAGAAAAGAGAGTCGTGCCTACTAAATGGTTAGCAACTCAACAATCTCCATCGTCTCAATGATCTTTTTCGGCACTTTGCTCATCTTTGTCATCGATATTCCTCCTCTTCCTAAATGAAGTCTCAAGTACAAGTATCGGGCTTGCATTGGTGTAATGAGGTTGGGATTTATGTGGAAACTCGGAGTTTAGTGATGAGAAGATAAGATGAAGGTATATAAGTGAAGTGTAAGGATGAAATGATAGAGGCAAAGGTGAGTAGGGAGGATGGGTGGGGGTGTAAAGTGGTGGAGTGGGACATAAATGAAGAAAAGAAGGCGAGGGGGGTTGCTGGAACCCGTCACGGTCGTGACTGTGCCATCACGGGCGGGATGGGCTCACAGTAGCCCCAGATTCTTTGCTCACTTCGTCCCGGGCGTGATGGTAATGATCACGGTCGGGATGGCACTCGTCCCGAGCCTTGAAGCCTTCATTCATTAATAGCATACCGAACCTTCCACCTAAATGACAAATAATACCCCGGGATCCAAAATCCCGTCCCCAAAAGCTTATAAAAAGCTCAAAACCGACTTCCTCCACCAAGCTTCAAAGCTTATATCGTCAATAACCTTTAATACATCTTCATTTTCACTTCACACCTACCAAACAAACTCAATGACCACATCAAAGAACCCTCCCTCACATCACTCAAGAAAACTCCAAATGACAAGAACTCCACAAAACTTACAAGACCTAGAAACAAAAAAATCACACAAAAACAAAAACAAAAACTCAAAAGAAGAGGAAAGAGATATATACAACGTGACGGTTATCATCATCTACGATCCCATAGTCCTCAAGGGCTCGGAGGAGCAAGTCAAAGGCTCTAGCAACATCTTCATGAAGGCTCACGTAGCCGAGCCAAGCTATCATCCAAAGCTTCCAAATCGGAAGCGAGAAGTAGTCATCCAAAGACCCATTATCATGTTTCATGTGGTCTCCGGGGTCTTCCCAACCAAGAAGCTTTAACGATCTCTTCCTCCCTAAGCACAGTCTTCTAGCATAACCAAAGCTCGAATTTTTAGCACAAAAATCAAAAGGGGGTTTAGCCTTATTCTTTTTACCAATCGTTCCCAAGTCATCAACAAGTTCCGGCCCAATATCTCCAAATCCTAAAACATCGTTCTTTCCCACATCATCAATAAGAAGAGATTTAAAACTCATACAAGCAGTTTCAACCTCTTCTAAACCAAGATCCAAATTACACACAAGGGGTTCACAATATTTTATTGGATTTTCACATATGGGCGACTTGATTTCATCGTTCATATCCCATGACTTTACAACTCCTATCACCTAACTCAACTCATCCCAACGTTCTATATCCTCAACAATAGGCTCGTTAGAAGCGACATGAAGATCAAAAGAAGGGAAAGTGAAGGGGATTGAAGGTTCAACAAGAATGGAAGGGATAGACTCTTGGATTTCTTCTAGTTTATCGTTGTTTTCATCGCCCAAATTGACCTTAAGTCCGTTGTGTCCGATTTCAACAAGGTCAATGGCAACCTCCTTTTCTTCTTGAGGAAAGACAAGATGAGACCCAATTGTGTTCTCATCAATGAAACTCTTCAAATTCCCACTAACCTCATCCAATTCTTCACCAACAATGCCTTCATCAAGGGTCATTTCCTCATTCGTCTCATCTTGGGTAGACAATCGAGGTTCTTCATAGCAAGTCTCGCTTCTCAAAGGGATTTCATTAGCGGCTTCATTATTGGGTTGTTCCCCTTCCCCAAATGAACATCCTTCATCAAGTTGTGAAGTTCGAGTTAAAAACATTAAGGTTTTAGCCGCTATAGCATTTAATCTAGCCTTACATGCCTCATTTTCCCTTTGATATTGGGCCATGAATTCATATTGATCCTTTTGCATTTGGATGGCCATTTCTTGTTGACTCTTTTGCATTTGAAGAATCGATTGATATAACTCCAAGTTGGGCATTTGGTGGTCATTGGGGTTTTGGAATGCTCCTTGAAAACCTTGATGATGCCCAAGGGGTGGGGCATCATATGGTTGGTAATGAGGTTGAGATGATGGGTAGTACGATGGGTTTTGGGGCTCATAATAAGGTTGAGGTGATGGGTAATTTGGTGGGTTTTGGGGGGATTGACTTCCATATGAAGAATTATGATTAAACTTGGTGGGTTCACGATGATAATTTGAGTAATAACCACCATGAACATAAGGTTGATAAGCACTCACTTGATGGAGGTCATTTCCCTATATTTGAAACTCATACCCACGGGTTTCTTGATTAGCCCACGAAGCTTGATAGTAGTTAGGAGACCTCATGGCATCACCTTGATTCATAGAGGGAGAAAAGAAATCACATGTAGGGACTTGAGCAAACATGAGAGTCCTAGTGCTTTTGAGGCACTAGGAAAAGAGAGAAAAGAACAAAAATGAACAAGAAGGAGAAAACACGAAAACCAAGAACCAAGTCTAAAACTAAGCACACAAAAGTCTAAACTACGTCGTCCCCGGCAACGGTGCCAATTTGATGGTAGGTGTTTGTCGACTATCCTACCGATCAAAATAATATCAACGAACCTAAGCTAGGTAGCTAGGGTAAGTCGAGTCGATCCTCAGGGACGGGAGTTCCAAACTAGAGGGTACTATGGTCTAAGACTAGGTTCAAGACAAACTAAAGTGATTGACAAAGATTGACTAATGACTAAACTAAAGTCTATAACACGAAATAAAAAGGCAAAACAAACAACTAATGATAATGGAAAGTGAATTAAATCAATATAAGGAGAAACTAGGGCTAGTTTGGGTTCATGGATGTCAAGGAGATTCCATGGGGAAACGGGGGTGCTAGCATGGTTTCGTAGCCTAGGTTACATTCGGGCTCTCGCTACTTAAACGGCCTAGGGGTCTCCTCATCACGCTCTCGCTCGCTCCTAGTAGAGGAACCAAACCTATCACCAAACAAAGACATGCAAGAGAAGAAGCAAGAAAAACAAGGAGTGATTGTCTCAAGTCTCACAAGCATATCATCGAACATGTTGAGTGCAAGGCAATAGGAAACAACAAAAACAACAACTAGCATCACCAATCTCACCCTAATCATTCCTAATCACACCCAATCCCCCTACTAACCCTTGGGGAGAACTACTCACACATGTTTAAACTAAAACTAACATAGACTAGGGAAACAAACACAAGAACAACCACATTCATTATGAAGAACAAATAAGGATGAACAAAAAACAATAGATAAAGATGTAAACTTTACTAACTATGAAAGATTAAGAGAAAAGAGAGAAGAAAGATTATACCAAACTAGAGAAGAGATGAAAAGATTGAAACTTGCATAAAAGAAAACCCAAAAGTCATCCACCAAGGTTGTCAATCTTGATAGATTCTTCAAGAAATCTAATAATACAAGAGTAACTACTAAGATTAAGCTAAGATTAAAGGAAGATTAAGAAAAGATTAAGGAGAAGCTAAGCTAAGCTACACTAATCTCTATCTAGTGTTTCATGCTTCAAAAATTACAAGAGGAAGGTATAATTAGGGTTCCACAAGTGAGGGGAATGAAAGAATGAAGCGGAGTGCGAGCTGGGGCCGTCCCGGCCGTAATGGAGGTGGTCACGGTCAGGATGGGGGTGGTCACGGTCGGGATGGTGGTGTTCACGGTCGGGACCACCCTACAGTGGCTTGTTTCTTCTCGTCTTTTCATCCCGGCCGTGATGGGTCCTTCCCGGTCGTGATGGGTCCTTATTTGCTCTTCCTAGGCTTCTTATCGATGCTCGGTGCTCGAGATATTCTCAAATGGGCTCCAAGGGACTCGGGATTGAGTCTAAGTCACTGAATCATCGTCGCTTCTCTTCATTGGCTCCATATGCATTGGAAACGAGACGGAATCGTTCCACTTCTCCATGATGAGCATTAGGAACCTAAAACAAGCTGGAAGAAGCGTAAGCAGCCTCGAAATCGCTCTAAAGAGTGATTTCACAAAAGAAAGCGGGACCAAACACGTGAAATAAACACTACAAAACACACTTTTTATTTAGTAAGTGTAGTGAACCTAGTGTCCACATTTAGTATTATCGTAGTACATAATAAAAAAGGTGCGAGAATGTGAAGTTTTGTTTAGATGACAACCTAGTGACGACTCGACTTCAAAGGCAGATCCTCCTAGCTTGCCCGGTGATTTTGGCAGGGTTCCGTTACCGTTGACCCTTCCTGCGGCTATTGCGGTAGAGCTCCGCTACTACTGGCTGGTTCTGCGGTTAATCCGACAGAACTCCGTTGCTAGACTAAGAATGGCTAGTCGAACACAGGCACCTCGGGATCGAGTGGAGTGCTCCAAGGTGAGGAGTAGCGTCGATGTCGCTTTATCGGAACTACGATCGAGTGAATCGTTTGACTCGGGTGTCGGAGTGCGAGCCCTTAGCGGGAAACTCTTTACGAGTGAAGAGGGAATTGAATTGTCGAAATGAGGGGGTGGAGGGGTGTATTTATAGGTGTTTTTTGGTCCTCGTCACCCGGATAGGCGCCTGAGCCCATGCGCACCAGAACTCAGGCGCCTGCGTTTAGGCGCGTGAAGACACAGGCGCGCAAGGTGAGGTACTCGGAGTTTTGGAGATACGATTTTGATACTTTCTAAAACCGAGAGGCGGGTGTATAATACGAAGCTTGGGGATTAAGTCTTCCCCGGTTTTGACCTACCGCCGTAGTGTTTAGTGGGCCACGGGTGTGCATCCCGGGGTACGTTTGGCGCGGTGCTGACTCGGTTCGAGTTTCGGGATCGACTCGGGGTCCCGGTGTCAGAATTGACTCTAATTAGTGTTTATGCGACCGTAACGACACGACTAAGGCTGCCAAGATGTTAGTTTAATTTTCCGAGAAATTTATTTGATCCGTTCTATAGAAAACCATCTAAAACATCGCGAACCCGCATCGCGTTGCAGTCTGATCGTCATCGGGTGTTTGTTGAGCACTTCTGCAGCCACCAGGTCCAAATCTGGGTGTCTACACCTTCGTCGAGTGATTTCGATGTCATTTTAAAACGTCGCTATAAATGCTCGATATCGATTCCGTAAACGAATGTCGCGCATGAAGGGCCATCGAAAATCAAAGTAATACGAAACCTAATCACGTCAATCTGAGAGTCGTACGGTTACGCGACCCGATAATGATGTCGCGATACGGAGGGCTCCGATATTCGTATTAAATCGATATATTCGATCTGAATTATAAACCGAGACGAACAAGGACAAGTACCCAATTATGGTCGAAACAAGATATTGTAGACTTTCAATGTAGTCAACAATAATATGAATTTTGCCTAGGGAATAACAATAGTCCACATTTCGTATTCATTCTATTCCATTACGACTTCGAGTAAATCTCTCACAATATAAGTTTTATATAGCCGACTCCCTAGTCAGACTCGGTGTACGATGAATCAAGACAATCAGATTTTGCTAGGATAAGTCGAGACAAGGCATCAAGGTCTCGGGATCAAGCTAGCATCACACTTCGGTCCCGAACGCTGCCTGTTTGGGCGCCCTAGCGCAGCCGCCAGAATGCCAGGTCGCCTCACCTCAGGCACCTGACTTCCAAGACGCATCAGCCTATGCGCCTGAGCCCCTGTCCTCTGTTCCATACGCAACATAATGCATAACTGATCGGAGTCTATCCAATCGTTCGGTTTACGGTTTCAGTTTGCATTTCCATTTACGAGTCCGTTTAAAGTTTACGTTACCGTTTATAACTTGATAACATTATTGTTTGTTGTATTATGAATTCCGGGTTGTATTCCGCCCATGTAGCTTGTAATATATTTTTCAAGTTATTTATTTCCGTTGTTTGGCATTTATTGTTTTCAAATGAACACCGCATGCTAAAACAGCTTTGACATATTTTAGATGCATTATAGCCTAAAACAATGGTTGTCATACATTTTAACCTTCTTAGCACGCGTACTTAAACACCAATTGATATCTTAGTAGAGGCTGCTATGTGCGGGCGGGGTTGGGTGTCCTTCGTGGGCTTCCCAACACGTACCTTCACCCCTTACTCAAAACCTTCGGTTTCCGGACACCCGAAATGACTGGCAACGGGAGTCATTTGATATACGATACTCTATAATTCGACATCGGTATGGTTATGCAATGGGACGAACTCCACGAGCTCCAGTACTATAAGGCAAGCCGTGCTTTATGCGCGATATGCCTAAGTATAGAGTGGGTTCGAATGGGTTCGAACTCCCACAAAGTTTGGTGGCGACTCCATTATCATTTAAATTTCAATTCGAGATCATTCTCACACAGAACATCCGCCTACCTAAACTCGCGCCTGACCGTGCCGAGCGTGGACCTATGTCATGTCCACACACAGCGCGCTATGCAAACCAATGAAAAATCCTTAGCGGTATCCATCAATTCAAACCACTCTCAATACCAAGTTCAAATAGCAAACTCTTTAGTCAAATTGCAAATACAAATAATTACTCCAGTAAATCTTCAATCCAAAGCAACCAACCTGCACCCCCAGCGGAAAATCACGAACCACAGTTCAAATACAAAAGAGCAAGAAGCAATACAAATACAATCATAGACTCGCCAAGAGTTTATGCAACGATCCCAGGAACGATCAAAACACAAATAAAAATACAAAAAACCTATACAGCCACTCGACAATATGCAAAGACCTGGAATAGTTTGAACATATTCCAAAGAATACAAAATGCAAAGTCCAGAAATGGATAGAAATTTGTTCCAAAGAATACAATATGCAAAGTCCAAGAATCGAAAAGGAATCTGTTCCAAAGAATACAATATGCAAAGTCCAGGAATAGACCGGATCCTTGGCTGACAAGCCTTAGTACGTAGTCCAACGGACTTAAAATGACCCAAGCGGACAGCTACCAGGTCGTAATCCTCGATTGACCTGGGCGGCTATACTTTGACTTTCGCCTTGTCTGAAACACCCCACATTGATTAAAGATGTCCTATTTATGAACTTAAATAACTAGTGCTTAAAATGGTTGAAAGTACTACTCATATCAACAAAGTGCACTTCCTTTTCTAGTCATTCGTGCAAAAGAGCTCTGCAGTTAAGTGTGCTTGGTTGGGAGTAGTCTAAGGATGGGTGGCCTCCTGTGAAGGTTTCCAGGATGAGCATGAATGAGGTCAAAATGCGCTGGAAAGGACTCGTGTTGGTCTGTGGGACCAATACAGAGCCTGGCGAGCTACCACGACTAACATTTCTGGTCTTAGGATTGGGCCGGGGTGTTACAAATGGTATAAGAGCAACCCTGCGACCATGCATTTGGCACCTAGCGGGGGTGGATTAAGGGTCAGTGGTTATGCTGTCAGGCGCAACGAGGACGTTGCGTTCTTCAAGTGAAAGTGATTGAAAAACCCCACATTGATTGAAGATGTCCTATTTATGAGCTTAAATGACTAGTGCTTAAAACGATTGAAAGTACTATTCATATCAACAAAGTGCACTTTCTTTTCTGGTCATCCATGCAAAAGAACTCTGCACTTGAGCGTGCTTGGCTGTGAGTAGTCTAAGGATGGGTGACCTCCTAGGAAGTTTCCAGGAAGCACATGGGTGAGGTCAAAATGCGCTGGAAATGACTCGGGTTGGCCTGTGGGACTAGTACAGAGCCTGGTGAACTACCGCAACTAACATTTCCGGTCCTAGGATTTAGCTGGGGTGTTACATTGTCCAAGTCTCAGTCAAAGTGGGGGCTTCTGTAGACACCTGGATTTGGACCTGCTGGCTGCAGGACCGTCCGAAAAACACCCGATGATGATCAGAGTACAACACGACACGATTTTACGATGTTTTAGACGGTTTTTCTATAGAATAGATTAGATAATTACTCGTAAAATTAATTCAACACCAATACGGTCTTAGTCGTGTCATTACGGTCGCGTCAACACTAATTAGAGTCAATTCCGACTCTGGGGCTCCGAATCGGACCCGAAACACATAAAGTCAAACCCGAGTCAACCCGTTAGGCCAAGTCGAGCCTCAAGACACGCACCCAAGGCCCAACAGCGCACTCTCTAGGGCAAGGGATGGATGCTTAACGTCCAAGCAATTGCAAAGATCACGTATAATCTCCGCTTTGGAAACTATTTACATCGGATCTTCAAAATCTCAACCGCCTCATTGCTGGCGCTTAAGATTTCCATCATCTGAAGCCAGGTGTATCTAAATTAGGTCGCACGACGTGCTGCGCCTGAAATCTCGAATTGAACTACGAGAAAAACTATAAATACCCCTCTCCTCCGCTCATAATTGAAACACCGAAATAAAAACTTCTCCCTCTACGAGCTCCACACAACTTGCAGCTCTTCTCTAGCGTCATACTCCACGACATTAGGAACGATCCACTCGATCATTATCTCCTCAATTCGCATTCTACGAATCAACACTACTCTTCATAGTTCGTCGAGTTCCTGACTCAACAAGAATGAAAAAGGGCACATGTGTTAGCTCATCGACTGCCTTACCGTAGCGAAGCTTGGCCGAAATCATCGCACGATGCTAGGAGGATCATCCCGTCAAAGACTTTAAATACGCACTTTAGTTATGCATTTCGATAACGTCAAGTCCGACCTATGTGGATACTAATTCCACGACGCGTCCACCACTTGCACTCCAAGTGGTGTACCGGCCTTAATCCTGTTCGGCCCAGTCAAAAGACCAATCCGTTCAAAATACATAACTTCCGCATCTTCAACCTCAAGTACTAAAACACCTAAATCGAATTCGAGTAATCGAGATGAGATCCATTCTTGATCGTCTACACATCGTAGTTTGTTTAGTGTACATTCTGAGGGTGCAACTCCTCATACAATGTGATTTACATTGTAGACACCCACATTTGGCCATTAGGTGTCTATAGTAGTTTCCGACAAACACCCGATGATGATCATGGAAATCATGGATATTTGGCTTGGGCTTTTTACGGAGTATAAATCTAACAAAATTAACCTCAAAATCAGGCCCAGTGGGTCATTTCGAGTCAAATAAGACTAATTTGGGTCGAATCCGACACCAGGGGCAAAACCGTCTTTTAGCGACCGAGTCAAAACCCGGTCAAAGATACTCTCGAGACACATGAACCAGCCGTGACACCTCACGAGTTCGGCCTAAACTCGAACACTACCAAAAAATCAGCTACAAAAATATTAAACAATTCCGATAAGGGTAGAATTCGATCTCCAATAGGAATTCTATCCGAACACCCGATCAAACACTCTACCGAGCATCAAATACTCGGCCGAGCAGCCTTATTTCAGCCGAGATTCGGTGGCTTCTCCACCAAGGAACGGAGTTCTCGTTCCTCTCGACTTCTTACATTTCCTATCTCGAACGGTATTTCTTAGCACCCAAGTAAGACTACCTTTCCTAGCTTCAATTGAGGACCTCTCCTATAAATAGAACCCTCTCGCAACACAATATCACACATTCAATCCCCGACATTCGAGACTTGACACACGACGATACATCAACACAATTACACATACCGTACGTTAATATCATACACACACACACGACCCATACACATTTATACAAAAACCCGAGATCACGACCAAAGAAACCGGCCACCTCACCCGTCACTTCACCCGTCTAAACCAAACCACCATAACTCTCCTACGTTACCTCAACGCTCCCGTGTTCAAACCACCTTCCGACGAGCCCTATTCCGAGTAAGCAAAGAATGTAGGTTGAGGGTGTAAAATCAAACCCGACTTCTTCCTTTCTCTCTTCCTTTCTCTCGTCTTCTCCTCGTTTTTCTCGTCGTCGGTACGTTTTTATTATGTGCCTTCGTCACATCTTCTATTTTCTATAATATCGATACTACAAACTATTTTTATACAAAACAACGTTCTTAAAATACGATATCGATTCTCTAGTCGAATATCGTATCAAAAAAAGAACTAAATCAATCTCGTTGATGCTAAGAAATTGTCTTTTGATTTTAATTATAATACGATGATTTTGACGCGGAGAGAATCAACATCTTTTTGTTCGATTTTTGTCTGTTTTCTTTCCAAAACGATTTTCTAAAAAACGTCTTTTTCTAAAAACTATTCCGAATATTTGATATCGATTTCATAATCGAATATAATGAATATCGAAAATTTAGGTCGAGTATAAGTTAATCTATATTTATACGCAATTTAATAAAATTATCAATTTTCGAAAAAAACAAACTCGAAAACAGGCCGCCATGCGACTCGCACAAGTCTCGTGCGAGCTGCATGGCAGCGCGAGGCGCGCCACCATCGTGCGGGTCGCACGGCCTCCTGAAATCCGCGGCTTCGAAACGCAAATCCGTCTTATTTTTCTAACATCCTTGCTTTATTAAAACGATGGTTTTCCTTGGCATATTTCAGGTTTCGATAAATACTTTTTTCAACCTCAGTCAACACACGTGTCATAAAACTTTTCAAATCATGCATGTTATCGAATTTATAATTCTTATTCGATTTATAACCCGGTACTAACTTGTTCGTTCATGTTTGTAGCAATATCTTTTCATTATTTGTTTTAATAGACTAAAACGAACCTCGCATGCTAAATACAACTTTGACGTTACTTTTTAGATGCATTAAACCAACTTAGCAAGCCATTCAATTATTCACATGTTTAGGGAAAACAATGTTTGCATATCATTCATCGTTCAACTAACACATGTATTAGAGAGTCAAACGATATCTTAGTAGAGGCCGCTATGTGCGGGCAGGGTTGGGTGTTCTTTGTGAGCTTCCCAACACGTACCCTCACCCCTTACTCAGAACCATGGTTTCCGGATGTCCGAATCCATTGGCATACGAGAGTCATTCAATACACGGTATCCGATAATGTCGGTATCGGTATCAAATGCAAAGGGATGAACCCATAAACTTTGACATCGGAAATGGGCCGTATTTTGTACATGGCCCACTACGACATAGAGTGGGTTCGAACGGGCCCGAACTCCCACAAACTTCAGTGGCGACTCCAAATTCGATTTAAATTTCAATTCGACCCATCTCATATGGAGATTCATTCGCCTCCCCAAACCCGCGCGTGGCCGCGTCGGGGTGGACCTATGTCATTTCCACAATTTGGCGACTCTGCTGGGGATTAAGTGATGTGTGACTTACCATCGGCATCCTCAGGGTGAGACTCGAATAGAAATCGTTTGACTAGTGCAATACGCGTTTTAGTTTTACGGTTCATGCACAACCCCATCTTTTCCCGGGCCGGTACTGGTGACCGACGTCCCACTATACCATTGATGTAGTCCAAATTGGATATGTCAAAAGGTGTTCATAGCAGATTCGTATGGTTTTACGACATGTTCTAAGCTCAACTCGACTTAGGAAGTCCGCCCCGATTCTCAAATAGGCTATGTACACTGGTATAGACCATTTATAGACTGACCGAGACTTAGTTTAAGAGCATACATGGTGTCATTATACTGTTTCCATGACTACGTGCTGCTTGATGTACATCTTTTTCAAAAACCGTCATTTTCAAAAATTGCATCCTTTTCAAAATATCCAATTTCAAAACCCCGGGCATATACCGAATTTAGAATCTACGATTTTACTCAAAATAGCTCTTTTTCTACCCGGTATTATGCCCAATTTAAAACTCTAAATTATTTTCGAACTTATAAAACCGTCGCCCGGTTCGATTTCCGTTTTCCTTCGAAAAAAACCGGACCATTCCCCGAATTTTTTTCAGGCTTTCAAAAAAAAAATCCATTTCAAAACCTTCATTTTCTTAGGACTTCCCGTATTTAGCAGTGTCGGGTCGTGTCGTAAGTCATCGAGGTCTTTAGCGTCGAAACTCCGTCGATCTTACATCACGTGTTTCCTCCCTATCCCAGTTAGCCTTGTTAGACTAAGGCAAGGCCCAACTACGTAGGACATACTCCTACAAAGGAGGGCCCATTTACACAATCGAGTCCAAAGTCTGGGGGTTGTCCCACGTGAACCTCCTTTCAAACAAGACCCAGCCAACACAGCTGGATCCTAAGGGAGGCCCACTTTCCACGAGTCACCCGTTTAGGCGTCTTTTCTGAGTCATTTCCTTCCTAGTATACTTTTCCCTTGCTCGGGATGTACTTTTGCTCTAGGATTTCGGTTAGTTGCTGACTGCGCGGTATTCTTACAGACAGGCCGCCCTTCAATCGAACCATGACGCAACAAGCCATAGATGAGCTCAGGGCCTCGTTGACCAAGTTGGAAACTATGATCACGACGATGAGGGGGGATCAGATCGCCATCCTCACCCGGGTAAGCGTCATGGAACAAGGAACCCCTAGTGGGAACGTTGACACCGATGGACCGTTAGCTGAATTGGCCAGCGCGGTCCATTTACTGCAGGAACAGGTCCATTTGTCGACCCAAAACTCAATCCACACGAAGAATTCTCGAACCTATAAACCTCTGACCGATGAGGTGCCTGCCAATCTCAACTTGACGGGCCTGCCATTGTTCGAGGGTACAGAAGACCCGGTCCACCATATCCGGGCTTTCAAGGAGTTCAAGGCCCTTAAGGGAGTTAAGTCAAACATGTTCAAGCATCTATTCGCTTCTTCCCTCGAGAAGCACCCAAGGGTCTGGTACTACAGGCTCAATTCCAAGAAGTACAAGACTTGGGATGATGTAGCAACGGAGTTCGTCCGAAACTTTGCGGACAATACTGAAATCCAGACTACCATGCGTACTCTGGAGGTCATGGCCCAAGAGCCCAAAGAGGGGTTCACCAAGTATCTTCAACGATGGAGGGCCGAAAGGTTAAGCTGGTTGACAAGCCCATCGAAAAGGCGCTAGTGGAGGCCTTTGTCAAGAACCTCCTTCCTTCTTACCGGGTTCATCTCAGGTATGCCGTCATACCCAATTTCGCTACTTTAACCGAAATGGGTACCAGAATTGAAGATGACTTAAGGCTAGAGAACCTTACTAAGGCCTCTGCCAAAGGGTATCAAGGGGCCAGCTCGTCCGCCAGCAAGCCCGCAACTCCACCTGCAACCCGCAACATTTTTGACGAGGTCAACTCCTTAGACACCTCATCCAAAAAGAATACTCCAACTCGGGTATCCACAGACATAGGGACCACCTATGCTCATGCCTTACAAAGGCTTTCCTCCAAGGGCCTGATCCAGCCGATAGGCCCAACTCCGGAAGTCCCAATCGAGAAGCGATCTAAGGCCTATAACATCCAGGCCTATTGCCATTATTACCGAGGCAACAGGCACGATACCGAGAAGTGCTGGAAGCTGAAACATCTTATCCAGGACTTGATCGAGAGCGGGAAAATTCCATTGCCCGGGGACCAGACGAGCCATAAAGACAACCCGTTCAGTACTCATACCATCTTTTCCGGGGATGTGATCGATTGCTCTCATCTAATCTCGCCTTTCGTTCCACAGATTAACGGGATCTGGAATGACGATGAAGACGACGTCTACTTACCAAAAGGGGAACCTATCCCTATCACCCCTGAGGAGGTCCGGAAGGCCAAATGCAAAGTCTTGGCCGGCAACCACCACGTCACCTCCGGCCGCTCCGCCCTGGAAGCCGCCACTCAGCCAGCCCAAGTTGAGCTGACTTCTGAAGAGCCGAATACTGATACGGCTCTGGTCAAACAGCTGAAAAGGGCTCGAGTGGATCTCACCATATGGCAGCTTTTGGTCAGTTCTCAAGAGCCTCGAGAAGCGCTTACTAAGGCTCTCGACGAAATCAAGGTTGACTCGATGGTTACCCCCACCGAAATGGTAGCCACTATTTTGCCCCGTATTAAAGGCAAATCTAAGGAAGAAGGCCCACTCATCACCTTCTCCGAGTCCGACCTGCCACCGTTCGGGATGGCCCAAAACTTAGCTCTCTATATTACAGTGATTTGCCGGGGCAAATACCTCCCGATGACCCTGATTAATGACGGGTCCGCTATAAATGTCCTTTCTTTAAGGACTGCTAAGGCCCTCGGCATTACCTAGGCTGACTATCTTCCGACCACGCAAACTATTCAGGCTTTTGACGGAAGCCCGTAATCAGTTGCTGGGGCTATTAAGCTAACAATCATAACCGGCTCGATAGAGAAAGAGCTAGAATTCCAAGTGATTGATGTCACTTCATCTTTGAATCTGCTGCTCGGGAGACCGTGGATTCACGCGGTCAAAGCCGTATCTTCTACCATTCACAGGAAGGTCAAAATGCCTCTACAAGATGGGATCATCACTCTCGAGGCTACCCCCATAGCCGTGTCAAGCTACAACACGGCAGGCCAAGCTGACCCGCGAGGTCTCAATTTCGTGGGAATGATTGAAGAGGAGTACCTCTTCAAGCCCTATTTCACCACTAGCATCGACACGATGCTACAAAACTTGGGCTATCTACCGGGGGCTACTTCAAGGCCCTATCTTCCAGCGGGGAAGGTTATCGAGGTCCTGAATGACGAGCAATCTCGCCTTGGTCTGGGTTACACTATGACGCCAGGACGCATGGACCAAACATAGGCAGTCACGTTCGTCACTCCAGTGGTCGGAGCTGTTCAAGTGGGCCTCTATCAGCCCACCATCTCATATCCCGAGACCAAATTGGCTCGGGAATGCAATTTCATCCCGGATGACATCTTTTCCCTTATCCAGGCCGAATCGAAGAAAGGTGAAAATAATACTAAGCCCGTCCTGTGGCTTCTATTTGGGGAAGATAAGGTTATCCCAATCCTCAAACAGGAGTTAGTGAACCTGATCTTCCGCAGCAACAGGTTCGATCCAACCAAGTTGATCTCCGAAGTTGGTGCTGACACTGGGAAGAGAGCTTGGAGGAAGACAACTAAGTGGACCGACAGCCAGGGTCGAGTCTACAAGCTGACTACCGGTGAAGGTGATATGCCGAATACTGAATCCGAGTCCGAGTCAGAGTCAGAGTCAGAGTTGGAGTCTGAGTCTAAGTCTAGCTTAGAGGATCCAGTACTAGGATCGAGTCTGTAACCCCTCTCCCTTCATTAGCACCCGCCGGAGCCCCGGGGTCTGTCCCGAGGACTTTCCCTATCCTGCCACTGACCAACGATCAGATGGGCGCTCTCTTCGAGCTCTTTTCAAAATTCACTATCAATAATAACAATAACCGTTCTGCTTACGACTTGTCTTATTTTCAAAACATTTTCAAAAACTTTATTTGCAATGACATTGAGAAACCCGACGAACAGGTACCACTGCCTCCGCATCTAATCGAGCAACTCAAACAGAGGGAGTCCCGAGATCCGGTAGTCGAAGAAACCGACTCCATCAACGTAGGAACCCCTTTAGAACCTCAGATGCTTAAGTTGGGCTTATCTTTGGATCCCGAGGAGAAGAGACAATTTACGGATCTCCTCCAAGAATTCAAGGACGTCTTCGCATGGTCCTAGAAAGACATGCCGGGAATAGATCGGGAGATATCTGAATACCGTATACCCATCAAAGACGGGTGTAAACCGGTAAAACAAAAGCTCCGAAGAGGCCCGAATGGTCTCTCAAAGTCAAAGAAGAAGTCGATAAGCAATTCAAAGTGGGCTTTATACAGGTGTCTGAATATCCAGACTGGGTTGCAAACATCGTACCGGTACCCAAGAAAGACGGTAAAGTACGAGTATGCGTAGATTTCCGGGATCTTAACAAGGCCAACCCGAAAGACAATTTTCCGTTACCACACATCGATATACTGGTGGATAACACGGCCGACCATGCCCTTCTATCATTCATGGACGAGGTATGCCGGATACAATCAGATCAAAATGGCGGAAGAAGATATGAGTAAGACCACCTTCATCACACCTTGGGGTACTTACTGTTACAACGTTATGCCATTTGGGCTCATCAACGCCGGGGCCACTTATCAACGGACCGCCACCACTTTATTGCATGATATGATACATAAGGAAGTGGAGGTTTATGTTGACGATATGATTGTCAAGTCCAAAGACCGAAACGAGCACATTGCAGCCCTAAGAAAATTCTTTACCCGATTACGCAAAAACAATATGAGGCTGAACCCTAAAAAATGCAGCTTCGGGGTAACATCGGGCAAGCTACTGGGCCATAACGTCAGCCAGCGCGACATTGAGGTTGACGCAGCCAAAATCAAAGCCATTACCGAGATGCAACCACCCAAAACCGAAAAAGAGATAAGGGGGTTTCTCGGGAAAGTCCAATATATCAGCGGTTTATTTCAAAGCTAACCATGGTATGTGAGCTCATTTTCAAGAAGTTGAAGATAGGAGAACGAACACTGTGGGACGATAAATGTTAAATGGCTTTCGATAAAATCAAGGAGATTCTATCCTCTCCGCCAGTATTAATGCCACCCCAACCGGGCCTGCCTCTGTCGTTATACCTAACAACGATCGAGACAGCCATGGGGGCTATGCTAGCCCAAACGGTTGATTTAGAAGAACGGATTATTTACTACATCAGTGAAAAGTTCTTGGAATACGAGTGCCAGTATACGATGCTCGAGAAGACATGCTTAGCTTTAGTTTGGGCCACTAAAAAGCTCCGACACTATATGCTCAGTCATGAAGTGCACGTATTATCTAGAACGGATCCTATCAAGTATCTATTCAGGAAGCTCATCCTCAATGGCAGAATATCCAGGTGGACTTTAATGATGGCTGAGTTCGATCTTAAGTTCGTGCCGTTAAAAGCTATCAAAGGTCGGGTAGTCGCGGAGTTCCTTGCCGATAGTCCGGTATCCGAGGAAGGACACACCGATACTTGGGCCTTCCCAGATGAAGATATATCCCATACTGACACCGAAACATGGGATTTATATTTTGACGGGGCGTCCAACTTCCAAGGATTTGGGGTCGGGATTTTGCTAATCTCGCCACAAGGGGAACACACCCCATTATCCATCAAGCTAGATTTCGATGCGACTAACAACGCAGCGAATATAAAGCATGAATTCACGGGTTGCAAGCCGCCACTGATTTTGGAGTAACAAACCTCCGGGTCCACGGTGACTCATCTTTAGTCATAAACCAAGCTTTACAGAAATGGAAGACTCGGAACGCAAATCTCGTGGCTTACCAAGCACGAGTAAGGGTTCTCGAAAAACATTTCCAAAAGGTGGAATACATCTATCTACCTCGGGAAGAAAACCAGTTTGCAGATGCTCTTTCAAAATGAGCAACTTTACTGAATATCCCAGCGCATCTAACCAGCATGCCCATTTGCGTCGAAAGGCGATCTGAGCCGGCATATATCCACACTATTCAGAATATCGAAATAACTGATCCAGAACCTTGGTATCAGGCTATTCTGACCTACTTAACATCGGGTGAATATCCTCCGGGAGCTGAAAACCGGGCCAAGAAAGCCCTGCGAAGATGGGCAACCCAGTTCATCCGCACGGACGATGGACAATTATATAAGAAGACGGCACAGGGGGTTCTACTCTTATGCATTGACAAGACGCGAGCCGAAAAGGTCATGGCCGAGGTGCACAATGGTGAAAGTAGTTCGCATATGAACGCCCATATGTTGGCCCGAAAAATCATGAGACTCGGATATTATTGGAATAGCATGGAAACTGACTGTCAGTTATATGTCATACACTGCCATAACTGTCAGATTTTCGCCAATGTACAGCATATGCCGTCATCCCTATTATATACAATGACATCGCCATGGCCATTTTCGACATGGGGAATTGATATAATTGGGAAGGTGAACCCTTCCGAGACAGGGGGTCACTGCTTTATTTTAGTGGCTATTGACTATTTCACCAAATGGGTCGAAGCCGAGTCATACCGGATCTTGAATGCCGAGCCTGTGGCTAAGTTTATCCAAAACAAGATTATATGTCGATACGGGATTCCGCACGAGTTCATCAGTGATCACGGGATCCATTTCCAAGCTGACACCGCTACTTTGTTGGAAAAATATAAAATCCAAAGGCATACTTATTCGCCTTACCGTCCCCAAACAAATGGAGCGGTAGAGGCAGCCAATAAAACGATCGTCACAATACTTAAAAAAATGGCTGAGAATACCGGGATTGGCCGTACAAGATACCTTTCGCCTTATGGGGATATCAGACATCAATTCGCACCGCAACCGGAACAACTCCATATTATCTGACATATGAAATGGAAGCGGTCCAGCCAGTTGAGCTAGAAGTGCCATCCCTCAGGATTTTACTCGAGAGTCAGGAACCTGAAGCAGATTGGGTCCAAGCTCGATATGACTCGCTAGTTCTCTTGGACAAACAGCGGTCCCGGGCCCTGAACAATATCCAGATATATCAAAAGAGGATACAACGGGCTTTCAACAAAAGAGTTAGGCCCAGAAATATCAAAGAAGGGATCTAGTCCTAAAATCCGTTCGGGCCTTGCTGCCAGTTGACCCAAGGGGAAAATTTAAACCCAATTGGGCTGGGCCATACTTAGTAAAGAAAATCCTTTCAGGAGGAGCAGTAATGCTAACGGACTTGGACGGGAACGTGTTCGTCAACCCAACCAACTTGGACCAGTTGAAGCGTTACTACCCTTAAACCCTATCTTAATGCCATTTGCAAAAAAATTAAAATTTTCGAAATTTTAAGCAAGTCAATAAGCTAAGACTATTTATCCTACAGTTGCACATCTCGAATTAATAGTCTTGATGTATTTCATAAATTGCAAAAAAATCTATACTTGAACTACGTTTGGTTTGATTCCGCTAATTGTGGATACGTAGGCAACCCCTCAAAAGGGTACAACCACTGCAATAACGAAAAAGACGGGAACGGTATTCACTAATATGTCTTTTGTTTTAAAAAAACTGATAAATTCGGGAATTTCAAAAATACATCACACAAAAAAAACAACAAAAACAAAAATCACACCACAAAAATAATAGTAGTACTTAAATAATAAAGAATTTAGGAGACTACTCGTCCATTTTTCTTTCCCCTTGTCTTTTGGGTCGCGCGGAGCCCGAGGCCGACGGGGCGAGGGCGAACGTTCCCTAATCACAAGTGGAACCTCTTTAGCTCGAACCCGTTTCTTCGACAACGGGTCTTCTGCCATTGTCACTGGTCCAAGCCGAGCCCGTACGTGCTCGGGGAGTCTGTCTCGAGGACCAAGTCGGTCCTGAACCCTTAACTTTGGGCCGAGTCTCCTTTCCAGGTCTGCCTGGGGGCTCACTTTCCCCCGTGCACCCTTAGTACTGGACCCTTCAGTCTGAGTCCTAGTCTTTCCCTTCTGTCCTGACATTAGCCGAACTAAGGTAGCTGGAGTACTACCATCAGCAAAGAAACCCCGGTTATCTTTAGCTTGTTCCCGACGCAAGAGGTCGAAAGCCTCATCTGTCTTCAGGGCAGCTCGGGCTTTGGCAGAATCCGCCTTTGTCCATTTCACATAAGAATCAGATACCCAGATCGAGGGAAGTGTCTTTGAAACAGGCCAAGTAGCCTGGGTATACCACCGCTGCATCCAGGTGTCGCACATCACATTCGTCAGTTGGGTAGATTCACTCACAACCGCCTCAGTTTCTGGGATTCTTTGGGCCTGACCATATTGCCTAAGTATGCGATCGGGGTAAAGGTGGATTGTCTGCCTAAAAGATAGGATCACCTGATATCGTGCCATATCTCTCGATTCCAAGCCGGTCCAAGCATAAATGGGCAACCAAGGTACGGTCCATCGGATCAGCGGGCCTCCATGAAAAGACAGCACTTCGTCCCAATATTTCTGAGTATTATGACGGGAAAACTCGATGGCCCGTCTCCTCGTCATCACTTGGTTGGGGCGATATCGGCTCACGTCAAGGGGAGGATCCACGATTGACAGCCTCTCGAATAGCCAAAGCTGAAGAATCGCGAAAAAATCAAAAACCGCGAAAAATTGAAAAACCGCGTCCAAAAAAAAAAGTTCGCGAAAACCGAGAAAATCGAAAAACCCAGAAAACCGTGAAAAGCGCGAAAATTCGAGAAAACCGGAAAAATTGAAAAAGCCGGAAAATTGCAAAAAATTGAAAAATCTATATACTTGTAAAAGACGGGTACTCCCAGTCAACCGGGTCGACGGATCCCTTTTACGATTATCCAAACCCTGGATAATCTCTCCTGTGATCAGCCAAGCCGGGCTATGCTCCGTTTCCATCAGGTCAACCACGGTGAAAAGTCGGACATGGCCCATGCAAGATAATAAATCCATATGACCTTCGAAGGCATAAACATGGAGCATACAAAAAGCAAAGGCCCTACGGCTATGAACCGACCTGACCCGGACATCGTGTGGGTTCATGAATTTTTCAGCTAAATCGATCAAGGAAACGGTATCTCCTTCTAGCATACGAGATACCTCCATATGAGAAAGCCCTAAAAATTCTCGTAGTTTCCTCCTTGGATCGTGAACTGAAAACGGAATAGCACGGCGAAGTATGGGATTCCATCCTCCTAAGGCAGCAATCTCCTCAGGAATAGGACAGATTTCGCCTCGAGGGAAGCCAAAGACATGATAAGTATCGTCCCAATAGGACAATCAAGTATCTAAGAAATGACGGTCCACTTGCATTTGACGGATTGTGAATAATTGGTTTATACCATTCTGATTCAGAATGACTTTATCTGCGTCTCTGAAAAATCGGGACCAATCTTGCAGCATTCCGATTAATCGGTCGATCCCCATAATTGGAATTTTTTTTAAAAAAAGAAGAAGAAGAAATTTCTCAAGACTTGTTTCTCTTTGAGAAGGAGGGAAATTGTGAGAATTGTGAAGAAATCAAAAGCAGGAAAAGGGTATTTATAGCATTAACCCCAAACCTTCGTCCCTATTTTGGGATTCCTAATCCCAGAGGATTTAGCATACAGGCCTTATCCTAGGATATGGCTAAGTTACCCCGAGCATTCCTATTCAAAGTCAGAAAATACTCTAATTTTCAAAATTTCCTCAAATTCAAAAATTCAAAACCTTTCTAAAAATTTTTATTCCCCTGCGCGAGTCATTTCTCCTAAAAATGTTACATGCAAAACTTTGCAACTTTGCATAATTATATAAAGGAACGACTCAAGTCGGGACCATACGACTAAACTCCCCAGGGGCATTCTCTACGGGATGGACCCACATATAGGTACACCCAGGACTTACACGACAAGTTCAAAATCCCGACGGAGTTATCATCATCAGCTCAGGTACATTTCTGATCCGTGGCCGGTGGGCCCTTTACGCAGAGTCTAACGGACTTTAAACGACCCGATCGGAAGTCTGCTAGGTCTTCATTTGACCTGGTAGCTACTCTGACTTTCGCCCTGTCCAAGCCTCAGTCAGATTGGGGGCTCTGTAGACACCCACATTTGGCAATTAGGTTTCTATAATAGTTTCCGACAAACACCCGATGATGATCCGACGCAAACATGCTTTAACGTACTCGAAAATGGGCTCAAAATCATGGATATTTGGCTTGGGCTTTTTACGGAGTACAAATCTCACGAAATCAACCTCAAAATCAAGCCCAGTGGGTCATTTCGAGTCAAATAAGACTAATTTGGGTCGAATCCGACACCAGGGGCAAAACCGTCTTTTAGCGACCGAGTCAAAACCCGGTCAAAGATACTCTCGAGTCACATGGACCAGCCGTGACACCTCACGAGTTCGGCCTAAACTTGAACACTACCAAAAAATCAGCTACAAAAATATTAAACAATTCCATTAAGGGTAGAATTCGATCTCCAATAGGAATCCTATTCGAACACCCGATCAAACACTCGACCGAGCATCAAATACTCCGCCGAGCAGCCTTATTTCAGCCAAGATTCGGTGGCTTCTCCACCAAGGAACGGATTTCCCGTTCCTCTCGACTTCTTACATTTCCTATCTCGAACGGTATTTCTTAGCACCCAAGTAAGACTACCTTTCCTAGCTTCAATTGAAGACCTCTCCTATAAATAGGACCCTCTCGCAACACAATATCACAGATTCAATCCCCGACATTCGAGACTTGACACACGACGATACATCAACACAATTACACATACCGTACGTTAATATCATACACACACGACCCATACACGTTTATACAAAAACCCGAGATCACGACCGAAGAAACCGGCCACCTCACCCATCACTTCACCCGTCCAAACCAAACCACCATAACTCTCCCACGTTACCTCGACGCTCCCGTGTCCAAACCACGTTCCGACGAGCCCTATTCCGAGTAAACAAAGCATGTAGGTTGACGGTGTAAAATCAAACCCGACTTCTTCCTTTCTCTCGTCTTCTCCTCGTTTTTCTCGTCGTCGGTCCGTTTTTATTATGGGTCTTTCTCACATCTTCTATTTTCTATAATATCGATACTACAAACTATTTTTATACAAAACAACGTTCTTAAAATATGATATCGATTCTCTAGTCGAATATCGTATCAAAAAAAGAACTAAATCAATCTCGTTGATGCTAAAAAATCATCTTTTGATTTTAAATATAATACGACGATTTTGACGTGGAGAGAATCAACATCTTTTTGTTCGATTTTTTTCTGTTTTCTTTCCAAAACGATTTTCTAAAAAACGCCTTTTTCTAAAAACTATTCCGAATATTTGATATCGATTTCATTATCGAATATAACGAATATCGAAAATATAGGTCGAGTATAAGTTAATCTTTATTTATACGCGATTTAATAAAATTATCAATTTTCGAAAAAAACGAACTCGAAAACAGGCCACCATGCGACTCGCACAAGTCTCGTGCGAACCGAATGGCAGCGCGAGTCGCGCCACCTTCGCGCGGGTCGCGCGGCCTCCTGAAATCCGCGGCTTCGAAACGCAAATCCGTCTTATTTTTCTAACATCCTTGCTTTATTAAAACGACGGTTTTCCTTGGCATATTTCAGGTTTCGATAAATACTTTTTTCAACCTTGGTCAACACACGTGTCATAAAACTTTTCAAAATCATGCATGTTATCGAATTTATATTTCTTATTCGATTTATAACCCGTTACTAACTTGTTCGTTCATGTTTGTAGCAATATCTTTCCATTATTTGTTTTATTAGACTAAAACGAACCTCGCATGCTAAATACAACTTTGACGTTACTTTTTAGTTATTCACATGTTTAGGGAAAACAATGTTTGCATATAATTCATCGTTCAACTAACACACGTATTCGAGAGTCAAACGATATCTTAGTAGAGACCGCTATGTGCGGGCGGAGTTGGGTGTTCTTTGTGAGCTTCCCAACACGTACCCTCACCCCTTACTCAGAACCACGGTTTCCGGATGTCTGATTCCACTGGCATACGAGAGTCATTCAGTACACGGTATCCGATAATGTCGGTATCGGTATCAAATGCAAAGGGACGAACCCAATAAACTCCGACATCAGAAATGGGCCGTATTTTGTACACGGCCCACTACGACATATAGTGGTTTCGAACGGGCCCGAACTCCCACAAAGTTCGGTGGCGACTCCAACTTCGATTTAAATTTCAATTCGACCCATCTCATATAGAGATTCATTCGCCTCCCCAAACCCGCGCGTGGCCGCGTCGGGGTGGACCTATGTCATGTCCACAACTTACATTTCGTATTTTACCGCTTTTGTATGATTTACCGCTTTTATGATCATAATCGCATGCTGAATAACCTAACACGAAATCAAGACATAAACAAACTAATCTTAACAAGACAAGCAGTGGTCTGGTCCTTTATTAATCTCGATGCTCACACCTCACATGTGGCTCGATGCATCCTTATTAATGTCGTACGGACGCACTTTAAGTAGAATACCATGTAAGATGTACCACGAGAATGACTAATATCCGTATTATCACGTTAAAACTGATTTGCTAATTTGAATATTATCTAGTACTCTCTACTCTCCATCCTGCATCTTTTCATGGCCTGCTTTTCACGTGAAATCGATTGCAAAGAATGTAAAACCACTTACTTTGACGACAAACTTACTTGTCCCTAAACAACCGACGTAGCAAAAGCATACGGTTAAAACAACGAATGTTATCACATTTACGCCACATTCGGAACAAAGTTATCAGTCCATCGATTGATTAGTAAAGGCTGCTACTTACGGGCGGGATTGGGTGTTAATGTCTATCGAACATTGGCTTCCCAATACGTAACCTCAATCCTTACTCAGAATCTTCGGTTTCCGGATGTCCGAAATCATTGGCAATGAGAGTCATTCTAGACATGGAATGCTTAAGGGTACAAGACATTCTAGACCAAATCGAGGTCTGAGACATCGTCCCGGACGCGAGCTCGGACTGGCTCCGGATGCACAGGCATTTCAGCGGGCCGTGTGAGTGGCCGCCGCGACGGTTTGTACGGGTGTGTGCGGCGATTAGGTGGCAGCGTCCACACTACTCTGATTACGACCAACAACCTACTCCGGTTGCGACTTTGAGTCTATGAGACTACTTCGTCTCTAAACTCCCAGTGACCTACTCCGGTCACAACACATTGATAATTTAAAGAAAGTTACAAGGTGTTACAATTCTAACCAAGTTAGACAAGTAAACAATTGCATAGACAACAATAGGTTTGACTGTGACTTCGAAGAATTTTTTAAAATATTTTGCAAAAAAAAAAATTTATGTTTAAAACCTTGAAAGAACAGATTTACAAAAACCAAATTTATGATAGAAAGTCTTGAGTAATAAATGAAGCACAAAAGGGTTCTTTTTATAGAAGATATGAAATTGGATAATAGATTGTGCTCCATGCTATTATACAGCAGTCAGTACACTGAAGTAAGACTCCCATAAATAAAGGGGCTATAAGGTGGACTGCTACACAAGCATATGGAAACTTGGTTATGAAATTTTCCCAAAATAAAAGAGAATTTCTTCTCCAAGAAAAGCAAGTCTCGTAATTGATTTGAAATTTGTTATACCCAAATTTGGAAAGTCAAATGAATTTTTTCAGCAAGAAACCAAATTTCCACATTTTATAAATTTTCAAAGTCAGAATTGTGTAGAAAGATTTTTTGAAGGATATTTCAATTTTCTCAAAACGAAATCTATCTACTGTTGAACCGGTAATAATTAAACCGACTGTATCCAAAAGTCTCGTTCACCAGTTACCTTTACTGCTACTAAGTATAAAGGTTACTTATTCTTTAATGAATGACAATTTATTGTTACGACTCTAGTCTTCGGCAGTCTTTTTGCCTTTGACGATCTTGGAATCAACACTTCATGAATTAACACTTAATTACGATTCTTAACCCGAAAAGTTTGAACTTAATAGAACACGTTAAAATGAGCTAGTCATCATCAACAAACCCATCATATATGAAATGGGAATATCATGGATGGAGGGAGTATGACAAATGATTCCATTCAGCTTGAAAATTAACTATACATACGTTTTCTGTTCACTATTTTAAATTTATGTACTGAGAGGAAGTGCACTAGAGAGAAAGTGCACTAGTAAATTAATATGGTTGTAGCTCAATTTGATACTCCTTTTGTTCCATATGATTTTATAAGTTTGCTTTATACACGTACATCAATGCACGTTTTCTTTTGTTCATATATTTAATTACATATTTCTAAAAATTATAAAAAATTGATATTCATAATGCACTCGATTAGACAATTTAAACAAGATCTCACATGATTATATTTTATCTTATATATTAGTGGATATATCGAAGATTCTTCTCACTTATGAATAATGTCTAAAAAGTAAATGTATGAAATCAAATGAAACGGAGTACATCACAGTTTTACGTTAGAACACTTTTAAGTTATAACCCCATCCAATTGTTTAAGCTACAACATTCAACCTTAAATGGACCCATATGTCGATAAATTTTTCACTCTTATTTTTTGATAGACTAAGGCCCTGTTCTTCTCAGCTTATTTTCAACCCGTTTCAGACCAGCTCAGCTTCTATCAGCTTAGCCCAGCTCTTATCAGCTCAGCCCAGCTCCTATAAGCTCAGCTCAGCTCTAATATTTTCAGCCCAGCTCCAATATTTTCAGCTCCTAAAATAATACTTCAATAATAATAATAATAATAATAATAATAATAATAATAAATAAGGTTATTTAACAGAAATAATACCAACTTTGGGTGGTATTCCATCAATGAAACCAACTTTAATTAATACGGGAATAAAACCAAGCATGAGACATATTATACGAGAATGAAATTTGTTTTACCTGCTACCGCCTACACCCGTCAATATTACCACTAATACAAGGTTTAACTTCATTAAAGTACCTAATTCACTTTTAACTTCATTAATTCCCAAACTTCAAACTTCAAACTAATCAATTCATCTTCATCACTTCATCATTCACTTCGTCGAAGATAATTTTTTACGAAACTCTTGTTTGTTTATCTTTCTCCGACTTTTCTACGTCCGTGTTTATAATTGATTATCATTAATTTTGTCGGAAATCAATTTTCAGGGGTATTGTCAAGTTCATTCCTCTATCTTGTGGTTCGGCAATGTCAACGGTGAGTTTTCTTTTCATTTCCCCCAAATCGATTTTTCTGGGTTTAACTTAGGTTTTCTATTTTTCTGGGTAAACTTAGGATTTTCTTATTGGTTTAATTTGGGGGTTTAAGTGTCTAATTAGTGTTCTTTTTTAATTGATTTGATTGAAAACGTAGGTTGATCCAACCCTAAGATAAAGCGTAAGATTAGGAGAGAGAATTTGATTTAGGACAATGAAGAAGATGAAGATGGGTGTTTGTTATTAGTATGGGACCCCCAAAAACCGACTTCATCCGGTCATTTAAGAGGCAATTTCATTCTCGTATAATATGTCTCATACTTGGTTTTATTCCCGTATTAATTAAAGTAGGTTTTATTGATGGAATACCACCTAAAGTTGATATTATTCCTGTTAAATAACCCTAAAAAATATAATAATAATAATAATAATAATAATAGTAATAACAATAATAATAATATATTTATTATTTATTTATTTATATGAAACAGAAGTTGCATTAAGATCGAAACAAATTACAATAAATCATTATTATTATTATTGTTGTTGTTGTTGTTATTACATTTCGATATTAATGCAAGTTTCTTTTTATAAAAAAATAATAAGAATGATAATGTTGTTGTTGTTGTTTTATTAGTCATATCTTTTAATGTTAATAATAATAACAAATTATTATTATCATCGTCATCGTTGTTGTCGTCGTCGTCATCATCATTGTTATTATTATTAATTTTTTTTTGCAAGAAAGGTACATCTTATTATATTAATAAGAATGAAGATCTTACAAAAGTAAATCCCCTAAAGTTCTCAATTACATCAAACATTTGATGCTAAGATCGACACCATTACCCCTTAATCTAGTGTAGACATCAAACTTGATCTTGTTAACAATACTGGCTATAGAACTATTCTTCCCCTCAAATATACGAGCATTACTTTCAACCCATATGGAGTAAATTGCAGCAGCTAAGCAATTACAGTACCACTGATGCTTCCAGTGTCTTCTCTTCCCTCCTAACGCACTCCAATGTAGCTCCTTAATAAGGTCAATACCCCTTCCTGTGATTTGCATCTAATAGAGCAAGTTTTGCCAAACTTGCCTCGAGAACGAGCAGTGAAAGAAAAGGTGTCTTTGTGGACATGACATAGGTCAATCCCAACGCGGCCACGCGCGGGTTTGGGAAGGCGAATGAATCTCCATATGAGAATGGATCGAATTGAAATTTAGGTCAAAGTGGAGTCGCCACCGAATTTTATGGTTATTCGGAACCATTCGAGCGCACTCTATGTCGTAATGGTTCGTATACAAAATACGGCCCATTTCCGATGTCAGAGTTTATTGGGCTCGTCCCTTTGCATTTGATATCAATACCGATATTATCGGATATTGTGTATTGAATGACTCTCGTGCTCCAACGGTTTTGGGCATCCGGAAACCGAGGTTCTGAGTAAGGGGTGAGGGTACGTGTTGGGAAGCCCACAAAGGACACCCAACCCCGCCCGCACATTAGCGGCCTCTACTAAGAATTCGAATGACTTTCCAATACGCGCGTTAGTTAAACGGGAAAATGATATGCAAAAATTATTTTCCCTAAACATGTGAATGAAATTGAAAAGGGGATTCTAAGTCAATTTAATGCAATTAATTCTCCGTCAAAGTGGAATTTTAGCATGTGGGTTCATTTAGTAAAATAAAACAAACGATGAAAATTGACAAAAGAAACAAACAAACTTTTAGTAACGGTATAACGAATAATAACAGTTTGTGCAAATATTGAATGAGATGAAAAGATGCAAATATGATGATGCATGGTTTGAAAAGATAGTATACACGTGATTAATTAGACACGTGTTGACCTAAACCATAAAATACTATCGAATTTGAAAAGAAGGATGTACGACTCGTGTTTTGGTCGTTATGAGGTCACTCGATCGAGTGGTCGATGGACTCGATCGAGTGGACCTGTAAAAAATGATTCTGTTTTGAATTATAGACCGTACTCGGCCGAGTTATTGACCAACTCGGTCGAGTACGTAGCCACTCGATCGAGTCACTGTGAGACTCGACCGAGTGGAGGTCGTGACAGACTTTCTGGTTCGATTTTTGGGGTGCCACTCGACCGAGTGGGCTAGGCACTCAGTCGAGTGCCCCCTGTGCAAATTGTAATTCGCTTGCAATTTTATTATTGATTTCGAAATTGCTTTTGATTTTCGATGAATCGACGGTTTTACCGAATTCAGCATGAGTATTGCATGACCTATCCTCGATTCGGTTTTTTTATAAATCATTGATTTAGTTAAACCGAATATAAATATTGTTGAATTTATACCCGATTCTAAATTTGAATACTCATCGTATCCCACACTCGATTATGGAATCGATATGGAATTCTAGAGCGGAAAAATAAAGAAAATTGATTTGAGTCGTTTTAAGTCGATCAAAATGACATGAATTTCTCTCCGCGTTTGTAGTGTCATAATTATAACATGACATCTACGTTAGCATCAACGGAAAATCGAATTGATTGAATTAAATTGACTAGATTTGCTAGATTTGACATCCAATTATGAAATTGGTATCGAATCTACGAAATCGACACTTTGCTTAAATTAGAGGACTTGATTCCCTCGGCTTTTCCGACATCGAAATAAATCCCGAGGGATTGTGATGTCGGATCCGCGTCAACGGGTTTCGACCCTTATTAAAATTGTTTTAAAAAAATTGATGAGTGCAAGATTGATGATGATGACGACAAAAATAATAACGAATTGTTGTTTAAGTTGACTTATCTCAATAATCAAATAGTCGGGGTATCGGAATAAGCGACCGTCAACGCTGTGTGCAGTACACTTGTATATTCGTGTTTTCTTATTCCGATATCCCTCTTATTCGACACAAATTGATAAGTATTTTAATGCTTTGATATTAATTATAATATCGATATTATGATGCAATGAACAAAATAATAAAAAAACAAAAAAAGACGAAAAAAAAGATGACGGGCGACGAAGAGAGAAGGAAAAGAGAACGGGGTTTTGACACCCTCAACCTACATGTTCTTGTCTCGGAACGGACTCGTAACCGTGGTTTAACACAAGAGTCTTCGAGGTTTTATGAAGATTAAGTTATGGTGGCTCGGGATTGATTCCTAAAACTAGGTTTAGGGTTTTTGCTAGTGTTGAATTGCTAGGGTTTGATTAGGGTTGTATGTGTAAAAAAGTTGTGAGATTAGGGTTCGAAAAAGTGTCTTGAAGGGTGAGCAAGGGGTTGCTTATATAGGCAAAATTAGGGCACCCGGTTAGGGTTACTCGACCGAGTGGATGGCTAACTCGGTCGAGTGGCCCGTTACGCCTGCAGCCGCGTTCGAAACAGAACCACTCGATCGAGTGGGTCGGGTATTCGATCGAGTGGCTCAAATGGGTTACGCGGATCTATTGACCTAGACCTTGACTTTGGATGCTTGATGGGTTTTGTGTTTGACTTGGACTTTTGATGATGTGAGGGGCTGTTTTGTGTGTCTCGGAAACGACTTTGACCGGGGTTGACCCAATCGCAAAAAGTCGGTTTTATTTCCGGTGTCGGTTTCGGCCCAAATTAGCCTTATTTGATTGGAAACGGCCCACTAGACCTGGATTTGAGGTTGATTTTGTGATATTTGTACTCTGTAAGTGTGTTAGCCAACGTTTAATGGATTTGAGCCCGTATCCGAGCGCATAGAAGCATGTTAGCGTCCGATCATCATCGGGTGTTTTTTTTTGTAAACTGCTATAGACACCTGGTAGTCAAAATACAGGTGTCTACAGAGCCCCCACTCTGACTGAGGCTTGGACAAGGCGAAAGTCAGAGTAGCCACCAGGCCAATCGAGGATTGAAACCTGGCGGACTTCCGGTCGGGTCGTTTATAGTCCATTAGACTCGCGTGAAGGGCTCGCCAGCCATAAGCTAGAAGTCATACCTGAGTTGATGATGATAACTTTGTGGGGAATCGAACTTGTCGCATAAGTCCTGGGTGTGCCTGTGTGTAGGCCCATCCCTTGCCATTCCGGGAAAATTGCCGCCTTGGGCTTCCCGCTGAGGAGGTGTAGTGGGTTGTAAGTCCCTGTCTCTGTTTGAGTCGTACCTGTATAAGTCACATAAAATGCATGCAACACGTAGGTAGTAAAATGACTCGCGCTGAGGAAAAATGATTTTTGAATTCTTGAATTCTTGAAATTTTTGAAATCTTGTATTTTTGAAATTTTGAAAATTTTGACTCCTAAAGCATTTTAGGAAAGAAATTTGCAATTTAAATAGACCGAAATTTGACCTTGTCGAAAAGGATTTTTTTTTTCGAGTGGCTAAGTCTTGCAAATTTTAAAGTGGAATTTGAAGAGAGAGGTCTACCGACAGACTCGACTCTGGACGTGACCGGACGAGCTGACAGACACGAATGGACTCTCGAGGGGTTGGACCGAGACTCGGTAGGGGGTGGGCCACCTAACAAGGCTCTCGAGTTGCGCTATTCCGTAGCCTAGGCGAGTGGCAACACGGTCGAACATCGAAATGGGATGAATATGACATAGGGGACTTGTAGTAGTCTGTAATGAGACTGTTTTAGTCTGGTGCCCTTCTGGATTTCTGATTTTAGGGTACAGTCCAAAATGGGTACTTCTTCGAGTCCTGACAGATTCTCGTCTTTGATTGAGCCGAGTATTAGGACACACTATAGAAAGGAGGCTAGATTTTGGAAGTATTTGGATTATGTGAGTGGATGGAGAACTTCTGTCTAATAGAAGCCCCCAGGACGACAAAGCTAGCTACTGAGAACATGACAGTGTCGTGACCGGAGTGATAGTGCTTTTTTGAATGTGTGTCGATGTGAGTGGTTGTGCCTCCGTTGAAAGGCTGCCTACGTATTCACGTGTGGTGAAATCAAACCATGCCGTAGTTCAGTCTTTTGGAAGATGTCATATGGTGCCTATTCTAATAGGACTTTGTGTGTAACTAGCCATAATGACGGTGTAGGCTAGGTACATTCCCAGTGATGTTTTGATCAAAGGGCTTGAATGGTTAGGATATTAATCCCATGACTGTGAGCGCTATCCGGGGTAGCCCCCAGAGGTGGTGTGAATTATTTGGGCATGTTCTATGCCGACTGCAAGTTGAGTTCCCGTGTTCGGGGTTGGTAACTGGTTTTGATGAGAAGAGTTGGGATGAGATTTTAACGAGTTTTGTTCTCGGGATTTTTAACGAGTTCTGCTCTCGGGGATTTTAACGAGTTTTGTTCTCGGGATTTTTAACGAGTTCTGCTCTCGGGGAATTTTAACGAGTTTTGTTCTCGGGATTTTTAACGAGTTCTGCTCTCGGGGAATTTTAACGAGTTTTGTTCTCGGGATTTTTAACGAGTTCTGCTCTCGGGGAATTTTAACGAGTTTTGTTCTCGGGATTTTTAACGAGTTCTGCTCTCGGGGAATTTTAACGAGTTTTGTTCTCGGGATTTTTAACGAGTTCTGCTCTCGGGGAATTTTAAAGAGTTTTGTTCTCGGGATTTTTAACGAGTTCTGCTCTCGGGGAATTTTAACGAGTTTTGTTCTCGGGGAATTTTAACGAGTTCTGCTCTCGGGGATTTTAACGAGTTTTGTTCTCGGGATTTTTAACGAGTTATGCTCTCGGGGAATTTTAACGAGTTTTGTTCTCGGGATTTTTAACGAGTTCTGATCTCGGGGAATTTTAACGAGTTTTGTTCTTGGGATTTTTAACCAGTTCTGCTCTCGGGGAATTTGCTGTTTTTGGAAATGTGGTGCTAAGAAGTAAGTGGCTTTGATGATCCGAAATCTGGAGCTCGATTTTGTGGAGCTGAGGCTTCGGGGGTAAGGTATTGTAATGTGGTAGGAAAGGGGGAAGTCGAGTAAAAATGGCTCGAACTTCGATTGGGCTGGTTTGATAATGCGGGATCTGGTTTCCAGGTCTGGCCCTAATGGTTAAGGGTATCCTATGGAGCTTGAATCCTCAAAATTCCGGGCTGTCTCTGGCCTAGGTCTCGAGGAGGTCTTGAGGGTTGTTATGTGGGAAGGCTAAATGTGGTGTTAGCTAACCAGCTTGATTGTTACTCCGCTATTGGATGGTATTGATAATTTTGAATTTGACCGTACGACGGTCAAAGGATTTTCACTTGAGTTGACCGTTGACGGTTGACCACGGTCATGGGTATTGATAATTTTGCCCGTACCCTGGTCGTGGGGCTTTCACTTGAATTGACCGTTGACCACGGTCATGGGTATGCTGAATTTTTTTGATGATGGCCTGTTTTTTTTGTTTTTTTTTGGCCTTTTGCTTTTTTCCTCATGGACTTTCGTTTCTTTTTTTTTTTGTTCAGTTTTTTTTTTTTTTTAGCCTTTTTTGTTTTTTTGTTGGTCAGACTAACACCTAAGGTAGGGATTGGTCAGTCTTATCGGATGGGTGTTTTATATATTGTGGGAAATGGGCTTGCCTCCCGTCTTGAACCCAAACTAGAAGATTACCTAGATCTATCATAGGATTCGATACCGCTCCTGCTACGGGTAGTTATGTGGTTTTTTTATACCAGACATGGAATAGGTAAAAAGAAAACACGGGCTCGGTTTCCTGCAGTCATTACAGATGTGCCTATAATAGTCACGTGCGTGTGCTCACAGTGTATGATGGTGTTCATCATGTTCTCGGAAACACATAAGGAAAGTATATATGAGAAACAGGAAAGCTGTTTTTATTGAACTTTGGAAAAGAGGACAAGATACAATTGACTCTGACTTCGACTTTGACTTTGACTTTGACTTTGGAATAGAACATCCTAGACTCAGACTCAGACTCGGACTTAAATCAAGTCCGGACTCTTGGATGCATGAGAGGTAGACTGGATGCTTCGGTCATCGGGCCCTGTGTAGTCCACGAGGGGCTTTGCAAGTGACAATGTTTCCAAAACGGGAGTCTTCCCGGCATCGAGGAAGTCTTGAATGAGATGTTTCAGCTTCCAGCATTGTTCTGTATCGTGTCCCCTCCCTCTGTGGAATTTGCAGTAATGCTCGGCGTTCCATGCTTTGGAACGTTTCTCCACAGGTGGGTCGGCTGTTGGGCCTATAGGTAGCACTAGGCTCTTCGGAACCAACCTCTGGAAAGCGACAGTGTAGGACATATCCAAGTGGGTAAATGTCCTTTCCTTTGACTGGTTCTTGATTTTTGGAGAGGTGACTTGAGGGTTACCTCTCTCGGCCTTGCCATCTTGAGGGTATCGGACAGTTTCGTAAGAGTGTTCACCCTTCAAATGACTGGGTTGGGTGATTGGCTGCCTTACCCGCTCTAGTTGTGTTAGACGGGAACGGGTTCTTACAAGGTCTTTTTCGATGATGGTTACCCTGGCATTTAGGTCATCTAGGGCGGTATTGATTTTCGAGAAGATGTTGTTAACGGAGCAAGATAGCATAAGCATACTCCCCTGGATATCCCCTTTCTTGACGGCGTCGGATTTGGTGTGGTTTGGTAGTGTCTCGTTCATAGGGTCCTAGATCGGAAGAAACGACAGGTATTAGAACTCGCCTAAGCTCGGTTTTGTGTACATTATGAGTCAAACTAGACATGGCCCGGAGTGATGGAAATGACTAAGACTCTCGGACCGGGATACTTGAATGTTGACCTAGACGAGGTAACGACCGCAAATTAGACTCGAGCTGCAGAAGGGTGAGTCCGAAAATTGGGCGACCATGTTTGACTCGGATTAGACCCTCCTAAGACAAATGTGTAGGGTGTGATTCTCGGAGTGACCATGATTAATCGCTCCGTCGGAGAATGGCCCCCCAAGTGAGACTAAGGACTCATACGGTGTGGCATCTAAGTGACTCAAAGGTGGGGTGCGTGAAACACGTGTAAGACACGACCCTTAGGGCAACCGTGATTGATCGCCCTGCTAAGGGGTAGCCCCCTAATGGGATTGAAGATTTTGTTAAGACTCGATTGTTGAACGATTGACCCTTAGACGTAAGGACCGCGAACCTTTTGTTCTAGGGTTATGCCTTGTAAAAGGTTGACTCGGAAAAGACACCTAGACGGGTGACTCGTGAAAGGTGGGCCTTCCTTAGGATTCGGCCATGTGGGCCGAGTCCTGTTCGAAGGAAGGTCCACGTGAGACGTTACCAGACTTTTAGACTCGAATGTGTAGACGGGCCATCCTTGTAGGAGTATATCCTACGTAGGTGGGCCTTGCCTTAGTCTAATAAGGCGGACTGGGATAGGGAAGAAACTCGTGATGTACGATCAGCGGAGTTTCGACGCTAAAGACCTTGACGACTTACGACATGACCCGACACTGCTAAATACGGGAAGTCCTAAGAAGAGGAAGGTTTTGAAAATTGATTGTTTTGAAAATTCCGAGATAACTTGGTGAAGAGGCCCGATTTTTCGAGAAAAATCGGAAAGTGTATCGGGCCTCGGTTTTGAAAGTTCGAAGATGCTTCAAGTTTTGAATTGGGCAGCATACCGTCTAGAAAATAGGTTGTTTTGAGTAAAATCATAAGTCCTAAATTTCGGCAGCTTTCCGAGTTTTTGAAAGATGAATATTTTTGAAAAGATGCATTTTTGAAAAAGTTGACGGTTTTTGAAAACGACACACAAACCAAGTAGCACGTAGTCACACAAGCATTATAACGACGCCATGTATGCTCTACACTAAGTCTCGGTCGGTCTATAGAGTGTCTATACCAGTGTACATAGTCTAGACGTTGATCGGGATGGACTTTCTAAGTCGAGTTGAGCTTAGAACATGCCGCGAAACCCACTCGAATCGACTATGGACACCTTTTGACATATTCATATTGGAGTACATCAACGGTATAGTGGGACGTCGGTCGCGAGTACCTGCCCGGGAAAATATGGGTTATGCATGAACCGTAAAACTAAGACGCGTATTGTACTAGTCAAACGATTTCTATTCGAGTCTCACCCTGAGGATGCCGATGGTAAGTCACGCATCAGTTAATCCCCAGCGGAGTCGCCAAATTGTGGACATGACATAGGTCCACTCCGACGCGGCCACGCGCGGGTTTGGGAAGGCGAATGAATCTCCATATGAGAATGGATCGAATTGAAATTTAGGTCGAAGTGGAGTCGCCACCGAATTTTATGGTTATTCGGAACCATTCGAGCCCACTCTATGTCGTAATGGTCCATATACAAAATACGGCCCATTTCCGATGTCAGAGTTTATTGGGCTCGTCCCTTTGCATTTGATATCAATATCGACATTATCGGATATTGTGTATTGAATGACTCTCGTGCGCCAACGGTTTTGGGCATCCGGAAACCGAGGTTCTGAGTAAGGGGTGAGGGTACGTGTTGGGAAGCCCACAAAGGACACCCAACCCCGCCCGCACATTAGCGGCCTCTACTAAGAATTCAAATGACTTTCCAATACGCGCGTTACTTAAACGGGAAAATGATATGCAAAAATTATTTTCCCTAAACATGTGAATGGAATTGAAAAAGGGTTTCTAAGTCATATTAACGCAATTAATTCTACGTCAAAGTGGAATTTTAGCATGTGGGTTCATTTAGTAAAATAAAACAAACGATGAAAATTGACAAAAGAAACAAACAAACTGTTAGTAACGGTATAACGAATAATAACGGTTTGTGCAAATATTGAATGAGATGAAAAGATGCAAATATGATGATGCATGGTTTGAAAAGATAGTATACACGTGATTAATTAGACACGTGTTGACCTAAACCATAAAATACAATCGAATTTGAAAAGAAGGATGTACGACTCGTGTTTTGGTCGTTATGAGGTCACTCGATCGAGTGGTCGATGGACTCGATCGAGTGGACCTGTAAAAGATGATTCTGTTTTGCACTATAGACCGTACTCGGCCGAGTTATTGACCAACTCGGTCGAGTACATAGCCACTCGATCGAGTCACTGTGAGACTCGACCAAGTGGAGGTCGTGACAAACTTTCTGGTTCGATTTTTGGGGTGCCATTCGACCGAGTGGGCTAGGCACTCGGTCGAGTGCCCCCTGTGCAAATTGTAATTCGCTTGCAATTTTATTATTGATTTCGAAATAGCTTTTGATTTTCGATGAATCGACGGTTTTACCGAATTCAGCATGAGTATTGCATGACCTATCCTCGATTCGGTTTTTTTATAAATCATTGATTTCGTTAAACCGAATATAATAAATATTGTTGAATTTATACCCGATTCTAAATTTGAATACTCATCGTATCCCACACTCGATTATGGAATCGATATGGAATTCTAGAGCAGAAAATTAAAGAAAATTGATTTGAGTCGTTTTAAGTCGATCAAAACGACATGAATTTCTCTCCGCGTTTGTAGTGTCATAATTATAACGTGACATCTACGTTAGCGTCAACGAAAAATCGAATTGATTGAATTAAATTGACTAGATTTGCTAGATTCGACATCCAATTATGAAATTGGTATCGAATCTATGAAATTGACACTTTGCTTAAATTAGAGGACTTGATTCCTCGGCTTTTCCGACATCGAAATAAATCCCGAGGGATTGTGATGTCGGATCCGCGTCAACGGGTTTCGACCCTTATTAAAATTGATTTAAAAAATTGATGAGTGCAACATTGATGATGATGACGACAAAAATAATAACGAATTATTGTTTAAGTTGACTTATCTCAATAATCAAATAGTCGGGGTATCGGAATAAGCGACCGTCAACGCTGTGTGCAGTACACTTGTATATTCGTGTTTTCTTATTCCGATATCCCTCTTATTCGACACAAATTGATAAGTATTTTAATGCTTTGATATTAATTATACTATCGATATTATGATGCAATGAACAAAATAATAAAAAGAACGAAAAAAGACGAAGAAAAAGAGGACGGACGACGAAGAGAGAAGAAAAAAAAAACGGGGTTTTGACACCCTCAACCTACATGTTCTTGTCTCGGAACGGACTCGTAACCGTGGCTTTAACACAAGAGTCTTCGAGGTTTTATGAAGATTAAGTTATGGTGGCTCGGGATTGATTCCTAAAACTAGGTTTAGGGTTTTTGCTAGTGTAGAATTGCTAGGGTTTGATTTGGGTTGTATGTGTAAAAAAGTTGTGAGATTAGGGTTCGAAAAAGTGTCTTGAAGGGTGTGCAAGGGGTTGCTTATATAGGCAAAGTTAGGGCACCCGGTTAGGGTTACTCGACCGAGTGGATGGCTAACTCGGTCGAGTGGCCCGTTACGCCTGCAGCCGAGCTCAAAACAGGACCACTCGATCGAGATGGTCGGGTACTCGATCGAGTGGCCCAAATGGGTTGCGCGGATCTATTGACCTGGACCTTGACTTTGGATGCTTGATGAGTTTTGTGTTTAACTTGGACTTTTGATGATGTGAGGGGCTGTTTTGTGTGTCTCGGAAACGACTTTGACCGGGGTTGACCCAATCGCAAAAAGTCGGTTTTATTTTCGGTGTCGGTTTCGGCCCAAATTAGCCTTATTTGATTGGAAACGGCCCACTGGACCTGGATTTGAGGTTGATTTTGTGATATTTGTACTCTGTAAGTGTGTTAGCCAACGATTAATGGATTTGAGCCCGTATCCGAGCGCATAGAAGCATGTTAGCATCCGTTCATCATCGGATGTTTTTTTTGGAAACTGCTATAGACACCTGTCAGTCAAAATGCGGGTGTCTACAGTCTTGCAGTTTCCTCAGCCTGTGAGCACAATACATCTATTCGCAAGCTGCAATCCTCTCTTCTTAAGGTTGTCCTTGGTGGCAAGAGTCCTCAAACCTGCTAGTGCTAAAAATATACGGTGCTTGGGAGTTACAAGCGCATAATTGATGCCTTTCAACCAAGGAATCACACGACAAATTGGTCTGAACCAGTCATAGGCAGCACCGACATCAAAAGATGTTCCTGTTGACCAGCTTAGAATCAATTGTTGGGCTTCGTCTTTACCTCCAGTAGCTTGAAGAATTTCATCTCTAATACTTAGGATGCCATTAAAAGTTGCAGTGTATCTTTCAGCCTTCTTGATATCCCATATGCTTTCAGCCTTCAATATGTAACTCTTATGCCAAGCACCCCAAAGCCCCCCTTTTCCAGCAATGAGAAGCCATAACCAACTAACCATAAACGCCTTATTCCAGTAAGCAAGGTGCTTGATATTGAACCCACCTTCATTCCAAGCACCCCAACTTCTAAAAACCATTCTGGTCTTATCTCCATCCCCAGACCAGAAAAATCGAAGGCTTAATTGCTCGATCCTCTTAGTCACATTGGCTGGAAATATTGCATTAGAGCACCAGTAGTTTGTTAATCCAAAAATCACTGAACTAAGGAGTTGCAACCTGCCATCATACGATAAGAATGTAGAAGACCATCTATGGATCATCTTGCCAATTTTACTAATAAGAGCTTGGTATTCCCCTTTTCTATTATTAACAGAATTAAGTGGAATTCCAAGATATCTGCAAGGAAAATGCCCAAAAGAAAACCCAGATTGTGTAAGGATGAGTTCTTTCACATCGGCAGAAACACCTCCAAAGAAGATGTTCGTTTTATCACAGAGAAAACATTAAGGGCTTCCATTACAACTACTACTGATGGGCAGTCACCCCTTGTATATACCATGAGGTCATCCGCAAAGACAAAATGATTCAATCGGACCTGACAACATTTCGGATGGTATGACACCAAAGCTTGAGAGTTTATGCACCTCAGTCTCCTGGAGAGCACCTCCATACTCAAAACAAAAAGGTAAGGGGATAGGGGGTCCCCTTGCCTTAGACCACTTTCACCTTTGAAAAACCCATGAGCCTCCCCATTAATCTTAAGCATAAACCAATATCCAGTGATACAGGTCATTATCCAACAGACTAATTTAGAGGGAAAATTGAATGCTAAAAGCATTTGCTCTATGAAAGTCAATTGAAGCGAATCAAAGGCTTTACGAAGATCTATCTTCATAAGACATCTAGGAGTTATGTAAGCTCTTCCATAATTTTTAATAAGAGACTGTGAAAGGGCTATATTTGTATGAATGCTCCTCCCAGGGACGAAAGCTGCCTGCTCCAATCCTATAACTTCCTCAAGAACATCCTGAATTCTAAGCACTAGAATCTTACTAACTACTTTATAAAATACTGAACAACACGAGATAGGCATAAAATCAAGCACCGACTGACAGACCTCTTTCATAGGAATAAGAGTAATGATTGTTGTATTAGCTTGCTTTAGCATCCTTCCTTTCAGAAAAAAAATCCCGAACTGCTGCACAAAAGCTCCCCTTAATGGTTGCCCAAGAGACCTTGAAGAATTCAGAAGAAAATCCGTCTGGTCCTGGACTTCTATCAGAACCAATAGAGAAGACGCATTTCTTAATCTCTGCCTCTAAAGGCAGTTGTAGCATTGCATCCCAGTCCTCATGTTTTACTAATGGACCATTCTTGACCAGGGCCAAATCAATGTCGTTCACTCTCTTTTTGGTACCTAGTAGACCCTTATAGTACTCCACAAAACTATGACCAACATTATGCATCCCTTCCTTGTAGTTCTCCTTGACATCAATTATAGCCCCAATGACTTGTTGTTGTCTCCTCTCTTTAAGCCTTGAGTGGAGAAATTTAGTAGACTCATAACCCATGATAACGTTATCCATTTTAGACCTCTACCTTAGTATGCTAAGTTCCGCCTCACATAAAGTCTTATGCACCTGCAATAGATCCCTTTCCATATCAATATAATATTGAGAAAATGGGTGCTTGTGCAAGTCTGCTTAGCAATCCCCAATCTGCCTTTCTACTTCAATAATCTTATTATGTATACTAGAGAAGTTATTCTTATGCATCTTCTTCAGATCTTCCTTTAACCTTTTTAATTATCTAAAAAGCTTAAAGCCTTCTGTCCCCTTAATACTATACTTCCAAGCTGCCTCCACTGTTCTAGTATACGAAGGACTCAAAGTCCAACAGTTCAGGAAACTAAATCTTACTTTCCTCTTACCTTCAGCTAAGACTGACACAACCAGGGGCGAGTGATCGGAGACACCTGACGTCAAAGTTGTAACACCCCCGTTTATCCAAGAGCCTTAACTAGGCCTTCCCGGATAAATGGAAGTGTTACCAACTCGGGTTAACCGAGGCAGAAGTCCCATCACAACACAATACTGAAACACAATCGAGTTTAATAGATTATTCAAAAGATGCAAACCAAGTTCAAGAATACTAAATACGGTTACAAAAGCCCAAAACGACTTCAAGAATTAAACAGTCTATTAAATACTAATAACGAGAACATGCTAAGAGTATAACGGTGATGGACGCGCACTCCCTTCCCGAACAACAATTCCCTTCAGTTAAGCACACATCACTGGTCCATACCTGCATCAATACTCTGCTCCCCAAAAGACCGTAAATGTCAATTGGATCGTCGCAGGCCCCCAATAAAATAGGGTGACAAATTAGACAATGAAAACACGATTAGAACATACTAACAATAATATACAAGTACGGAATACGAAACAACAATTCTCAACCATCTTGGTACCATCATCGGTACCAATTAACAATATTCCCATCTCAATATTCTCATCTCAATATTCTCATCCCAACTCTTCTGGCAGGCCCTTTCATTCCGAGTGTGCACACCCCCCGCAGGTTCAACAACCCACGAGGAGAAATCAGGGAGGGGACCGTGATCAAAGGTCCCGGCTAGGTCTAAAGCTAGCCTCACCAACTCCAATATATCAATATTCAACAATCATTCTTCCAACAATATTCAACATTAATCTCATTATCACAATATCACATCGTACTCGTAATTCATACACGCATAATAATATTAACATATTCTAAGGAGAACCTTACCTAACTAGCAGGTCACCACAGCGTCGCTAGTATAAATCACCACGGAAATTCTACGAAGTCCGATCCTAGTAAAATATTATATAAATTAGTATCGATCCTAACATATTTATATTATAAAGGAAAACTGACTCGCCCTAACTAAACTATTGCATGAAACTGACACCGTACTAATTCAATTGGACTGCCCTGACACACTCACGGACATTGTACTCTAACTAAATTACACTACACTACAACAACTTGGAATATTATAATAATTCCTAATATATACACTAACACTACGTACACCACTTACTAACAACCTATTTGTCGAACCGCTTCTTCTTCTTTTACTATTATTAGTTACTCCGTAAAACTCAATACGACAACACTGCAACAACAAAGATGGACCCGACACTGTCCGTACCCCCACGATAATACCAACCGACAACCACATCACTACAACCACAAAATGATGATCGACCCTCACACAAGACCATCAACACACGTTTCCGACCACCACGCCCAACACTCCCTAACACCGACACAAACCCAGACTAGTAGTGATCATTCTAATGCAGTATTGAAAAACCATACTAACTACGCTAATAGAGGAGACGAATTAAGAGTACCTATAGTTGTGTGGGTGTGCTAGATGGTCTGACTCGGTTCCCTTCGTTCTTCCTCCTTCTGTGACTATGGAAGTGGGGTTGCGTTGATTGATGACAAGGAACGAAAAAGGAAAAGGGTATGGCGGTGGAGGCCGAACATACAAATGAATGAAAGGGTTGGTTTGCTCGTGTATGCTGCTAGTGGGTATTTAATAATTAGGGTTTAGTGGGTGTATATTCTTATTATAATAGGAGGGTGTATATTATAAGATGGTGCGATGGGCTTAACTCAATATAAGAGGAGGATTAAATGGGTTACGTCTTCTTGCTTGAGTTTGAATTTTGGACTTACCTAACTTAATCGTATTGACTAGGCTTGACTTAAAGGTTGACTTCCTATGAAATACGGGTATTACAATCTACCCTCCTTATAAGGAACTTCGTCCCGAAGTTCACCTCCCACTATGTAACGACTAACTAGACCAACCTGACAGACCAACTAATAGACCAACTAATATAATCAATAACTGACCAATCACCCATCATCAAGCTAACATAAGTAATGCAACATGGATAATTGAGACGAGGTGTGACAAAAGTGGTGGCAAAGGAGTTTGAAAAAGTGTTAATCCACGCTCCATTCACCAGAACTCTATCCAGCCTAGTCCAGATGCGAGTAGTAGCATCGTGTTTATTAGTCCAAGAGAACTCCAAACCCTGGTTTTGAAGTTCCTGCAACCCACTAGCAGTAATGTAACAATTGAAATCATCCATATCATCATCATCTGGAGGAGAACCTCCAATCTTCTCCTCAAGATTACGAATGATGTTGAAATCACCAGATACAATCCAATTATCCAAGGTGGCAAGCCCCCCTAAATCATTCCAAAGACTTTTCCTTCCTTCTCCATCATTATAACCGTATATTACAGTAAAGAACAACTCATTCCTGGTACTATAATGAAAATTAGAACTATGTATGAGCTGAGCAGTTGAAAGCAGAACATTAACTCTTACTGTACTGGCATTCCATATTAGCCAAATGCGGCCATTGTAGTGATGAGCATAATTGCATTCCACATTATATCTCTTGAATTTATTAGTAATGATAGCTCTAGATTTACCTTCCTTTATTCTAGTTTCAAGTAACCCTAAAACATCTATGTGTTTATTACTAATCAAGGTTAAAACTGCATTCTGCTTGACCTCCTCATTCCCCCCTCTAATATTCCAAGTAGCTAATTTCATTGATGTAAGTCAGGTGGTATAGCATCGCCTCCAGGTTCCCTATCCTCATTTTCCAGCAAAATGTCATACCTATTTGAATTAACCAGCTCTACCTTGTCCTCTTTGTTCATTTGAAAGCCAAAAGAATGTTTTGCACCAGAACGCCTTGTCACTAGCATGAAATCAGAATGTTGCTCTCCCTCAGCGACCACCTTGTCTGGCCCATCCAACTTAAGTTGTGTTGGACTAGGATCCTTGTTCTCTGGCTGCTGCAATGTTTCATGTGGTTCCAGTCCTCCTGTAGACTCTTGTCCAGGGTTTTCCATGACAGTAGGAGCAGGATGAACTTCTCCCCCTGTGCTCCCACCATCTCTCTGCACAACAGCTTTCTTAGGTGTGTATCGTACAGCAGTCCCTTTACCTTTTCCCTTAGCCTTCCCTTTTTTGCAAGAGGGTTGAGTATGACCAAGCTTCCCACACCCATGGCAGTAGTATGGGAGCCATTCATACTCAACTTTCTGAACTGATTTCCCCAAAAGTGGAATATTAATTGTGATAGTATCAGGCAGATCTTTAGAGACATCCACCTCTACTATAATTCGGGCAAAAGACAGACGCTCCTTGTATGTGGTGGTTACATCAGCATACATTGGCCGCCCTATCTTACTCGCCATCTTGCTCAACACTGTATCTGTCCATAAGTATGGATCCAATTCTGAAAATAGAACCCAAACTGGCACAATGGAGACACGGTCCATCTCTTGTGAAAATAGTGGTGTGGACATGACATAGGTCCACCCCAACGCGGCCACGCGCGTGTTTGGGGAGGCGAATGAATCTCCATATGAGATGGTCAAATTGAAATTTAAATCAAAGTTGGAGTCGCCACCGAATTTTATGGTTATTCGGAACCGTTCGAGCCCACTCTATATCGTAGTGGGCCGTGTACAAAATACGGCCCATTTCCAATGTCAGAGTTTATTGGGCTCGCCCTTTTGCAGTTCGATACAGATGCCGACTTGAGCGGTTAATCGTATATTGAATGACTCTCGTTGCCAATGGTTTCGGACATCCGGAAACCACGGTTCTGAGTAAGGGGTGAGGGTATGTGTTGGGAAGTTCACTAAGAACACCCAACCCCGCCCGCACATTAACGGCCTCTACTAGGATATCGAATGATGTTTTAATACGTGCGTTAGTAATACGATGAATGATATGCAAATATTGTTTTCCTAAGCATGCGAGGAATTGAATGGGTTGCTAAGTCGGTTTAATGCATGAAAAATTAAACGTCGAAGTTGAATTTAGCATGTGAGGTTCGTTTTAGTATAATAAAACAAATGATGAAAAAGAATGAATTTGCTACAAGAGATGAACAAACGAGTTAGTATCGACTTGTAAATAATAATATAGCAAAAATAAATATGCGAGATCGAGAAAATAAATATTAATCGAAATCTAAAAAATATGGTTGAAAAGACGTTGTTTTGTATAAAAAACGATGTTCGAAAAAATCGAGAAAAGTGCGCCACGGCAGCCGGCCGCGCGGCTCGCCGGGGACGCCGGCGGGTCGCGTGGCAGCCTGTTTTGAAGTCGGTTTTCGAAAACCCGATGCTTTTATTAAATCACGTATGAATATTGCGTAATTCGTACTCGACTTTATATTTTCGGTATTCGTTATATTCGATAATTGACTACGAAATCAATATCAAATACTTGGAATAATTTTAGAAAAGATGTAAATTTTAGAAATCGTTTCGTAGAATAAATAATAAAACAAACGAAAAGTCGAAAAAAGGGGCTCGGGTTTCAGGCCCGTGCGCGGGCCGCCTGGGCGTGGCGCGACTCGCGTGCGGGTCTGTCTGGCTTTTTATTTTTTTGTTCGAAATTGCTAATTTTGATGAATCGCGTACAAAATATGAATTAATTTGTATTCGATTCATGTTTTCGATATTCGTCGTATCCGATATTCGATTATGAAATCGATATCGAATATTCGGAATGAATTTAAAAAGGTTTTGTAAAATTGTTTGGAAAAAAGGAATTTGAACGAAAAAAATATATAACAATTTTTAATATCGTCGAGATCTTAATATAATTCTTTTCGATACGATATTCGATTATGGAGAATCGATATCATATTTTTAAGAATGTTTGTTATGAAAATAGTTTTTCGTTAATATCGATATTAGAAACAAAAAAAAAACGACGCTTGACCCGTAAAAGGAAAACGGACGATGAAGAAGAGAAGAGAAGAAAAGGAGAAATCGGGTTTGATTACACCCTCAACCTACATGCTTTGTGTACTCGGATCGGGGCTCGTCGGAATGTGGCTAGGCACGGGAGCGTCGAGGTGATGTCGGTCGGATTAGGGTGGCTCGGTTTGGAGGTGACGGGTGAAGGGTGTCGGGTATCGGAACCGGTTTCCTTCAGGTTTTGGATGCACTATCGGTTTCTCGATGCTAAAGAATTATGTTTTTCAGGAATTATGTACGTTGGGGATCGTATGAATTAATTGTGTGTGATGACTGTATGAGAAAAACATGTGTCTTTTGTGTCGTATGCAAGGGACTATTTATAGGGAGTTCCCGACCTTGGCTAGGAGAGGTACATTTGAATTAGAATTACCGCTTGGGTAAGAAGCTGAGAAGAACGAGAATTCCGTTTTCTTGGTGAAGAAGCAAAGGGAATCCGGATGGTTTGATGCTACTCGGCCGAGTGTTTGCACTCGGTCGAGTGTTTGAATCGGTTTTCGGATAGGATTCCTACTTGAGATCGAATTCCATCCTTAAGCAGATTTGTTTAATATTTGATGTGGCTGATTTTTGTAGAGTTGGAGACCGATCAGGACACGTGAGACATCACGGTCGGTCCACAAGTCTCGGGAAATATCTTTGACCAGGTTTTGACTCGGTCGCTAAAAGACGGTTTTACCCCTGGTGTCGGATTCGACCCAAATTAGTGTTATTTGACTCGAAACGACCCATTGGGCCTGAATTTGAGGTTGATTTTGTGAGATTTGTACTCCTTATAAATCCCAAGCTAAATATCCATGTTTCGAGCCCATTTCCGAGTACGTTAAAGCACGTTAGCGTCCGATCATCATCGGGTGTTTGTCGGAAACTACTATAGACACCTGGCGGTCAAATGTGGGTGTCTACAGAGCCCCCACTCTGACTGAGGCTTGGACAGGGCGAAAGTCAGAGTAGCTACCAGGTCAATCAAGGATTAAAACCCGGTAGCTTCCGGTCGGGTCGTTTAAGGTCCATTAGACCTGCGTGAGGGGCCCGCCGGCCACAGACTAGAAATGTACCTGAACTGGTGATAACTCCGTGGGGAATTGAACTCGTCGCATAAGACTTAAAATGGGTCTGTATGTGGGCTCATCTTGTTAAATGCCGTTGGGGAGTTATGCGAATTGCATGGTCCTGTTTGAGCCGTCCTGTACATATTTATGCAAAGTAGCAAAGTTTTGCACATAATATTTGTAGGAAAAATGACTCGTGCTGGGGAATAAAAGGTTTGAGAAAAGGTTTGACTTTTGAGTTTGTAGGAATCTTTGAAAATTAGGGAATTTTGTTTTGACTCTGAAAAGGAATAGGAGTGCTCGGGATGACTTAGCTAAGCTCTAGGATAAGGATTGTATGCTAAATATTCTAGGATTGGGAATCCTATGGTGAGGAGGAGAACTTGGTTTTATGCTATAAATACCCTCTCCTTGCTTCATAAATCTTCACGATTCCCACAATTCCTTAAAGAAAAGAACAAACCCTGAAAAATTATTCTTTCTTTTAGTAAACCAATTATGGGGATCGACCGATTAGTGGGAATGCTGCACGAATGGCCCAAATATTTCAGAGACGCCGATAGGGCTATCCTAAATCAGAATGGCGTTACCCAAATGTCCGTGATCCGTCAAATGCAAGTAGACCGTCACTTCTTGGATGCTTGCCTGTCCTATTGGGACGACACCTATCATGTATTTGGTTTCCCTCGAGGAGAGATCTGCTCTATCCCTAAGGAAATTGATGCTGCAGGAGGATGGAATCCCATACTTCGCCCTGCTATCCCTTTTTCAGTTCCTGACCCAAGGAGGAAGCTACGGGAATTTTTAGGGCTTTCTCATATGGAGGTATCCCGTATGCTAGAAGGAGATACCGTTTCCTTGATCGATTTAGCTGAAAAATTTATGAACCCAGATGGCGTCCGGGTCAGGCCGGTCCATAGCCGTAGGGCCTTTACTTTTTGTATGCTCCATGTCTATGCCTTCGAAGGGCATATGGATTTATTATCTTGCATGCGCCACGTTAGACTTTTCACTGTGGCTGATCTGATGGAGACGGAGCATAGCTCGGCTTGGTTGATTACAAGAGAGATTATCCAGGGTCTGGATAATCGCAAGAGGGATCCGTCAGTCCGGCTGACCGGGAGTACCCGGCTTCTACAGGTATGCCATTTTTTGATTCCTTTTTCGGCTTTTCCGATATTTCCGGTTTTTTGTGGCTTTTGCGGCTTTTTCCCGACTTTCCCGATTTCTGCGGTTTTCTCGGTTTTCGCGTTCTTTCACGTTTTTTTTTTGACGTGATTTTGACGATTTTTGCGATTTTTTTTTTTTTTTGCGGGTTTTTCAGCTGTGGCTGTTTGAGAGGCTATCGATTTTGGATCCTCTTTTAGACGTGAGCCGATATCAACCCAGGCAAGTAATGGCGAGGAGACGAGCTATTCCCTTTTCTCGCTTCAACACCCAAAAATACTAGAATGAGGTGCTATCCTTCCATGGAGGCCTACTGATCCGCTGGGCCGTGCCATGGTGGCCGATTTACGTTTGGACTGGCTTGGAGTCCTGAGACAGGGCTAGATATCAGGTAATCCTATCTTTTAGCCAGACAATTCACCTCTTTCCCGATCGCATACTTAGGCAATATGGTCGGGTGCAAAGAATCCCGGAGATTGAGGCAGTCGTGAGTGAATCTACTCAGTTGACGGATGTAATGTGTGACACCTGGATGCAAAGGTGGTATACACGAGCTACTTGGCCTGTTCCCAAAAATCCTCATTCGATCTGGGTAACTGACTCTTATGTAAGATGGACAAGAGCTGATTCAGTTAAAACTCGGGCTGCCTTGAAGACTGACGAGGCCTATGACCAGTTACGCCGAGAGCATGCTAAAGATAATAGGAGCTTCTTTGCTGAGGAAGCTACTTCGACAGGTCAGAAAAGGAGATCTAGGACTCAGACTGAGGGGTCCAGTACTAAGGGTGCACGGGGGAAGGTGAGCCCCCGGACGGAATTAGAAAGGAGACTAGGACTAAGGCTGGCGGTTAAGGACCGACTTGGTCCTCGAGACAGGCTTCCCGAACCCGTTAGGGCTCGGCTTGGACCGGTGCAAATGGTGGAAAACCCAAAATCGAAGAAGCGGGTTCGAACTAAGGAAATTCTCCTTGTGATTAGGGAACGTTCGCCCCCACCCCGTCGGCCTCGGGCTCCACGTGACCCGAAAGATATGGGGAAAGAAAAAATGTACGAGTAGTCTCCTAAATTTATTATTTAAGTATTACTACTATTTTTGTGGTGTGATTTTGTTTGTTGCTTTTTTTTTGATGTATTTTTGAAATAATAAAAAAGACATATTAGTGAATACAGTTCCCGTCTTTTCGTTATTGCAGTGGTTGTACCCTTTTGAGGGGTTGCCTACGTATCCAAAATTAATGGAATCAAACCTTCCGTAGTTCAGAAGTATTTTTTGCAATTTTTCGAAATACATCAAGATTATTAATTCGAGATGTGCAACGGTAGGATAAATAATCCTAACTTATTGACTTGCTTAAAATTTTTTAAAATTCATAAAAGACAATTTTTATAAATTTTGCAAATGACATTGAGATAGGGTTTATGGATAGTAACGCTTCAGCTGATCCAAGTTTGTTGGGTTGACGAACTCGTTTCCGTCCAAGTCCGTTAGCATTACTGCTCCTCCTGAAAGAATCTTCTTTACTAGATATGGCCCAGCCCAATTAGGTTTGAACTTCCCCCTTGGGTCAACCGGTAGTAAAGCTCGAACAGATTTTAGGACTAGATCGCCCTCTTTGATATTCCTGGGTCTAACCCTTTTGTTAAAAGCCCGTTGGATCCTTTTCTGATATACCTGAATGTTATTCAGAGCCCGGGATCGCCGTTTGTCTAAGAGAACTAGTGAGTCATATCGGGCTTGGACCCAATCTGCTTCAGGCACCTGGCTCTCGAGCAGGATCCTAAGGGATGGTACTTCTAGCTCGACTGGCTGGACTGCTTCCATTCCATATGTCAGATAGTATGGAGTTGCTCCGGTTGCAGTTCGAATTGATGTCCGATATCCCCATAAGGCAAAGGGTATCTTGTCGGGCTAGTCCCGGTAATTCTCAGCCATCTTTTTAAGAATGGTGACAATTGTTTTATTGGCCGCCTCCACCGCTCCATTTGTTTGGGGACGGTAAGGCGATGATGTATGCCTTTGGATCTTGTACTTTTCCAGCAAAGTGGCCGTTTCAGCTTGGAAATGGGTCTCGTGATCGCTAATAAACTCGTGCGGAATCCCGTATCGACATATAATTTTAATTTGGATGAACTTAGCCACATGCTTGGCATTCAAGATCCGGTATGACTTGGCTTCGACCCATTTAGAGAAATAGTCAATAGCCACAAGGATGAAACAGTGACCTCCCGTCCCGGAGGGGTTCACTTTCCCGATTATATCAATTCCCCATGTTGAGAACGGCCATGGTGACGTCATTGTATATAATAGGGATGAAGGCATATGTTGTACATTGGCGAAAATCTAACAGTTATGGCAGTGTTTAACATACAACTGACAGTCAGTTTCCATGCTATTCCAGTAATAACCGAGTCTTGCGATTTTCCGGGCCAACATATGGGCGTTCATATGTGGACCGTTTTCACCATCAAGTACCTCGGCCATGACTCTTTCGGCTCGAGTTTTGTCAATGCATAAAAGCAAAGCCCCCTATGTTGTCTTCTTATATAACTGTCCATCGTCTGTGCGGATGAACTGGGTTGCCCATCTTCGTTGAGCTTTCTTGGCCCGGTTTTCAATTCCCGGAGGATATTCCCCTAACGTTAAGTAGGTTAGAATAGCCTGATACCAAGGTTCTGGATCTGTTATTTCGATATCTTGGATAGCGTGGATATATGCCGGCTCTGACCGTCTTTCGACGCAAATGGGCATGCTGGTTAGATGTGCTGGGATATTCAGTAAAGATGCTAATTTTGAGAGAGCATCTGCAAACTGGTTTTCTTCCCGAGGTAGATAGATGTACTCTAATTTTTGGAATTGTTTCTCGAGAACCCTTACTCGTGCTTGGTAAGCCACGAGATTTGCGTTCCGAGTATTCCATTTTTGTAGGGTTTGATTTATGACTAAAGATGAGTCACCGTGGACCCGGAGGTTTGATACTCCTAAATCAGCGGCGGCTTGCAGTCCGTGAATGCATGCTTCGTACTCGGCCGCGTTGTTAGTCACGTCAAAATCTAGCTTAATGGATAACGGGGTGTGTTCCCCTTGTGGTGAGATCAGCAAGATCCCGACACCAAATCCTCGAAAGTTGGACGCTCCGTCGAAATACAGATCCCATGTGTCGGTGTCGGTATGGAATATGTCTTCGTTTGGGAAGGCCCAAGTATCGGTGTATTCTTCCTCGGATACTGGGCTATCGGCGAGGAATTCTGCTACTACCCGGCCCTTGATGGCTTTTAAAGGTACGAACTTGAGGTCGAACTCAGCTAGCATTAAAGTCCATCTGGATATACGGCCGTTGAGGATGGGCTTCTCGAACAGATACTTGATTGGATCCATTTTGGATAGCACATGTACCTCGTGACTAAGCATGTAGTGTCGGAGCTTTTTAGTGGCCCATACTAAAGCTAGACACGTCTTCTCGAGCATTGTGTACTTGCATTCGTATTCCAAAAACTTTTTACTGATGTAGTAAATAGCTCGTTCTTCGGAATCGACCGTCTGGGCTAGCATAGCGCCCATGGCCGTCTCGGTTGTTGTCAAGTATAGCGACAGAGGCAAACCATGCTGAGGTGGCATTAACACCGGTGGAGAGGATAGAATCTCCTTGATCTTATCGAAAGCCATTTGACATTTGTCGTCCCATAGTGTTCGTTCTCCTATCTTCAGTTTCTTGAAAATGGGTTCACATACCATGGTTAGCTTTGAAATGAATCGGCTTATATATTGGAATTTCCCGAGAAATCCCCTTATCTCCTTTTCGGTTTTAGGCGGTTGCATCTCGGTTATGGCCTTGATCTTTGCGGGGTCAACTTCGATGCCACGTTGGCTGACAATGTGGCCCAGTAGCTTGCCCGATGTTACCCCGAAACTCCATTTTTGAGGGTTTAACCTCATGTTGTACTTGCGTAGTCGGGTGAAGAACTTCTTTAGGGCTGCAATGTGCCCGTTTCGGTCCTTTGACTTGACAATCATGTCGTCGACGTAGACCTTTACCTCCTTATGCATCATGTCATGCAATAAAGTGGTGGCGGTCCGTTGGTAAGTGGCGCCAGCATTAATAAGCCCAAATGGCATTACGGTATAACAGTAAGTCCCCCAAGGTGTGATGAAGGTGGTCTTACTCATGTCTTCTTCCGCCATTTTGATCTGATTATATCCGGCATACCCGTCCATGAATGATAGAAGGGCATGGTCAGCCGTGTTATCCACCAATATGTCGATGTGTGGCAATGGAAAATCGTCTTTTGGGCTAGCCTTATTAAGGTCCCTAAAATCTACACATACTCGGACTTTGCCATCCTTTTTGGGTACTGGTACTATGTTCGCAACCCAGTCTGGATATTCAGACACTTGAATAAAGCCCGCTTTGAATTGTTTATCAACTTCTTCCTTGACTTTGAGAGACCATTCGGGCCTCATTCTTCGGAGTTTCTGTTTTACCGGCTTGTACCCGTCTTTGATGGGTATTCGGTGTTCAGCTATTTCCCGGTTTATTCCCGGCATGTCCTTGTAGGACCATGCGAAAACGTCTTTGAATTCCTGGAGGAGATTCGTGAATTGTTGTTTCTCCTCGGGATCTAAAGATAGGCCCAACTTAAGCATCTGAGGTTTTAAAGGGATTCCTACGTTGATGGAATCGGTTTCTTCGATTACCGGATTTCGGGACTCCCTTTGCTCAAGTTGTTCGACTAGATGCGGAGGCAATGGTACCTGTTCGTCGGGTTTCTCAATGTCATTGCAAGTAAGATTTTTGAAAACATTTTGTAAATAAGCCAAGTCGTAAGCAGAACGGTTATCGTTATTATTGATTGGGAATTTTGAAAAGAGCTCGAAGAGAGCTGCCATCTGATCGTTGGTCAGAGGCGGGATAGGGAGAGCCCTCGGGACAGACTCCGGGGCTCCCGATGGTGTGGCTAAAGAAGGGAGAGGTGTTACAGACTCGATCTTAGTACTGGACCCTCTAGACTTTGACTCAGACTCCGACTCTGACTCTAACTCGGACTCGGACTCAGATTCAGATTCGATAGCATGCATATCTCCTTCACCAGTAGTTAGCTTGTAGACGCGACCCTGACTGTCGGTCCATTTAGTTGTCTTCCTCCAAGCTCTCTTCCCAGTGTCGACACCAACTTCAGAGATCAACTTGGTTGGATCAAACCTGCTGCTGCGGAGAATCAAGCTGACTAACTCCTGTTTAGGGATCGGGACGACCTTGTCTTCCCCGAAGAGTAGTCCTAGAATGGGCTCAGTATTGTTTGTGTCCTCCTTTGATTCAGCCTGAATAAGAGCGAAGATGTCATCTGGGATGAAATTGCATTCCCGAGCCAATTTGGTCCCGGAATATGAGATGGTGGGCTGATAAAGGCCCGTTTGAATAGCTTCGAACACCGGGGTGACGAACGTAACCGCCTTGGTTCGGTCTGTGTATCCGGGTGTCATGGTGTAGCCTAGACCGAGGCGAGATTGTCCGTTGTTCAGGGTTTCGATAACTTTCTGATAAGTGTGGTTTGTAGTGCCTATTTTGTAGTGTTTTGGTCCCATTTTCCTTGTAGAATCGCTCCTTGGGAGCGGTTTAGGGGCTTCTTATGCTTCCTTTAGTACGTTTCAGGTTCCCGAGACTGATTTGGAAGAGTTGGAGCGATTCTGACTCTATACATACACATTTTGGAGCCAACGGAGTAAAGGAACGATGACTCGATGCTTTGGAAACCCAATCCCGAGTCCCGAGACCCGGTCTCGAGTCCCGAGAATCGATGAGAAGTCCATGTGAAGCAAGGAGAGACCAAAAGGATCATATTGGAGGCCTACAAGACCCATCCCCGACGGGTATGCACCTCATCCCGTCGGGGATGAAGTGCGAGTTTAAGAGAGCCACTGACAGGCCGTCCCGGTCGGGACCAACCCGTCCCGGTCGGGATGGTGGGTCCGTCCCGGTCGGGACCAAGTGCTGTAGTTCGCATTTCCTTTCTTTCTTCTCCCTTCCATTTGTAACCCTATATATAGTCTTCCCTTGTTTTGTAAAGCTTATGTTCTTCACTTCCCACTAAACCCTAGACTATTTTAGGTTAGATTAGAGTAGATTAGTCGGTAATTAGTCGTTAATCCTAGTTTTACTCTTGTAATTTGGGAATTCTTGAAGAATCCAACCAAGATTGACAACCTTGGTTGATGTATTTGGGTTTTCTTCCATTTATGCAAGATCTCTTCTTTTCATCTTCTCTAGTATGGTATAATCTTCTTTTCTCTTCTTTTCATCTTTGTTTATCAATCAAGTTACAATCTTTAGTTCTTGTTTATTGTTTTGTTCTTCATCCTTGTTAGTTTCATATTTACATCCTTTTGTTCTTGTGTTGGTTTATCTTGTTCTTGTTAGTTTTAGATTAGATATGTTAGAGTAGTGTTCTTGCTAGGGTTAGTAGGGTGATTAGGGTGTTAATTGGGTGATTAAGGGTTTGTTGGAGATGTTGGTGGAAGATTTGGGTTTCTTCTTGAGTGATGCATATTACATGTTTGTTGGAATGCTTGAATGACTAAGTAGGTTGGAATGCTTGTTTTTCTTGCCTTCCTTTGTCATGTGTGTCGCCGGATGGGTTCCATGAGGAACCTCTAGGTCGGTCTAAGTTAGATTACCTAGATTACCCTACTACCGCCTTCACTCTAATTCCTCCTTGACCATTCCGTTACCCCTTTGACCCCGACCTAATCCTAGTCCGTTTTCCTTAGTTGTTCTTCTTAGTCATAGTCTAGCCTCTCTCCCTCTTATCATTCTCTAGCTTAGTTCGTTGACCTAGTCTCGTTTTTGGGCGAACTTGGTCTAGACGCCTCTTACCGTCCCCGTGGATTCGACCCGACTTACCCTAGCTACCCTAGTTAGGTTTTGCCGGTTATTTATTTGATCGGTGGGATTCCACGACAAATCCCACCATCAATTTGGCGCCGTTGCCGGGGACGGTGCTAGTTTAGACTTTGTTTACCTAATTACTTGGCTTTGTCTTGTGTTTGTGTTTTTTTTTCTTTTTCTTTTTGTCACCTTGCTTCTTGTGTGTGTGTGGTTTATTTCTCTCTTGTCTAGTGCCCAAAAAGCACTAGACTTCTCACGTTTGTTCTTAGTCTACAGTTTGTGCTTAGAGGTGGTGACTATCTTCTTCTTGCGACTTAGAGCCGCTTTAACGGACGGTTGCTAGAATGAGTGGTTTCCAACCGGGTATGAGCTACGATTTTCGAGCGATCATGGGGTTTGATCTAAACTCCACACACTCGGGAGCCGATATGAGCTACTCCTCTTCTTCCATGAACCAAGGGTATGACATGACGTCCCCCTACCATAATCAAGCTTCTTGGGGTAATCAAGATGGGTATGATCCTCAAGAGTATGGAAATGGCTACCAACAAGTGAACGATTACCAATCCTACGATCATGGTGACTATTACTCGAGTTATCAATGTGAACCCACCATGTTCAATCAAGATTCACCTTATGGAAGCCAATACCCCCAAAACCCACCATATTACCCTCCACCCCAACCACAATATGAACCCCATGACCCACAATACTACCAATCACCCCAACCTTGCTACCAACAATATGATGCCCCACTCCTTGGGCATCATCAAGATTTTCAAGGAGCTTTACAAGACCCCAATGATCACCAATTGCCCGACATGGAGGTGTTTCAATCGATGCTTCAAATGCAACAAGAAATGGCCATCCAATCGCAAAAGAATAATGAACTCTTGGCCGAAATCCTTAGGGAAAGGGAGGAAACTAAAGCTAGATTGCATGCTTTAACGGCTCAAACCCTAGTGCTCTTAAATCAATCCTCACAACTTGATGAAGGATGTTCATTTGGGGAAGGGGAACAACCCAATGACGAGACCGTTAATGAATTCCCTATAAGGAGCGAGTCTTGCTTTGAAGAGCCTCAATCGTCTACCCAAAAAGAGACGAATGAGGATATGACTCTTGGTGAAGGCATCGTTGGCCAGGAATTGGAGGAAGTTGGTGAGTTGGATGGGTTGGTAGAATTTGTGAAGTTTTTGGGTGAAATTGATAATCCCAAGTTGCCCATGTCCGATAATGTGGATAAGCATCAAGAACCCCTTGTATGTAACCCGAGCAATGGTTTGGAAGAGGTTGAAACCGCCGGTAGAAGTTTCAATTCTCCTCTCCTCCATAATGATGTGGGGCTGAGTGATGAAGATGGGGAACCACTTGAGGAAAGTGTGGGGGTGTGCATTGAGGAGATGAGGCGAAAGCCGCTTTTTGTGCCTTGTTTCTTGGAGATGAAGCTTGCTTGTGATTGGAGGCGATGCCTAGGGAGGAAGAGGTCGGTGAGGCTCATAGGATGGATAGACCCCGGATATGACACGAATGATGATTTTGGGTCTTGGAAATCCTACTTCTTGCCTCCACCTTGGAGGCCGTGGAGGTTGGCTAGGCTCGAGCGCTTCTTGGGCCTACATTATGATGTCGGTAGCGCGTTCGACTTGCTCCTCCATGCCCTTGAGGGCTACGGTTGAAGATGAGTCCACCATCCTAGGTTTGACGGAGTTCCTAAAGAACCGTCATGTTGTATATTCCCCTCCTCTCTTCTTTAGAGTACTTGTGCTTGTATTTGTGTGTTTTATCTCTTGATTTTGCTAGTTTTGTGATATGCTTGTAATTGATTTGGTATTTTGATGAGCGATGTGAGGGAATGAATTTGATGTGTACTTTGAGTTTATTGTGATAGGTGAAGTGAAGGTGACTCTTAGAAAAGAATGGTTAGTGATAGAGCTTGGATCGTGAGCAAGGGAGCCGGTTTTTGGGGTCATGGGAGTCATGAAGACCCTTCCCGACCGGGAAGGGTGTGTCGTCCCGACCGGGATGGGGCCGTCCCGATCGGGGTGAGGGTGCCAAAAATCGAGTTCACTGGAGTGTCATCCCGATCGGGAAGGAGGCTTCCCGACCGAGACGGGTATGTCATCCCGACCGGGACCACCCATCCCGACCGGGATGATCCCCTACTCTTTTTTTATGCCTCTTCTTCGACATTTAAGCCCACCCAACCATTATATACCCCCACCCAACCTCCCTACCTTCCTTGCACATATCATACCACCCATGTACCTCATTTACATACCTTAACCTCATTTCCTACTCACTTTAGACCGATATTCACATCAAATCCCACCCCCTCGCACCATTACTACCTCTACCATGCGGTTTTCTCAAGCTTGAAGAAGGATGACAATAACGACAACAAGCAAGTGCCTATATTGATCATTGAGACGATGGAGCGAGTGAGTTGCTATCCGGGCGGTATAGCAACTATCCTTTCTTTTCCGTTTTTTTTATTGCTTGTTTTCCCCTTATTTATCCCCTTTCACTTTGTCATGGTGGCCTTCGAGGCCTTGGTAGTTGTTGCTCCCGACTCTCGATGATGTGACTACATCGAGAGTCATTTTCAAAATCCAAATTTTACAAGTTTTTCACTCTTTCTTTTTGAGGATTTAGTCGGATTTAGGCGGAATCCGGGCTAGGTGACTTGATTACACCTAGCCCTCCCCTCCCATTTCCTTTTATTTCCTTCTTTTTATTTTTCTTCCCCCTTCCATATCTTTTCTTGTCTCGCCCCATGGTGACTTGACTACACCCCGGCCGGACACATTCTACTCTTTTCTCCACTTTTCTTTTTGATTTTTAGCTTTATTTTCGTAGTTTCTTTTCTTTTATTTTGTGCTCCCATGCACTACGGTCGAGCATGAGGACATGGCTCGGTTTGAGTGTGGGGGAGCGATATTCTATCGTAGTTAGTTTTATTTTCGTAGTTTTTCGAAAAAATCTTTAAAAACCCTAAAAATTTGAAATTTTTTCACAAAAATCAAAAAGATTTTTCTTTTGTGTGTTTTCTTCTTGTGTCATTGTGTCGTATATTTGTTTTGTGTGCGTGTTTTTCCTCCCTTTCCCTTATAGGTTGCTTTAATCGCCGTTAACTTTGGAAGGCTTTCAAGACTCCCGGTAACACCTTATCTCTTCTTATTCTTTACCTCTTGCGGAGTTTGGAGGAGATTGTGATGTTGTGTGCTCGGGTGGAGCTTTGTAAAGTGTGGATGATTTGGTGGCTTGTTTGGATGATAGGGGTGGTGTTTGTGTTCTCTATGTGTTTGTTTTGTGTTGTTCTAGTTTTGTTACTTTTGTTTCTTTTTCTTTCGTTTTCGTTGAGTCTTTGTTTTGTGTTTGGTTGTGTGTCTTGTGTGTAAATGGTTTTCGAAAACCCGGTTTAGAGGCTAGTGTGTGAGTGCTTACTTTCCCTTCCTAGTGGTATAAATCGAGTCTTGGACTTTAGTCTAGTAGAATGACCATAAATCAATGATTTCGTTGGTCCTTTACCTTGAGTCCACCTAGCTTACTAGGGATTTACTACGGGATTTGCATTTTGACCATTTTGACCACCCACGGTGTGAAAAGGCCTTGGTTGCCGAGTCCCGTCCCTTAGGTGACCATGTTTGGGATTGTTTGATTAGTCCAAGTTCTCCACTTTTTGTGGGTTTGAAGGGAAGGACGCTCCCCGACTCTCCCATTTACCTACCTCCTACACATATCCACCAATAAATTGCAATTTGTTGAATTCTCCCTTTCTTGTCATACAAAGGAATGCCAAAAAGCCAAATCAAGCCAAAAGGGCAAAGAAAAGAAAAAGAAAGAAAAAAATGAAAGAAAGAAAAGAATGAAGAAAAAGAAAGGGCACAAAAGCCAAAAAGAAAATAGAAAAGAAGAAAAAGAAATGGCATGGCAAAGCAAGGCAAAAATGCAAAAGAAAAGAGAAAATGCCAAAAGAAAATCGTCTCACAAAAAGATCTTAACCCCACAAAAATAAGCCTTTTTCCGACTTTTGCCGTGAAGAGCCTACCAAAGGACCGAGTCCCGAGGAAGGATGATAGCGGCATTAGTCGGTCTTCCCTCATTTTGCATGTTTTTCACTTTTTACTTGGACTAGTTAGGCGGTTTCGGGCATGGGACGACCCTCTTGGCTCACGCTAAAGGGGCGGGGTCTCACTTACCTACAGTGTCGACTAACACCGTGGTTCATCACTTCCCACTCCGCCAATCGTCCCGTAGTACGTTTTTAGAAAGTTAGGAGGACCTAGGTAAGTTACCAACGTTTTTGTTGCTTTATCGTCATACTATTAGGGTTTAGTCCACCTCGGTTTGTATTGCTAGCTTGGGAACATTGTCACTTACCTCGAGTCCTAAACCGGTGCTTCTTTCACCGCTTTTAGAGGGAAGCGGTATTTGTTTTTCTTTGGGTGCAACCGATTATGTGTCCGTTTGTGTGTTTGTTTGTTTTTGTGTTTTGTGTCCGGTTGCATCCACAGTTTTGTCGCAAGACCCGACTTGCCTTGCGGAGTGAACTTTTCCTCTAAGTGCACTCGCGTGAGTTGAAAGGGCGTAGGGTGCGCTAATACCCATTCGGCTAGTATAGTAGTTAGTATGTGCTTACTCGAGGGCGAGTAAGGGTTAAGTGTGAGGGAGTTGATAAGTGTGGTTTGTAGTGCCTATTTTGTAGTGTTTTGGTCCCATTTTCCTTGTAGAATCGCTCCTTGGGAGCGGTTTAGGGGCTTCTTATGCTTCCTTTAGTACGTTTCAGGTTCCCGAGACTGATTTGGAAGAGTTGGAGCGATTCTGACTCTATACATACACATTTTGGAGCCAACGGAGTAAAGGAACGATGACTCGATGCTTTGGAATCGACCCCGAGACCTTGGAACCCAATCCCGAGTCCCGAGACCCGGTCTCGAGTCCCGAGAATCGATGAGAAGTCCATGTGAAGCAAGGAGAGACCAAAAGGATCATATTGGAGGCCTACAAGACCCATCCCCGACGGGTATGCACCTCATCCCGTCGGGGATGAAGTGCGAGTTTAAGAGAGCCACTGACAGGCCGTCCCGGTCGGGACCAACCCGTCCCGGTCGGGATGGTGGGTCCGTCCCGGTCGGGACCAAGTGCTGTAGTTCGCATTTCCTTTCTTTCTTCTCCCTTCCATTTGTAACCCTATATATAGTCTTCCCTTGTTTTGTAAAGCTTATGTTCTTCACTTCCCACTAAACCCTAGACTATTTTAGGTTAGATTAGAGTAGATTAGTCGGTAATTAGTCGTTAATCCTAGTTTTACTCTTGTAATTTGGGAATTCTTGAAGAATCCAACCAAGATTGACAACCTTGGTTGATGTATTTGGGTTTTCTTCCATTTATGCAAGATCTCTTCTTTTCATCTTCTCTAGTATGGTATAATCTTCTTTTCTCTTCTTTTCATCTTTGTTTATCAATCAAGTTACAATCTTTAGTTCTTGTTTATTGTTTTGTTCTTCATCCTTGTTAGTTTCATATTTACATCCTTTTGTTCTTGTGTTGGTTTATCTTGTTCTTGTTAGTTTTAGATTAGATATGTTAGAGTAGTGTTCTTGCTAGGGTTAGTAGGGTGATTAGGGTGTTAATTGGGTGATTAAGGGTTTGTTGGAGATGTTGGTGGAAGATTTGGGTTTCTTCTTGAGTGATGCATATTACATGTTTGTTGGAATGCTTGAATGACTAAGTAGGTTGGAATGCTTGTTTTTCTTGCCTTTCTTTGTCATGTGTGTCGCCGGATGGGTTCCATGAGGAACCTCTAGGTCGGTCTAAGTTAGATTACCTAGATTACCCTACTACCGCCTTCACTCTAATTCCTCCTTGACCATTCCGTTACCCCTTTGACCCCGACCTAATCCTAGTCCGTTTTCCTTAGTTGTTCTTCTTAGTCATAGTCTAGCCTCTCTCCCTCTTATCATTCTCTAGCTTAGTTCGTTGACCTAGTCTCGTTTTTGGGCGAACTTGGTCTAGACGCCTCTTACCGTCCCCGTGGATTCGACCCGACTTACCCTAGCTACCCTAGTTAGGTTTTGCCGGTTATTTATTTGATCGGTGGGATTCCACGACAAATCCCACCATCACTTTCCCGGGTGGAAGATGGGGCCTTGATGTGATTCCCGGTAGACAACCCAGATTTTGTAGCATCGCATCGATGCTAGTAATAAAGTATGGCCGGAAAAGGTATTCTTCTTCCATCATTCCCACAAAGTTGAAACCTCGTGGGTCAGCTGAGCCTGCCGTGTTGCAGCTTGACACGGTTATGGGAGTAGCTTCAAGAGTGACGATCCCATCTTGTAAAGGCAGCTTGACCTTCCTGTGAAGAGTGGAAGACACAGCTTTGACCGCGTGGATCCATGGTCTCCCAAGTAGCAGATTGAAAGATGAAGTAACATCGATCACTTGGAATTCTAATTCCTTCTCGATCGGGCCCGTTATGATCGTTAGTTTAATGGCCCCAGCAACTGATTTTGGGCTTCCATCAAAAGCCTGGATAGTCTGCGCAGTTGGAAGGTAGTCAGCCTCGGTAATGCCGAGGGCCTTGGCTGTTCTTAAGGGAAGGACGTTTACTGCGGACCCGTCATCACTCAGGGTCATCGGGAGATACTTGTTGCGGCAGATCACCGTGATGTATAGGGCCAAGTTATGGGTGGTCCCGAAAGGTGGAGGGTCGGACTCGGAGAAAGTGATAAGTGGGCCTTCTCCTTTAGACTTGTCCTTGAGGTGTGGCAAGATAGTGGCTACCATCTCGGTGGGGGTAACCGATAAGTCGACCTTGATTTCATCAAGGGCCTTAGTAAGTGCCGCTCGATGCTCTTGTGAACTAACCAAAAGCTGCCATATAGTAATATTAGTTCGGACCCTCTTTAGTTGTCTGACTAGGGCCGTGTCAGCGTTTGGCTCTTCGGGAGCGAGTTCCGTCCTGGAAGGTTCAGTGACGGTTTCCGGAGTGGTGAGATTGGCCGTGATGGGGTGTGAACCGGCCAGAGCTCTGGCTTTGGCTTTCCGGATCTCTTCGATGGTGACGTGGACAGCTTCTCCCTTAGCCAAGTAAACATCATCTTCATCGTCGTTCCATATCCCGTTGATTTGGGAAATGAAAGGGGAAATGAGATGAGAGCAGTCAACTACCTCTCCAGTAAAAATGGCGTGAGTAACAAGAGGATTGTTTTTGTTGCTTGGCTTGTCACTAGGTAGTGGTATCTTGCCACTTTCGATCAGATCTTGGATAAGATGTTTCAATTTCCAGCATTTCTCCGTGTCATGTCCGTTGCCTTGGTGATAATGGCAATAGGCCTGAATGTTGTAGCTTTTGGATCGCTTTTCTACGGGAACTTCCGGAATTGGGCCTATCGGTTGGATTAGGCCTTTTGAAGACAGCCTTTGTAAGGCATTAGCATAGGTTGTCCCTATGTCGGTGAATACCCGATTTGGAGTATTCTTTTTGGTCGAGGTGTCTAATGAATTAACCTCGTCAAAGATGCTTCGGGCCGCCGTTGTGGTGGCGGGCTTGCTGGAGGAGGAACTGATCCTTGATACCCTTTGGTAGAGGCCTTAGTAAGGTTCTCTAGCCTTAGATCATCTTCGATTCTTGTACCCATTTTGGTCAAAGTGGCGAAGTCGGGTATGATAGCGTACCTGAGATGGACTCGGTAAGCGGGGAGGAGGTTTTTGACAAAGGCCTCCACTAGCACTTTTTTGGTGGGCTTGTCCACCAGCTTAACACTTTCGGTCCTCCACCTTTGAAGGTATTTGGTGAAACCCTCCTTAGGCTCTTGGGCCATAACTTCCAGAGTACGCATGGTGGTCTAGATTTCGGCATTATCCGCGTAGTTTCGCGCGAATTTCATTGCAACATCGTCCCACGTTTTGTATTTCTTGGGATCAAGCCTGTAGTACCAGGCTTTCGGGTGTTTTTCCAGGGAGGAAGCAAAGAGATGCTTGAACATGGTCGATTTGACCCTCTTAACAGCCATAAAGTCCTTGAAAGCCCGAATGTGGAGTACCGGGTCTTCAGTCCCATCGAACATAGGCAAGCCCGTTAAGTTAAGGTTAGCGGGTAGTTCATCAGTTAAGGGTGAATAGGTCCGGGCATTTTCCGTGAGAATGGTGTTTCTGGTGGTCGAATGGACCTGTTCCTGCAGCTTTTGGACCGCGCCGGCCAATGCGGCCAAGGGTCCGTCATCTTCGATCGAAGCATTGGGGGTTCCCTGTTCCACGACACTAACCCGAGTGACGATGGCGATTTGGTCCTCCCGCATTCTCCTCAATTGGTCCTGGATTTAGGCCAGCGAGGTGGTCAACTCGTCTATGGCTTTTTGCGTCATGGTTCGAGTGAAGGGTGGCCAGTCTGTAAGAGCACCACGTAATTACCAACTTAACCCGAATCCTAGGAAAAGTACATCTCGAGCAAGGAAAAAGGAAGAAGACTAAAAATGGTAATGACTCGGAAAAGACACCTAGACGGGTGACTTGTGAAAAGGTGGGCCTTCCTCAGGATCCAACGCTGTGGGTTGGGCCCTGTCCGGAGGAAGGTTCACGTGAGACATTCGCAGACTTCTAGACTCGATTGTGTTAATGGGCCAACCTTTGTAGGAGTATGTCCTACGTAGGTGGGCCTTGCCTTAGTAAAATAAGGCGGACTAGGATAGGGGGGAAAATCCGTGATGTAGGATCGACGGAGTTTCGACGCTAGAGACACCTACGACTTATGACACGACCCGACACTGCTAAATACGGGAAGTCTAGGAAGAGAAGGTTTTGAAATATGATTTAGAAAGCCCGAGTAAAAATCGGGGAGAAAAATCCGGCCCTTTTTCGAAAAAGAAAAAAGAAGTGGGCCGAATGACGGGTTTTGAAAGTTTCGAAAATATTTTCGAGATTTGAATTGGGCATAATACCGGCTAAAAAAAAGCTATTTTGAGTAAAATCATGAGTCCTAAATTCGGTATATGTCCGGGGTTTTGAAATTGGATATTTCGAAAAGGATGCAAATTTTGAAAAATGACGGTTTTGAAAAAGATGATGTGGATCAAGTAGCACGTAGTCATGGAAACAGTATAATGACGCCATGTATGCTCTTAAGCTAAGTCTCGGTCAGTCTGTAAGTGTCTATACCAGCGTACATTGCCTATCGAGAATCGGGGCGGACTCCCTAACTCGAGTTGAGATTAGGACATGCCGTAAAACCCATACGAATCGGCTAATGGACACCTTTGACATAACCAATTTGGACTATATCAATGGTATAGTGGGACGTCGGTCACCAGTACCGGCCCGGAAAAATGGGGTTATGCATGAACCGTAAAACTAAAACGCGTATTGTACTAGTCAGACGATTTCTATTCGAGTCTCACCCTGAAGGACACCGAAGGTTATTAACGCATCAGTAAATCCCCAGCGGAGTCGCCAAATTGTGGACATGACATAGGTCCACCCCGACGCGGCCACGCGCGGGTTTGGGGAGGCGAATGAATCTCCATATGAGATGGTCAAATTGAAATTTAAATCGAAGTTGGAGTCGCCACCGAATTTTATGGTTATTCGGAACCGTTCGAGCCCACTTTATGTCGTAGTGGGCCGTGTACAAAATACGGCCCATTTCCGATGTCAGAGTTTATTGGGCTCGTCCCTTTGCAGTTCGATACAGATGCCGACTTGAGCGGTTAATCGTATATTGAATGACTCGTTGCCAATGGTTTCGGACATCCGGAAACCACGGTTCTGAGTAAGGGGTGAGGGTACGTGTTGGGAAGTTCACTAAGAACACCCAACCCCGCCCGCACATTAACGGCCTCTACTAGGATATCGAATGATGTTTTAATACGCGCGTTAGTAATACGATGAATGATATGCAAACATTGTTTTCCTAAGCATGCGAGGAATTGAATGGGTTGCTATGTCGGTTTAATGCATGAAAAATTAAACGTAGAAGTTGAATTTAGCATGTGAGGTTCGTTTTAGTATAATAAAACAAATGATGAAAAAGAATGAATTTGCTACAAGAGATGAACAAATGAGTTAGTATCGACTTGTAAATAATAATATAGCAAAAATAAATATGCGAGATCGAGAAAATAAATATTAATCGAAATCTAAAAAATATGGTTGAAAAGACGTCGTTTTGTATAAAAAACGATGTTCGAAAGAAACGAGAAAAGTGCGCCACGGCAGCCGGCCGCGCGGCTCGCCCGGGACGCCGGCAGGTCGCGTGGCAGCCTGTTTTGAAGTCGATTTTCGAAAACCCGATGCTTTTATTAAATCGCGTATGAATATTGCATAATTCGTACTCGACTTAATATTTTCGGTATTCGTTATATTCGGTAATTGACTACGAAATCAATATCAAATACTTGGAATAGTTTTAGAAAAGATGTAAATTTTAGAAATCGTTTCGTAGAATAAATAATAAAACGAACGAAAAGTCGAAAAAAGGGGCTCGGGTTACAGGCCCGTGCGCGAGCCGCTTGGGCATGGCGCGACTCGCGTGCGGGTCTGTCCGGCTTTTTATTTTTTTGTTCGAAATTGCTAATTTTGATGAATCGCGTACAAAATATGAATTAATTTGTATTCGATTCATGTTTTCGATATTCGTCGTATTTGATATTCGATTATGAAATCGATATCGAATGTTCGGAATGAATTTAAAAAGGTTTTGTAAAATTGTTTGGAAAAAAGGAATTTGAACGAAAAAAAGATGTAACGATTTTTAATATCGTCGAGATCTTAATATAATTCTTTTCGATACGATATTCGATTATGGAGAATCGATATCATATTTTTAAGAATGTTTGTTATGAATATAGTTTTTCGTTAATATCGATATTAGAAAGAGAAAAAAACGACGCTTGCCCCTTAAAAGGAAAACGGACGATGAAGAAGAGAAGAGAAGAAAAGGAGAAATCGGGTTTGATTACACCCTCAACCTACATGCTTTGTGTACTCGGATCGGGGCTCGTCGGAATGTGGCTAGGCACGGGAGCGTCGAGGTGATGTCGGTCGGATTAGGGTGGCTCGGTTTGGAGGTGACGGGTGAAGGGTGTCGGGTATCGGGACCGGTTTCCTTCAGGTTTTGGATGCACTATCGGTTTCTCGATGCTAAAGAATTATGTTTTTCAGGAATTATGTACGTTGGGGATCGTATGAATTAATTGTGTGTGATGACTGTATGAGAAAAACATGTGTCTTTTGTGTCGTATGCAAGGGGCTATTTATAGGGAGTTCCCGACCTTGGCTAGGAGAGGTACATTTGAATTAGAATTACCGCTTGAGTAAGAAGCTGAGAAGAACGAGAATTCCGTTTTCTTGGTGAAGAAGCAAAGGGAATCCGGCTGGTTTGATGCTACTCGGCCGAGTGTTTGCACTCGGTCGAGTGTTTGAATCGGTTTTCGGATAGGATTCCTACTTGAGATCGAATTCCATCCTTAAACGGATTTGTTTAATATTTGATATGGCTGATTTTTGTGGAGTTGGAGTCCGATCAGGACACGTGAGACATCACGGTCGGTCCACAAGTCTCGGGAAATATCTTTGACCGGGTTTTGACTCGGTCGCTAAAAGACGGTTTTACCCCTGGTGTCGAATTCGACCCAAATTAGTGTTATTTGTCTCGAAACGACCCACTGGGCCTGAATTTGAGGTCGGTTTTGTGAGATTTGTACTCCTTAAAAAGCCCAGGCTAAATATCCATGTTTTGAGCCCATTTCCGAGTACGTTAAAGCACGTTAGCGTCCGATCATCATCGGGTGTTTGTCGGAAACAACTATAGACACCTGGCGGTCAAATGTGGGTGTCTACAAGTGGACTCCATTGCTTAAGAATGATAGAGTTTCTCCCCAATTGCCATGGTCCTCCTCTCAAAGCTTGGTCCATTTCTGCCTGAGTCCGAAATTTGAACGAAAACCAACCTCTCTTGAAGTACTGGACTGTTGGAAACGCATGATTCCAATTTTTCTGAGCAAAATCGCTCATCTGTTTAAGAGATGGCTTAGCTCCAATTACGTTACCCATCAAAGTAAATTTCCATTGTTTCAATTCTTCCATGAAATCCTCAATTTCAATATCTATCTCATCAGATTTAGCACTAGTTTCATCAAAAAAAAGTTTCATACCAGGCTTTGCCGTCTTGGTCCTATTTACCCAGCTCGATGTAATTGGCTCCTTCATGGCCGGTTTTTCCGTCGCCACAGTATTCAAGACTACAGTAGCCGACTGTTCCGTTGCTACTGCCTCAATTATAGTAGCAGGGTGTTCCGTCGCTACTGGATTCAGTGAAATAGTAGTCGGTTGTTCCGTTGCTACTGGTTCGGTGATAGCATTACCTGCCTCTTTTTCCTTCAACTCAGCATCTACTCTTTGTTGTCGCGCCTTCATTCCTCCAGATAATCATCCTTCTCTGATTTGTCGGGCTGAATGCACCGCTCGATCAATTAATTCATTAACGATCGGGACCCCCTGTTTTTGCGCCATTTGCAACTCTTGCCCTTCACCATTATTATTCAAACCTATACTGTTAGAATCACCATGATTGTACGTATCTGATTCCTTGTTTTTTTGTGGCCTCCCTCGACCCCTTCCCGTGCCTACCGCCGATTTTTGCATCCGCCGGTGTGCTTGCTTGGAGAGAAAGCTTTCTCTAGAGAGAGAGTAGAGAGAGGTTTACCAGTAATTGTATTATTATTATTATTATCTATTTATTTTTATCATCATTGTTATTATAATAATTATTAATTAATATTATTATGCACTCTATAATATATTGAGGACTTGAAATAGTTATTACAATCAAATGTTTACAAATATGTCTCAATGACATTACAAATAATTTACGTTTTTTTTACACTATTTTTGAGTGAATAGAATATCTAATATGTATATATATACCATATAATATGAGTATTATTTGTATTGTATTAAGATTTAATAAAATCAAAATTTAAAATTTTATATATTACGTAATCAAAGATATATACCTAACAAATTTTCTGTCGGCAAGTATGAAAAAAACAAAAGTAGAAATCAAATGAATTGGACGGGGAAATATTTTGTTGTTATTATTATTACTATTATTATTAATTAATGAATTATTATTATTATTATTATTAATTGGAGTTATAATTTTTTTTTCATTTCTTAAAATATTATTAGATAATTTATATTACTCCCTCCGAGTTTTAGTGTTCTTCCTTCTTTCTTTATTGGGCTGAATTTGATCTTCTTCCCTATTTCCATTTAAGGATGTCACCTAACATTACCATCCTACCCCCACTACTTTCTTTATATTACACCAATTACGCTTTATTAATTAATATAATATTCCTCTCTCCAACTTTTACAATTCACTTTTTCTCATTTAATTAATACTTCCTCCGAGTTTCTAACATTGCCTCATTCACTTTTTGGGATGAAAAATAACGAAGAGAAAATGGGTGGTTAAAAAAGGAAGGAGGGAGAGAGAAATGGGTGGTTGAATGTGAACCACACATTTATGCCTTTGAGTGGAAAATAGGTAAAAGATCAAACTCAGCAAAAAAAAAGGGACAAGGTTAGAAACTCGGAGGGAGTATAATATCCTTCTCTCTTACGTTTTCAATCCACTTCTTCTTTTTTTAATTAATATAATACTCTGTAGACACCCGCATTTTGACTGCCAGGTGTCTATGGTAGTTTCCAAAAAAAACACCCGATGATGATCGGATGCTAACGTGTTTCTACGCGCTCAGATATGGGCTCAAAACCATTAGTTGTTGTCTTAAGCACTTATGGAGTACAAGTCTCACAAAACTGACCTCAAATCCAAGCCTAGTGGACCGTTCCGAGTCAAACAAGACTAACTTGGGCCAAAACCGACACCGAAAGTAAAACCGACTTTTTGCGATTGGGTCAACCCCAGTCGAAGCTGTTTCCGAGACACGCACAAAACAACCATTCAAACATCAAAAGTCCAATTCAAACACAAAACCCACAAGACATCCAAAGTCAAGGTCCAAAACAATGGACCCGCGCGACCCAGTTGGGCCACTTGATCGAGTGCCCAACCCACTCGATCGAGTGCCCAACCCACTCGATCGAGTGGGCCTTATTCAGGCCCGACTGCAGGCACATCGGGCCACTTGACCAAGTCAACTGGTTACTCGGTCGAGTAACCCTAACCGGGGTCCTAGGCCTTGCCTATATATACACCCCCATGCACAACCTTTCAGGACAACTTTTTGAAACCCTAGTTTCACACTTTTGCAACCCTAGATTCAACCATAATTCTACCCTAATCTACACACTTAAACTACACTAGCAAACCCTAAACCTAGCTTTAGGAATTCAAAACCGGAACCACCATAACTCATCCCACATACCTCGATTACTCCCGTGCAAGTCGCATCTAGACGAGTCCATACCGAGAATAAGAACATGTAGGTTGAGGGTGTCAATTTCCGCTTTTCTCCTTTTCTCCTTTTTCGCGTCGTGTCGTCTTTCGTCATTGTCGTTGTTTCGTTTTTTTTTTTGCGTTATAATATCGTTAATATTGCTAGTACTAAAAGACATTAAAATACTCGCAGATTTGTGTCGAGTGCGAAGCATGTCAGGATAAGGAAACCCGAATATACAAGTGTACTGCACACAGCGTTGCCGGTCGCTTATCCTGACACCCTAGCACTTAATTATTGAAACGGGTCAACTCAAACAACATTTTCTTCGTTTTCGTTCGTATCGATATCATCTCATCGCAATTCTCATCGATTTTCTATAAGATATTTTCAAAACGAGTATTTTTATCAAGGGTCGAAACCCGTTGATACGGATCCGACATCAAGGAATTCGCAAGAATTAATTGTGATGTCGGGATGTGGAGGGAATCAAGTCTTTCAATTCTAGCATAGCTTCAAACTCTTAGGTTCGATGCTAATTTCATAATTAGACGTCCAACTAACGATCTAGTCAAAAAGTTAAATCAATTCGATTTTTTGTTGATGCTAACGTAGATGTCTTTCAATTCGTTAGAATTACGACACTACAACGCGGAGGAAAATTCATATCGACTTGGTTAACCTAAAACGACTTACATAACTTTCTACGTTTTTTTACTCTAATATTTCATATCAATCCCGTGATCGAATGTGGAATATGATGAGTATCGGTTTCAAGCCAAGTACTAATTTCCCTATATTTTTACGCGACCTATCGAATCGACGGTTTTCAAAAACAAAAAACCATTTCCAAAAGCAAAACCGAAACGAACATCTGGTTCGTACAGGGGGCACTCGACCGAGTGCCTAGCCCACTCGGTTGAGTGGCACCCCAAAACCGAGACAGAAGGGTCTGATTGACCTCCACTCGGTCGAGTCTTGCAATGAATCAATCGAGTGGCAACGTACTCGGCCGATTTCGTTAGTAACTCGACCGAGTAGGGTCTAAAATCAGAGACAGAACCCCTTTTCAAGGGTCCACTCGGTCGAGTCTCGCCATGACTCGGTCGAGTGGCCCCTTATCACGACAATACCGTGAGTCTTACATCCTCTTTTAGTCTCGATAACGTTTTTTTGTGACTTAGGTCAACACGTGTCTAATTAATCACGTGGAATATCACCTTTACGAAACTTTACATCATCTTATCTACATCATTCAATAATTCGCAAACCGTTATTATCGTTTTACCGTTACTAACCGTTTGTTACTTTTCTTGTTGATTTATTGTTCGTTTTATTGCACTAAAATGATCCCACATGCTAAAATACAACTTTGATGTTAAGATTTTAGTTGCATTAAATCGACATAGAAACCCTTTCAATTTCTCACATGCTTAGGAAAAACAATCCTTGCATATGCATTTTCCCGTTCAACTAACGCGCTTATTGGAAAATCATTCAATATCTTAGTAGAGGCCGCCAATGTGCGGGCGGGATTGGGTGTCCTTCGTGGGCTTCCCAACACGTACCCTCACCCCTTACTCAGAACCTCGGTTTCCGGATGCCCGAAACCGTTGGCGCACGAGAGTCATTCAATACACGATAACCGGTAGTGACGGTATCGGTATCAAAATGCAAAGGGACGAGCCCAATAAACTCTGACATCGGAAATGGGCCGTATTTTGTACACGGCCCACTACGACATAGAGTGGGTTCGAACGGGCCCGAACTCCCACAAAGTTCAGTGGCGACTCCACTTCGATTTAAATTTCCATTCGATTCATTCTCATATGGAGATTCATTCGCCTCCCCAAACCCGCGCGTGGCCGCGTCGGGGTGGACCTATGTCAAGTCCACAATTTGGCGACTCCGCTGGGGATTAACTGATGCGTGACTTACCATCGGCATCCTCAGGGTGAGACTCGAATAGAAATCGTTTGACTAGTACAATACGCGTTTTAGTTTTACGGTTCATACATAACCCCAAATTTTCCCAGGCCGGTACTGGTGACCGACGTCCCACTATACCGTTGATGTACTCCAATATGGATTTGTCAAAATGTGTCCATAGTCGATTCGAGTGGGTTTCGCGGCATGTTCTAAGCTCAACTCGACTTAGAGAGTCCGTCCCGATCAACGTCTAGACTATGTACACTGGTATAGACCCTCTATAGACCGACCGAGACTTAGTGTAAAGCATACATGGCGTCGTTATAATGCTTGCCTGACTACATGCTACTTGGTTTCCGTGTCCTTTTCAAAAACCGTCAACCTTTCAAAAATACATCCTTTTTAGGATATTCAATTTTCAAAACCCGGGTCGCATGCCGAATTTAGGACTTATGATTTTACTCAAAATAGCCTATTTTTAGCCGGTATGCTGCCCATTTCAAAACTCGAAACTATTTTCGAACTTTCAAAACTTGTGGCCTGATGCACTTCCCGATTTTCTCGAAAAATCGGGCCCTTCCCCGAGTTCTCTCGGACCTTCCAAAAAAAAACTCATTTTCAAAACCTTCCTCTTCTTAGGACTTCCCGTATTTAGCATTGTCGGGTCATGTCGTAAGTCGTCGAGGTCTTTAGCGTCGAAACTCCGTCGATCTTACATTACGAGTTTCTTCCCTATCCCAGTCTGCCTTATTAGACTAAGGCAAGGCCCACCTACGTAGGACGTACTCCTACAAAGGAGGGCCCGTCTACACAATCGAGTCCAAAGTCTGGGGATGTCTCACGTGGACCTTCTTTTGAACGGGACTAGGCCCACCCACCGAATCCTAAAGAAGGCCCACTTTTCACAAGTCACCCGTCTAGGTGTCTTTTTCGAGTCTTTTCACTTTTCAGTCTTGTTCGGGATGTACTTTCTATTCCGGGATTCGGGCTAGTTTCTGATTACGCGGTGTTCTTTAGGGGTGAGCAAAAATATACGATACGGTTTTATTATACGTATACGATACGGTATACGCTTTCAATTATAGGAATTTCCGGATATCCGATACGAATAACCGTATATACGATACGGTTTTCCTTAAAACCGTAGCGGATACGTATCGGGGAAAATAGAAACCGGATATCCGTTTTCCGATCCGGTTTTTTAAAAACAATAAAAAAATATGAAAAATATAATCCTAATATTAATTATACAATAAAGAATTCAAAACCCACCAATTATTTTCAAAGGTAAAATACAAAACTATTAGTAAATTTATGATATTATGTATTGAAACGTAATATTTTGTTAGAATAATTGTACCGTAAGACATATATACCATTTTTTTGAGGTTTTTTTAATATATTTTATTATATCAATTTATATAAAACGTAACGTTGCTTAAAAATCAATTAATTACTCTTAATTAAAATGAAAAAAATTGCTTTAAAAAAAAGAAAAATATAAAACCGGATACCGGATATCCGAAAACCGGATATCCGAAAACCGGATATCCGAAAAAACCGGATCGGATACGGATCGGGAATTTTTTGATTTTTAAAACCGGATATCCGATACGTTTTACAAAACCGGATCGGATATCCGGTTTTGCTCACCCCTAGTGTTCTTACAGACAGGCCACCCGAAACCAGATATCAACGCAAAATGGACGCATTAAAGGATGCCCTAGAGAAGATCGAAGCCCAATTGACTGCCATCCAGACTGATCCAACGGCACTTGCCACTCGTGTGGGGGCAATGGAGAAGGGAATTCGTCCTCCTGGATCTGAGCTCACTGGGCCCATAGCTGAACTAGTTAGCGCTGTTCGCAGGCTCGAGGAACAAGTTCACCTGTCAACAAACAACTCGATCCACACTGAAATTGCTCATTCTTATTCGCCTTTGAATGACGAGCTACCTGCTAACCTCAACCTTACGGGAATTCCAATGTTTGAGGGTACCGAAGACCCGGTCCACCACATCCGGGCATTCAAAGATTTTATGGCGGTAAAGGGGGTGAAGTCCACCATGTTCACGCACTTATTCCCTTCCTCCCTCGAGAAGCATCCTAAGGCCTGGTACTACAGGCTTGATTCGAAGAAATATAAAACATGGGATGATGTGGCGACTGAATTTGCTCGGAATTACGCTGATAATACCGAGATCCAGACTACAATGCGTACTCTGGAAGTAATGGCCCAAGAGCCCAAAGAAGGGTTCACCAAATATCTGCAAAGATGGCGGGCCGAGAGCGTGAAGCTGGTTGATAAGCCCAGCGAGAAAGTGCTAGTGGAAGCGTTTGTCAAGAACCTCCTCCCTTCCTACCGGGTCCATCTCCGGTATGCTGTTATCCTTAATTTTGCTACCCTTACTGAAATGGGTACAAGGATCGAGGATGACTTACGGTTAGAGAGCCTGCCTAAGGCCTCTACCAAAGGCTATCAAGGGGCAAGCTCATCTACAAGCAAGCCCACACCTGCAGCTGCAACTCGCAGCATCTTCGACGAGGTAAATCTGCTTGACACCTCTTCCAAAAAGAATACACCAAATCGGGTATTCACAGATATAGGGACTACCTATACTTATGCCTTACAGAGGCTATCTTCAAAGGGCCTGATCCAACCGACTGGCCCAACTCTAGAAGTTCCGTAGAGAAGAGGCCCAAAAGTTACAACGCTCAAGCCTACTGCCAGTATCATCGAGGTAACGGACATGATACTGAAAAATGCTGGAGACTGAAGCATCTGATCCAGGACCTGATCGAGAGCGGGAAGATCCCGTTGCCCCGAGACAAGCCGAGCAACAAAGAAAACCCGTTCAGTGCCCATGCAATATTCACCGGTGAGGTAATCGACTGTTCTCACCTCATTTCCCCTTATATCCCACAAACCAACGGGATATGGTTCGATGACAAGGATGATGTTTACCCAGCCAAAGGGGAAACTGTCCCCATCATCCTCTAAGAGGTCCGAAAGGCTATGTCCAAAGCCTTAGCCACCAACCACCTTGCCACAGCTGGACGCTCTACCCCCAACAACCGTCACTGAACCTGCCAGGACGGAACCTACCCTTGAAGAACCAAGCAACGACACCGCCTTGGTCCAGCAATTGAAGAGGGTTCAAGCTGACCTAACCATACGGCAACTACTAGTTAGCTCACAAGCACATTGGGAAACACTAACTAAGTCTCTCGATGAGATCAAGGTCGACTCTCAGGTTACCCCCTCTGAAATGGTAGCCACTATTATGCCTTATCTCAAAGGCAAGTCCAAGGAAAAAGGCCCACTCATCACCTTCTCCGAGTCTAATTTACCGGCATTCGGGCCCAATCATAATCTGGCCCTTTACATCACGGTCATTTGCCAAGGGAAGTACCTCCCGATGACCCTTATCGATGATGGGTCCGCTGTAAATGTCCTTCCCCTAAGGACCGCTAAAGCCCTCGACATCACCGATGCCGACTACCTCCCGACAGCACAGACTATCCAGACTTTCGACAGAAGCCCAAAACCAGTGGCCGGGGCCGTTAAACTGAAAATCATAACGGGCCCAATCGAAAAAGAGTTAGAGTTTCAGGTGATCGACGTCACCTCATCCTTTAACTTACTACTAGGAAGGCTTTGGATCCATGTAGTCAAGGCCGTATCCTCTACTCTCCACCGGAAAGTTAAGATGCCACTTCGGGACGGTGTCATCACACTATAAGCCACCCCCATCACCGTAGCAAGCTGCAATGCTGTGGGCCGGACTGACCCACGAGGATTCGATTTCGTGGGCAAGATCGAAGAAGAATATCTCTTCAGGCCATACTTCACAACTAGCATCGACACGATGCTACAGAATCTAGGCTATCTACCGGGAGCTACCTCAAGGCCATACCTTCCAGCTGGGAAGATTATCGAGGTCCTGAACGACGTCGAGTCCCAATTCGGATTGGGGTATGTTATAACCCCGAAAAACGCGGTTTGGGCCGGTATTCACAAGGCCATCAACATTCTCAAGGGTACTTACATAGGCCTTTATAGCCCGAAGTTAACTGACTACTTCGTCACTCCAGTTTTCGAGCTATTCAAGTGGGCCTCTATCAACCCACCATCACATATCCCAAGACCAAAACGGCACGGGAATGCAATTTCATCCTCGATGATATATTCACCCTTGTTCAAGCTGAGTCCAAGGAAGGGGAAACAACTCCGAGCCCGTGCTAGGGCTCCTATTTGGAGAAGACAAAGCCGTCCCCGCTCCAAAGGATGATTTGGTCAATCTGATCCTCCGCAGCGATCGGTTTGACCCAACCAGGTTGATCACCGAAGTTGGTGCAGATACAGGAAAAAGGGCTTGGAGGAAGACCATCAAGTGGACTGATGGCCAAGGACGGACCTACAAGCTGACCACCGGCGAGGGAGACATGCCGGATACCGAGTCTGAGTCTGAGTCTGAGTCGGAGTCTGAGTCCGAGTCTAGAGGGTCCGATGCTAGAGTCGAGTCTGTAACCCCTCTTCCTTTATCCACTGAGGTCTCGGGGCCTGTCCCAAGACCTCTCCCTATCCCGCCACTGACCAACGATCAGATGACCGCTCTTTTCGAGTTTTTCACAAAATTTACCATTAATAATAATAACGAAAACCGTTCTGCTTACGACTTGTCTTATTTCCAAAAATTTCTCAATTTCAAAGATTTTATATGCAATGACATTGAGAAACCCGACGAACAGGTACCTCTACCTCCGCATCTGATCGAGCAGCTCGAACAAAGGGAGTCCCGAGATCCGGTAATCGAAGAAACGGAGTCCATTAATGTGGAAACCACTTTAGAGCCCCAGATGCTTAAGTTGGGCCTATCCTTAGATACATAGGAGAGAAAACAATTCACAGACCTCCTCCAGGAATTCAAGGACGTTTTCGCATGGTCCTACAAGGACATGCTGGGAATAGATCGGGAAATAGCTGAACACCGAATACCCATCAAAGATGGGTGTAAACCGGTAAAACAGAAACTCCGAAGAATGAGGCCCGAATTGTCTCTCAAAGTCAAAGAAGAAGTCGACAATCAATTCAAAGCGGGCTTTATACAAGTGTCTGAATATCCAGACTGGGTCGCAAACATCGTGCCGGTACCCAAGAAGGACGGCAAGGTAAGGGTATGTGTGGACTTCCGGGACCTTAACAAGGCCAGCCCAAAAGATGATTTTTCGTTACCACACATCGACAAACTGGTGGATAACACGGGCGATCATGCCCTTCTATCGTTCATGGACGGGTATGCCAGATACAATCAAATCAAAATGGCAGAAGAGGATATGAGTAAGACCACCTTCATTACACCTTGGGGTACTTACTGTTACACTGTTATGCCATTTGGGCTTATCAACGTCGGGGCTACTTATCAAGGAACCGCCACCACCCTATTACATGACACGATGCATAAGGAAGCGGAGGTTTATGTGGACGATATGATCGTCAAGTCCAAAGATCGAAGCGGGCACATTGCGGCCTTAAGAAAGTTCTTTACCTGACTACGCAAATACAACATGAGGCTAAACCCTCAAAAGTGTAGCTTCGGGGTAACAACAGGGAAATTACTGGGCCATATTCGTAGCCAACGCGGCATCGAGGTCGACCCAGCTAAAATCAAAGCCATCACCGAGATGCAACTACCCAAAACCGAAAAGGAAATAAGGGGGTTTCTCGGGAAAGTCCAATACATCAGCCGGTTTATTTCAAAGTTAACCATGGTATGTGAGCCCATTTTCAAACAACTGAAGATCGGAGAACGGATACAATGGGACGATAAATGCCAAACGGCTTTTGACAAAATCAAGGAGATCTTGTCTGCACCGCCGGTATTAATGCCACCTCAACCCGGCTTACCTTTGTCGTTATACCTAACAACGACCGAGACAGCCATGGGGGCTATGCTGGCCCAGACAGTCGAAACAGAAGAACGGGCTATTTACTACATCAGTAAAAAGTTTCTCGAATACGAATGCAAATATACGATGCTCGAAAAGACGTGTCTGGCATTGGTCTGGGCCACTAAAAAGCTTCGACACTACATGCTAAGTCACGAGGTACATGTATTATCCAAAATGGATCCCATCAAGTACCTGTTCGAGAAGCCCATCCTTAATGGCAGAATGTTCAGATGGACTTTAATGTTAGCTGAGTTTGACCACAAGTTTGTACCATTAAAAGCAATCAAAGGCCGGGTAGTAGCCGAATTCCTCGCCGATAGCCCAATATCTGAAGAGGGCCACACCGATACCTGGGCCTTCCCCGATGAAGACATATTCCATACCGATACTGGTACATGGGATTTGTATTTTGCCGGGGCATTCAACTTTCGAGGATTCGGGGTCGGGATTCTGTTAATCTCACCACGAGGGGGACACACCCCATTATCCATCAAATTGGACTTTGACGTGACCAACATTGCAGCCGAGTACGAAGCATGCATTCACGGGTTGCAAGCCGCTGCTGATTTAGGGGTAACAAACCTCCGGGTCCACGGTGACTCATCGCTGGTCATTAATCAAGCGCTCCAAAAATGGAAAACTCGGAACGCCAATCTCGTGGCTTACCAAGCACGGGTAAGGGTTCTAAAGAAACAATTCCAGAAGGTAGAGTATATCTACCTGCCCCGGGAAGAAAATCAATTCGCAGATGCACTTTCCAAATTAGCATCCCTGCTAAATATACCAGACCATCTTACCAGCATGCCAATCTGCGTCGAAAGGCGGTCCGAGCCGGCGTATGTACACGCCATCCAAGACATCGAGCTAACCGACCCAGAACCTTGGTATCTGTCGGTCCTAACCTACTTGGCAACAGGAGAGTATCCCCCGGGAACTGAAAACCGGGCCAAGAAGGCACTACGGAGATTGGCAACCCAATTCGTTCGTACGGACGACGGGCAGCTATACAAAAAGACGGCACAGGGGGCTCTACTCCTGTGCATCGATAAAATACAGGCCGAAAAGGTCATGGCCGAGGTGCACGATGGTGAAAATGGCCCACATATGAACGCCCATATGCTAGCCCGAAAAATCACGAGGCTCGGATATTACTGGAACACCATGGAAACGGACTGTCAGTCGTATGTTAAACACTGCCATAACTGTCAGATCTTTGCCAATGTACAGCATATGCCATCTTCCCTATTATATACCATGACATCACCATGACCATTTTTTACATGAGGTATTTATACAATTGGAAAGGTGTACCCTTCCGGGACGGGAGGTCATTGCTTCATTTTGGTGGCCATCGACTACTTCACCAAATGGGTCGAAGCCGAGTCATACCGTGTCCATAACGCCAAGCACGTGGCCAAATTTATCCAGAATAAGATTATATGCCGATACGGGATCCCACATGAGTTCATCAGTGATCACGGAACCCACTTTCAAGCTGAAACTGTCGCGTTACTAGCGAAATACAAGATTCGAAGGCATACATCTTCTCCCTACCGTCCCCAAACAAATGGAGCGGTAGAAGCGGCCAATAAAACAATTGTCACCATACTTAAAAAGATGGCTGAGAATTATCGGGACTGGCCCGACAAAATAACCTTTGCCTTATGGGGGTATCGAACTTCAATTCGCACAGCCACCGGGGCTACTCCATATTACCTGACATATGGAATAGAAGCAGTCCAACCGGTTGAGCTAGAAGTGCCATCTCTCCGGATTTTACATGAAAGCCAAGTACCTGAAGTAGATTGGGTCCAAGCCCGATACAATTCGCTAGTCCTTTTAGACGAACGGCGATCACGGGCCCTTAACAATATTCAGATATATCAAAAGAGGATCCAGCGGGCTTTCAACAAAAGGGTTAGGCCCAGAAACATCAAAGAGGGGGATTTAGTCCTAAAGTCGGTTCGTGCCTTACTACTGGTTGACCCAAGGGGGAAATTCAAACCCAATTGGGCTGGGCCATACTTAGTCAAGAAGGTTCTATCAGGAGGAGCGGTGATGCTGACAAACTTGGACGGGAACGAATTTGTCAACCCAACCAACTTGGACCAGTTGAAGCGCTATTACCCCTAAACCCCATCTCAATGTCATTTGCAAAAATTTATAAAAATTTGTCTTTTTATAAATTTTTAAAAATTTTAGACGAGTCAATAAGTTAGAATTAATTATTCTACTGTCGCACATCTCGAACTAATAGTCTTGATGTATTTCAAAAATTGCAAAAAAAAATCAAATCAAATTTTGAACTACGTTTGGTTTGATTCCGCTAATTGTGGATACGTAGGCAACCCCTCAAAAGGGTACAACCACTGCAATAAACGAAGAGACGAGAACGGTATTCATTAATACGTCTTTATTAAAAACCCGACAAACTCGGGAATTACTAAAAAAAAAACGCCAAAACGGCATACAAAAAAATCACACCCAAAAATAATAATAATACTCAAATAATAGAATAAAGGAGACTAATATCCGGGCATCTTGCCCTTTCCCTTGTCCTTTGGGTCGCGTGGAACCCGAGGTCGCCGGAACGGGGACGAGCGTTCCCGAATCACGAGGGGAACCTCCTTAGCACGAACCCATTTCTTTGACAACGGGTCTTCTGCCACAGTCTTTGGCCCAAGTCGAGCCCGTACGTGCTCGGGTAGCCTATCCCGTAGGCCAAGTCGGTCCTGCACGGGTAGTTTTGGGCCCAGTCTCCTCTCCAAGTCAGTCTGGGGGCTCACTTTCCCCCAAGCACCCTTAGCACTAGACCCTCCAGCTTGAGTCTTGGTCTTCTTCTTTTGGCCTGACATTAATCGGACCATAGTAGCCGGGGTGTCACCTTCATCAAAGAATCCCCTGTTGTCTTTAGCTTGCTTCCTTCGCAATAGGTCGAAAGCTTCATCAACCTTCAGAGCAGCTCGGGCTTTGGCATCACCTGCTTTAGTCCACTTTACATATGAATCTGAAACCCAGGTCGAGTGGCGAGATTTGGGAACGGGCCAAGTATGCCGGGTGTACCATCTTTGCATCCAGTTATCGCACATCACGTCAGTCAGTTGGGTTGGGTCACTCACAACTGCTTCAACTTCGGGGATTCGCTGGGTCCATCCGTACTGCCTTAGTATGCGATCCAGGTAGAGATGAACCGTCTGCCTGAAAGATAGGATTACCTGATAGCGGGCTCTGTCCATCGGGTCCAAGCCAGTCCAAAGATAGATGGGCCACCATGGTACTACCCATCGAATTAACGGGCCACTGTGGAAAGACAGCACCTCGTCCCAATACTTCTGCGTAATCTGACGAGAAAAGTTAATGGCCCGCCTCCTCGTCCTCACCAGGTTATGACGGTAGTTGCTCGCATCAAGAGGAGGATCTATCACTGATAGCCTCTCATATAGCCAAATCTGAAAAAGGAAACAAAACATGAGTTCCCGAGGCGAAATAGGCGTCCGCCTAAGGGCACTCGGTCGAGAGCCTGGGACACTCGATCGAGTGGTGCCCCTGAACACGAACAGTGGGATATTTACGAGGGCACTCGATCGAGTGCCAGAATGACTCGATCGAGTGGTACCTCTAAGAGCAGATCGGGTGGTTTTTACGAAGGCACTCGATCGAGTGCCAGGGTAACTCGATCGAGTGCCCATTGCAGCAAAAAAAATCCGCGAAAAAAAAAATCAAGAAAATCGGAAAGTTGGAAAATAATAAAAATCCGACATACTTGCAGCAAGCGGGTGCTCCCGGTTAAGCGAACCGACGAATCTCTCTTACGGTTGTCCAAGCCTTGGATAATTTCACCCGTGATCAGCCAAGCCGAGCTGTGTTCAGTCTCCATCAAGTCCACCACAGTCAAAAGACGGATGTTTCCCATGCATGATAGTAAATCCATGTGACCTTCAAAAGCATAAACATGGAGCATACAGAAAGAGAAAGCCCTACGCCTATGAACCGGTCTGACCCGGACATCGAGAGGATTCATAAATTTCTCAGCCAAGTTGATTAGAGAAATATTATCACCCTCCATCATTCGGGACCCCTCGTTGTGAGAAAGCCCTAGAAATTCTCAAAGCTTCCTCCTTGGGTCATAGATCGAGTACGAGATGGCAGGACGAAGTATCGGATTCCATCCTCCCACAGCTGCGATCTCCTCAGGTAAAGAGCAGACTTCGCCCCGAGGAAAGAAGAAGACATGATATTTGTCATCCCAATAGGCCAAACATGCATCCAGAAAGTAGCGATCAACTTGCATCTGACGAAACGGGTACAGCTGTGTGATACCCGTCTGGTCTAGAGCAACCCTATCTGTATCCCTGAAGCGTCGGGACCATTCTTGCAGCATAACGGTCAATCTGTCGATTCCCATGGCTAATTTTCTTGAACGGAATAAAAGGGCTTTCTTTTGAGAAGGATGAACCGTAATGGGATTGTGAGGAAAATCAATGACAAGGGAGGGGTATTTATAGTATTGATTCTATAACACTCTTTCCATATCTTTCCTTGAACAAAGGTTTCCTAATTACAAAAGAAATCAACCCACAAGCCTAGTCCCGATACTAGCACAAAATATTCATCCCGAGCTTTCCTAAACTTCTTTAGGAGTCAAAATTTCAAACAAATTTCAAAATTTCAAAATTTTCAAAACTTTCAAAAATTTCAAAAAATCATTGTCCCCAGCGCGAGTCATTTTACTACCTACGTGTTGCATGCAAATTTTATGTGACTTATACAGGTACGATTCAAGCAGGAACATACAGCCCACCGCATCTCCCCAGCGGAAGGCCCTAGGTGGCATTTCCCCGAAATAACACGGGATGGGCCTACATACAAGCGCACCCAGGACTTATGCGACAAGCCCAATTCCCTACGGATTTATCGGTATGAATTCTAGCTTATGGCTAGCGAGCCCATCACGCGAGTCTAATGGACTATAAACGACCCAACCGAAAGTCCGCCAAGTTTCAATCCTTGATTGGCCTGGTGGCTACTCTGACTTTTGCCTTGTCCAAGCCTCAGTCAGAGTGGGGGCTCTGTAGACACCCGCATTTTGACTGCCAGGTGTCTATGGTAGTTTCCAAAAAAAACACCCGATGATGATCGGATGCTAACGTGTTTCTACGCGCTCGGATATGGGCTCAAAACCATTAGTTGTTGGCTTAAGCACTTATGAAGTACAAATCTCACAAAACTGACCTCAAATCCAGGCCCAACGGACCGTTCTGAGTCAAACAAGACTAATTTGGGCCAAAACCGACACCAAAAGTAAAACCGACTTTTTGCGATTGGGTCAACCCCGGTCAAAGCCGTTTCCGAGACACGCACAAAACAGCCATTCAAACATCAAAAGTCCAATGCAAACACAAAACCCACAAGACATCCAAAGTCAAGGTCCAAAACAATGGACCCGCGCGACCCAGCTGGGCCACTTGATCGAGTGCCCAACTCACTCGATCGAGTGGGCCTTATTCAGGCCCGACTGCAGGTACACCGGGCCACTCGACCGAGTCAGCTAGTTACTCGGTCGAGTAACCCTAATCGGGGTCCTAGGCCTTGCCTATATACACACCCCCATGCACAACCTTTCAAGACAACTTTTTGAAACCCTAGTTTCACACTTTTGCAACCCTAGATTCAACCCTAATTCTACCCTAATCTACACACACTTCAACTACACTAGCAAACCCTAAACCTAGCTTTAGGAATTCGAAACCCGAACCACCATAACTCGTCCTACATACCTCGATTACTCCCGTGCAAGCAGTATCTAGACGAGTCCATACCGAGAATAAGAACATGTAGGTTGAAGGTGCCAATTCCCGCTTTTCTCCTTTTCTCCTATTTTTGCGTCGTGTCGTCTATCGTCATTGTCGTTGTTTCGTGTTTTTTTATTCGCGTTATAATATCGTTAATATCGCTAGTACTAAAAGACATTAAAATACTCGTAGATTTGTGTCGAGTGCGAAGGACGTCAGGATAAGGAAACCTGAATATACAAGTGTACTGCACACAGCGTTGCCGGTCGCTTATCTTGACACCCTAGCGCTTGATTATTGAAACGGGTCAACTCAAACAATATTTTCTTCGTTTTCGTTCGTATTGCTATCATCTCATCGCAATTCTCATCTATTTTCTATAAGATATTTTCAAAACGAGTATTTTTAACAAGGGTCGAAACCCGTTGATACGGATCCGACATCAAGCAATTCGCAAGAATTAATTGTGATGTCGGGATGTGGAGGGAATCAAGTCTTTCAATTCTAGCATAGCGTCAAACTCTTAGATTCGATGCTAATTTCATAATTAGACGTCGAATCTAACGATCTAGTCAAAAAGTTCAATCGATTTAATTTTTTGTTGATGCTAACGTAGATGTCTTTCAATTCGTTAGAATTACGACACTACAACGCGGAGGAAAATTCATATCGACTTGGTTAACCTAAAACGACTTACATTACTTTCTACGTTTTTTTACTCTAATATTTCATATCAATCCCGTGATCGAATGTGGAATATGATGAGTATCGGTTTCAAGCCAAGTACTAATTTTCCTATATTTTTACGCGGCCTATCGAATCGACGGTTTTCAAAAACAAAAAACCATTTTCAAAAGCAAAACCGAAATGAACATCTGGTTCGTACAGGGGGCACTCGACCGAGTGCCTAGCCCACTCAGTCGAGTGGCACCCCAAAACCGAGACAGGAGGGTCTGATTGACCTCCACTTGGTCGAGTCTTGCAATGACTCGATCGAGTGGCAACGTACTCGGCCTAGTTCGTCAGTAACTCGACCGAGTAGGGTCTAAAATCAGAGACAGAACCCCTTTTCGAGGGCCCACTCGGTCGAGTCTCGCCATGACTCGGTCGAGTGGCCCCTTATCACGACAATACCGTGAGTCTTACATCCTCTTTTAGTCTTGATAACGTTCTTTTTGTGACTTAGGTCAACACGTGTCTAATTAATCACATGGAATATCACCTTTATGAAACTTTAAATCATCTTATCTACATCATTCAATAATTCGCAAACCGTTATTATCGTTTTACCGTTACTAACCGTTTGTTACTTTTCTTGTTGATTTATTGTTCGTTTTATTGCACTAAAATGAACCCACATGCTAAAATACAACTTTGACGTTAAGATTTTAGTTGCATTAAATCGACATAGAAACCCTTTCAATTTCTCACAAGCTTAGGGAAAACAATCCTTGCATAAGCATTTTCCCGTTCAACTAACGCGCGTATTGGAAAATCATTCAATATCTTAGTAGAGGCCGTCAATGTGTGGGCGGGGTTAGGTGTCCTTCGTGGGCTTCCCAACACGTACCCTCACCCCTTACTCAGAACCTCGGTTTCCGGATGCCCGAAACCGTTGACGCACGAGAGTCATTCAATACACGATAACCAGTAGTGACGGTATCGGTATCGAAATGCAAAGGGACGAGCCCAATAAACTCTGACATCGGAAATGGGCCGTATTTTGTACACGGCCCACTACGACATAGAGTGGGTTCGAACGGGCCCGAACTCCCACAAAGTTTGGTGGCGACTCCACTTCGATTTAAATTTCCATTCGATCCATTCTCATATGGAGATTCATTCGCCTCCCCAAACCCGCGCGTGGCCTCGTCGAGGTGGACCTATGTCATGTCCACATACTCTCTCCGTATTTACCTCCCAAAAAGAAAGGGGAAGAACACTAAAACTCCGAGAGAGTATTAGTTATTAGATTTGTTTTGGTAAAAATTTACCAGGTCTTCGATTTTGGTTTGTGGGTTAAAGTGATCGTCCTATACCTACGGGTCGACGAATCGAACGAATCTAGCAAACAAAGGACAATGAAAGATAAGAGACGACACACAAAGTTTTGGTGACGCGGAAACCCGATGTGGGAAAAACCGCGGGGGGACCCAGAATCCCACCAAAGGTTCACTAAAAATGGAAAAAGAATGAAGAAGAGAATACAAATAGTAATGTTTATCTATAGATGATGGCTAGAGTTTTGGTGTTTTGTGTGTTGGAGTTGGCGTGCTTTTTCTCCTGCTTCCTTCTTCATCTCCTTCCTTTATATATTGTGCCAGCCGTTATCTTCCTCATCAATAGGAAATCTTCTCATTCAATCTCCCTTATTGCCTTTTAATGCGGAGTTATTATTGCTTGATAGCTGTTATGATCGTTATCTTTCTCATCAATGAGGAATCTTGGCTTTTAATTCCTCCCTAGCAGTTACACTTTCTCCCTCCCTTATCCCCTGGTCTGCAGAAATCGTGCCTCAAATATAGGAGTCGGTTTTTTACTCTTTCCTGCTTCATACCAGTTGGAGGAGGAATGGGTCATTATACTTGTTGGGCTGTGTTGTTGCTTTCCCTTGGTCCGGCTCAGCTCCTATCAGACTAGCTCAGCTCTTATCAGACCAGCCCAGCCCAGCTCAGCCCTATTTCAGTCGAAAAGAACAGGGCCTAATTTGCCAAAAAAAGTCTTGGAAATATATTATTTTTTGATCAGTTGTGTGAACCAAGTTGGAGGTTGTAGTTTAATGCTATAATGGTTGAGCTACTAACTAATCCAGAGTAATTTTTTTAATGGTAAGTAAATTCTCAAATCAAACTATTGCTCGTACCTTGAAATCACTAATAAAACAATTAATCTCCCTTATGACAAAACTATCTGTCGTATTCATATAACAGGTCAGTAATAATCATTTAGCTAGGTAAGGGCCGCCAATCATTTGCATTTCCCATATGGTTTGTGTTCCGGTCACGGAAACAATTAACCCGGCTTTCGATCCAGGCAGAGTAATCGGGTTGTCGGTGAACTATTGATCGTCTGATTTCCTTAAACCTCTCCTTTGTCCCGCTCCCACGATCGGACCTTCCCGGCGGAGTTCGCCTGCTCCCTGCACAATGAACGCACAGGGCCTCGGAGGTTGTCCGAGAGAACCCTCTCCGATGCCTAAGTTAGTCCGTGGAATGCCTTGATGAACCTAGCTCGTGAGGAACTAGGTGGCTTTTTTAGGAGTGAGAGTCTAGAGAGAGAAAATCCAACCCCTTTCTTGTGGGAAAGGGTTGAGTATTTATACCTTCCCACAAGAAAGAGAAGTGGGAGAGGAATGGATGGATAAGGGAGTGACAAGTGGCGGCTTCCTATCCACCCATTCTCAATTACCTTAGGCGAAATGACGGGAGGGCCCCTGGGGGTTCTGACCCTGTCAGCTTGGAGCTTCCCAGGGCAGGCGGACTTTGTGCCGAGGTCGCTGGGCTCCAGCAGGCTGTATTGGCTTGCGGGCTTAGCGGTCTACTGCTATCCTTAGCGTTTATGCTTCTATTTCGGTTTCTCGCCAGGGGCTGGCCTTTGAGTTTGGTGGGGGTGCTTCTGGGGCCTGCCTGGCAGGCGATTGGTGTCAGGCTGCCGACCCCAATCAATTGGCCCTCGTCAGTAGAGGGGAAGCAAGGCTTTCCTTCTGCTGGCGACCCTTGCTTGGAGGGAGGTTGACTTCCATGTCTGCTACAGCATTTAATGCTTTGCACTTTCCCAAGGAACGTAGCGCTGCTCACGTCAGGTATGCAAAGAGTTGAGAGTGCTTTTGCAATGATTACACTTCTCCTCTAGGTGGATTTTTGGGAACCGTGAAGAGTTCCCGATTGGTGGCTCTCCTTCCAGGGTGGTTGGAGCGTCATAAATGTCGTGTTTTCTCTTGTATAAAACCCCAGCTTCCTCCACCTTTTCTGCTTAGCCTATCTTCAATCCCTCCACTTTCCTTGTCTTAATCATGGTTTGGATCAAAAAATTCGTAACTCGCCGTGGAGCTCGCCATTTTACTTTCCTTTTTAGAGGATTTTGGAGACTTCGGTACGCTCGAGCTGCTTATCGAGCTGTTCACCGTAGCCGTCTTTCGCGGCTTCGTTCCCATCGGAGTGGCAGGAAGGTCCCTTCTAGGTTGAGCAAACGTCTCAAGAGATCCTCACCCCTTGCTGCTCCCAGATTCAGGCGTTGCCCTCAGGGAGGGGGCTGCTTTGAGAGGGGATGCCACGAATGCTTCCCGTGGCTGCACCCTGAGCAGTTTAACCCTAACTCTTCTGATACCGACTCCTCCCTGGCGTCGGGCCCCTCCTCGCCTGTGAGGAGGACAGGTTGTCGCACCTGCGACGAATCCCAGGCCGTTCCCTTTGGCAGGGACTGGGAGGATAGCAGCCGTGACTCCAATGATAGTGAGGGTCTTGGTTGCCTGAGCGACAAGGATGGAGACGGAGCTCCTGATGATCCTTTCAAGGATTCCCCAGACTGGGACTGGGGCTCGGATTTCGGGAGCCCAGGCAGTCCTGGGGATCATTCCCCAGACTTGGATGACGATTAGGCCTGCGTAGCAGGGTGTTTGATCTTTGTCAGGCCGGAATTTTTTGGCCTTATGTATTTTCTTTTCGTATTCTGTTCAAGATGTAACTTTCCCCCTTTGGCTAATGAAATGAAAGTTAATCAGCTTCGCCTTTTTTTTTTTGAATGTGGGGGTGACGTCGTCGGTCGATCTTTTCCTCTGCCATTTTAGTCTTTCGAGGCCCTTCTTGGGAAGGGGTGAACAGCCTGTGTTCAGTGCGCGACACGTGGATGACAGTTGAGGGTCTTGTCAGGGAAGTCGCCTCTTGGGCTTCTTGGGCTTTATATAAACTCTTCTCCCCCTTCATTTTCTTCTTTTACTTTTCCTGAGACTTCAAACTCCTTACACTTCCTGAATCACTTTCGTTGCCGAGCATTCTTCGAGGAGCAAGGAATACCTTTTGTCACTGTTTCCGGCGACTTTATCGGCGTCTTTAGGTTAGAACTTCTTTAAATCTTTCACCTCTTTTTTCCCTTCCATAGCCAATATGTCGCGAGTTCGTCCCCTTTCTTTTAATTCTTTGCTCGGGGGAACTGGGGGCGGCGACGGTGGCAGGCGTGACATAGCTTCTTCCTCCGGGGTTGGCCCTAGGGAGGAGGACGATCATCACAGGGGGGAGGGTGCTGAATCACCCGAACCAGCTCCCTTTGATGTAGTCGACTCCGATGACGAGGCCCTGGAGGTGGACCCTTCCAGGGTTGCCGGCCCCCTCATCCGCAGGGAGAGGGGGAGGACCTATTACTTGGACAAGAAAAAGTATGTGATCCCCCTAAAGACCTATCCTGAGGCCAAGAACAGGGACCTGATTTTGGAGAGTAACGCTGCCAAGGCCATTGAACAATTTTATAACTTCGAGGAAGGGTACACGGTTATAGTCCCTGGGGAAAGGGACACAGTATGCTGTCCTCCAGAAGGGTGTGTGGCCGTTTACCACAAGGCCTTGGAATTTGGCCTGCGATTCCCACTACATCCTTTCCTGGAGGAAACCTTCAGGAGGATGAACGTCGCTATCGCCCAGCTGACTGCAACTGCCATTAGATCCTTAGTAGCTTACACCTGGACCTGCCTTTTCCATGGCGAGGGGCCTTATAATGACGCCCTTCGTTTTATGGTCGGTCTTCAAATGGTGTCTTCGTCCGGGGGGGATGGCTCCTCTGGTTATTGGTCTCTGCAGAGGCAGAAAAAGTATGCCTTGGTCTGGCCGGCTCTGAGTAATCTAAAGGACTGGAAAAATAACTTTATATACATTCATAGCGCGTCAGGGTGGAAAATTCCTAGACATTTTAGGAACCATGTCCACACCCGCATGGAGACGCGCGAGGAGTATCATCCAGGTGTTGGGGGGAAGGCCCTGGAGGTCAAGCTGAGCGAGAAGGAGGAGATTTTGATTAAAAAGTTTGAGATTGTGGTGGATAAACATGGGAACTTTGGCCCTGCCTTCTGGCTCCCCCACGCGGAGCTCATTACGACAGACGAGTACTTGCTTCCCCTGGGCCTGATTCCTGGCCTTGAAGGTAGTTCTAGGGAGTTTTTGTTGTCATGATTTTCCAGAGACTTTATCTCTCCCTGCTTTTTTGATGAACGCCTTTCCCTTTCTGCAGATTCCTATACTTGGCGCTGGACAAAGAAGCAAGTCAGGAGACTGGGCCTGAGTGAGGAATTGGTCGTTCTTTCAAAGTGTCCTTCTCTGCCTGCGAATTTCAGGAAGGGGAGCAAAGCCTTGATGAAGCTCGTAAAAGACTTTGCTGCTGGTCGAAGATTGCCTCTTCCTCCCCGGCTGCCTTCGTCGAGGCCGGCGACTCCCACCCCCAGCATCCATGAGGGGGAGGTTGAGGTTACTTCTGGAGCTACACCCTCCCCTGGTCAGAAGCAGGGTGCTTCTCCGGCTGGACCTCGGGCTTCACAGGGAACGCAGCCTGGGAATTCCGAGGGAATTGGGGAAAGTGTTCCCTTGGAGTTGAGGAGGAAAAGAGACAGGGAACCTCATAGCGCTGACGTGGTGGATCTGGAGGCGGATGTTGCCACCCCTGAGGCGAAGCGCCCTGCCCGTGAGCCTCCAAGTACCCCCTTCCCGGAGGAAAATGCAGAGTTCCACTACACGGCTGGTGACAGCGTGGACGTGTCAGGCCTGCTTTCTGATTCCGGAGCCGTCTTGGCTGACCGCCTCACCAATACTGTGACTTCAACTTCTCATCAAGTGCTTCAGTACATCCAGCGCACCTCCAAGGTTCTGCTGGCGTCTGCCGAGCTGGCGGCTCTCAGCCGCCTGAGTGATGAGGAGCTGACGATCACACTCGGGGCTCCTCCTCCTGACCGCCTGGCCATGGTAGAGAGGGACATCTCCTTGATAAGCTCTTTGAAGAACAAGCTGGCAAGGCAAGACGGCGAGTTAGAGGAGGCAAAGAAGCAGGCTGGTCAGTGAAGGCTGCAGGGAGAGATGGCTGTGAAGGAAGTCGCCAAGCTGGAGGCTGATCTGAAGGAGAGCCGCCTGTCGTTGGACCGAGCTAATCTCTCTTTGGCTGAGATGGGGCACTTAAAGGGGAGAGTGACTGACTTGGAGGATCAACTGTCAAGAGCTAAGTCAACTTTTGAACAGGCTAAAGGAGAATGGACGAAGGAGAAAGAGACCCTGGCTGAGGAGGCTGAAGCTGCAGTGGATGCCAGCTTCGCGAGCGGTGCCAACTCCTCTCTGGAGTTGGTGATGGAGGTGATAGGGGAGATGTTCCCTACCTTTGATGAGGACACCTTCCGGAGTCTTTATACCGCTAAGAATGAAGCTCGGGCGGCCAATCAGCCTGAGGTAGATGCCGACGCTCGCCAGGATGCTACGTGACGCCTTTTCTTTATAATAGTTCTTATCCTTCTGTGCTGAGCCAGTGTTATGGCCAGCTTGCTTGTAATATTTGCCACCTTGGTTTCTTCTCTTTAACTTTGTAAAGACCTTCTACCCTTCACGGGTCCTGTTTGTGGAATATTTCTCTTTGCTTTTTATGATGAGTTTTGATTTAGAATTCGGGGAATCTTTCCTTGACGTTGATCGCGCCTGGCACAGCTTGTCCTTGGCTTTTGTTCAAAGTCCAGGAGGTCTGCCCCCTGTCTGCCTAGAGGTAATTCGGGGGGCTGTTTGCGTTTTTTATACAAGGTTGGAGGGCTTGCCCCCAGTCCTTGTTGATCTGGACTGTCCCTGGCTTTTGTTCAAAGTCCAGGGGGCCTGCCCCCTGCCTGCCCAGAGGTAAGCAGGGAGGCTTTTTGCGTTTTTTATACAAGGTTGGAGGGCTTGCCCCCAGTCCTTGTTGATCTGGCCTGTCCCTGGCTTTTGTTCAAAGTCCAAGGGGCCTGCCCCCTGCCTGCCCAGAGGTAAGCAGGGAGGCTGTTTGCGTTTTTTATACAAGGTTGGAGGGCTTGCCTCCAGTCCTTGTTGATCTGGCCTGTCCCTGGCTTTTGTTCAAAGTCCGGGGGGCCTGCCCCCTGCCTGCCCAGAGGTAAGCAGGGAGGCTTTTTGCGTTTTTTATACAAGGTTGGAGGGCCTGCCCCCAGTCCTTGTTGATCTGGCCTGTCCCTGGCTTTTGTTCAAAGTCCGGGGGGCCTGCCCCCTGCCTGCCCAGAGGTAAGCAGGGAGGCTTCGGATTTTTTGTTGGGGGGTTCATTTTTCCTAACTTTGGCAACAGGGGGGCCTCCCCCTATTGCCCCCTGCTCGTTTGTGTGTGAAACGCGAGTGTGAACAGGCAACGAGTATAAATCTGAATCTTCTCATTTCTTTTACGAAACTTTTGACATTAGGGTGGTCGGAGCCGTCGACATTCTTTGACCGTCCTCCGCCATTTTTTAGCAAAAAATAAAAACTATCTTTAGACTTGGTTCAGACATAATATTTCTTTAGGGTGTCCGCATTCCAGTGAGCGTGCAATTCTTGCCCTTCAAGGTTGGTGATTTTATATGTGCCTGGTCCCAGGATTTGAGTCACTTGGTATGGACCTTCCCAGTTGGCACTTAGCTTTCCATGTTCCCTTGATTTTCCAACCGCCTGCGTTTTTCTAAGAACCAGATCACCCATCTGGAAGTTTCTCTGGCGCACTCTGCTGTTGAAGGCTTTCCTCATTCGTTGTTGGTAGGCAACGATGTTGGTACTAGCCTCCTCCCTTGTTTCATTGACCAGATCTAAGGCCTCAACCATTGCAGCTTCATTCTCAGTTCGGTCGTATTGCAGGGAGCGTAGAGATGGGATCCTTGCCTCAATAGGTAATAGAGCCTCTGCTCCATATACTAGACCGAACGGGGTTTGGCCTGTAGACTCTTTTCGGGTGGTCCTGATTGACCAGAGTATGCTGGGAAGCTCGTCAGCCCACCTACCCTTGAGGTCATCTACCATTTTCTTCAGACCATTTAGGATTTGCTTGTTGGCTGCCTCGGCCTGTCCGTTGGTTTGAGGATGACAGACGGCTGAGTAGGCAACTGCGATGTTGTGGCTTTCTAGCCAGATTCTCAGGGGATCATTGTCAAACTGCCTGCCATGATCAAATACCATCATTTTTGGTAGGCCAAATCTGGTGATAACATTTCGCCAGATCACCTTTCTGACTGCCGGCTCGGTAATATTGGGCACTGCTTCAGCTTCTATCCATTTGGTGAAGTAGTCTATGGCAACGATTAGGAATTTCCTGCCCCCAGTGGCCACCGTGAAGGGCCCTAGTATGTCTATCCCCCATTGAGCGAAGGGGATGGGGGATAGGATTGGCCTGAGTTCCTGGGCCGGGGCATTGATTGACGGGGCAAAGAGTTGGCACTTTCTACACTTCTGGGTCAGGCTCTTGGCATCTGCCAGCATGGTAGGCCAGTAGTAGCCTGCCCTTAGGGCTTTGTGGGCCAGCGATCTCCCTCCGATGTGATGTCCACAAATGCCTGAGTGGATATCGTCCAATACTTCAGCAGCCTGGTCTGCCCGTAGGCATTTGAGCAGAGGGTAAGTGAAAGATTTTTTATAGAGTTCTTCACCAATGATTATGAACCAGGCTGCTTTAGCCTGTACCTTTCTCTTTTGCATTGTGTCTCATGGTAGGATACCATGTTTTTTGAACTGGATGAAGGGGGTCATCCAACTTTCCGGCCCTTCCTCAACGGTGCTAATTGCCTGACAGGCGCCGGTAGATTTTTCATGCAGAACATCGACCCACACCGACCTCTGTATGTCTTGTAGGCTGGAGCTGGCCAGCTTTGACAGAGCGTCGGCTCGGTTGTTCTGCGACCGAGGTATTTGCTGGATTTCATAGGATTTCAGACCTGACAACTCCTGTTTTACTTTCTCAAGGTAGGTGGCCATGGTCTGATCTCTGGCCTCATATTCTCCGTTAATTTGATTGGCGATGAGCTGAGAATCGGTGGCTAGTGTAATTCGCTCTATCCCTGCAGCTTTAGCCAGTTTTATCCCTGTGATTACAGCCTCATATTCTGCTTCGTTGTTGGATGCCTGGAAGGTGAACCTGAGTGCATGCTCAAAATCCACTCCCTCGGGGCTTGTTAATACAACGCCTGCGCCTGCACCGTTGGCTGTTGAGAACCCATCAGTGTGTACGATCCACTCCTCAGCAGGGGGCTCCTCTTCCCCTGAATGGGAGCATTCATCCAGAAAATCGGCCAAGGCTTGGGCTTTGATGGCTGTTCTTGGCTGGTAAGATATCCCAAGACCACTCAATTCGATCGCCCATTTCAGCAGCCTCCCTGATTTCTCAAACTTTTCCAACACTTTCTCCAGCGGTTGATCGGTGAGGACCACGACAGGATGCGCGTCAAAGTAGGGTCTGAGCTTTCTGGCCGCAATGATGACTGCATAGGCGGCCTTCTCTATCAGGGGGTAATTTCTTTCCGCCGTTCCCAGGGCGTGACTCACAAAGTAGATGGGTTGCTGTGAGTTTGCTTCCTCCCTTAGGATGACAGCACTTACCGTCGTGTTTATGACAGCGATGTATAGATACAATTTTTCTCCGGCCACCGGCCTTGCCAGGGTAGGGAGTTTCTTCAGGTGCTCTTTTAACTGCTCGAAAGCTTTCTTCTGTTCGTCTTCCCATTTGAACTGTTTGTTGCCTTTTAATATTTTGAAGAAGGGGGTCGACTTGTCTGCTGACCTGGCGATAAACCGGGCGAGGGCGGCCATCCTGCCTGTGAGCCTCTGAATGTCCCTGATGGTTTTAGGCTCCGGGAGGTCCAGGACCGCCTGAATTTTCTCAGGGTTGGCGTCTATCCCCCAGGAGCTGACCAAAAAACCTAGGAATTTCCCGGATCGGACCCCGAATGTGCATTTTTTCGGGTTCAACTTCATTTTATATGATCTCAGGGAAGAGAAGGTCTCTTGAAGATCTATCAGATGCTTCTTGTCCCCCTTACTTTTGACGATCGCATCGTCAACATAGGCCTCTAAGTTTCTTCCTTTTTGACTTTCGAAGACTCTGTCCACCAACCGTTGATAGGTGGTGCCTGCATTCTTCAGCCCAAATGGCATCATCTTGTACATGTAGGTGCCATGGCTGGTTATGAAGGCGCACCTCACTCTGTCTGGCTGCCAGAGGTACACTTGGTGGTACCCTGAAAACGCATCCAGAAAACTCAGGGTGGTGTATCCGCTAGTGGCGTCCACTAGTTGATCTATCCTGGGTAGAGGGTAGCAGTCCTTAGGGCAAACCTTGTTAAGGTTGGTAAAATCCACGCACATTCTCCATGCGCCTGACGATTTCTTTACCATGACCACGTTTGCCAGCCATTCAGGGTAGTCACATACTTCGATGAAGCCTGCCTTCAGGAGTTTGTCTATTTCCTCTTTTATTGCCGCATCTTTTTCCGCGGACATGTTCCTTTTCTTCTGCTTTACAGGGCGAGCCTCCGAACTGATGTTCAGCTTGTGAACAATAAAGGTCGGGTCGACCCCTGGCATCTCGTCTGCAGAGTAGGCGAACACATCCTTATTTTCTCTTAGGACTGCAATTAGCTCCTTTTGATAGGACTCCTCCAGGTCGGCCCCCACAAGGACCTGCCTCCCTGGCTCTAAGTCCACTAGCATGCTCTCCCCTTCAGGCTCCAGGCGGATTGGCTCTTGCTGAGCAGTCGGATCTCGCCTTCCCTGCTAGGAGAGCACTGGGCTTTTCTCTTTCCTTTTCTTTCTGTCTCATGGGCCTGCAGGGCCACGGAATAGCAGTGTCTAGCCGACTCCTGATCCCCGTGGACCTTCCCTTCCATGCCAAAGTCTGTTATATAGGCTATGGTGAGGGCCCTAATTGATACCGCAGCTTCTATTTCATCCAGGGTGGCTCGGCCTATCAGGGCGTTGTACGCGGATTTGGCGTCCACCACGACAAATGACGCCCTGATGTTTCTTGCTGAGGTCCCCTCCCCAAATGTAACAGGCAGGTCGATAACTCCCATGGGTAGCATGCCTGCTCCATTGAACCCGTACAGAGATCCGGGGGCTGGCTTCAGGTGCCTTCTTTCAAGATTCATTTTCTCAAAAGCATCTTTGTACAAGAGATTTGTGTAGGCGCCAGTATCCACCATACACCTCTTGACAATATGATTGCTGATTTCCAGGGTTAAGACCAGAGGGTCACTATGTGGGTACACGACTCTCCCTGCATCCTCAGGGGTGATGCTTAGGGTAGTGCCCCTTGGGCTGCTTGCTTTTTCGGCGTAGCAGATTTGGTTCCTTAGTTCGCGGATCTGCCTTTTCTGGCTGCGCCTGCTGGTCCGCCCCTCTGCATCCCCTAAAACTACATGGATGACCATGCGATTTTGGGCTGAGCCCTCAGGTTTGTCTGCTACCTCCTTCTGGGGTTTGTTTCTTGCTGCATAGTTACTCAGCCAGCCGTTTCTTATTAGTTTTTCAATTTCGTCTTTTAAGTGTCGGCATTCCTCTGTGGTATGGCCTATGCAGTCATGGAACGTGCAGAATTTTTTGGGGTCTCCCTTTGGGCTGCGAGGCTTGTTTGGACGAGACCATTTTGCTGTTTCTTTTTCTAACTCGAAGATTTCTGCTCTTGGCCTATTGAGGGCCGTGTAGCTGTCGAATCTTGGTTGGTATGCGGTACGTTCTTTTTTGGGAGTGTCTCCCTCCTCTCTCTGCTTGCCTGGCTCACTTCTGCCACGCCCACCCTGCGGTCCTCCCTGCGGCTTTGTTTGGCCTGCAGGGGTATCCGGCAGGCTGTGGAACTCTTCCTGCAGAATGAATCCTTCAGCAATTTTCCTGGCCATGGCCAAGGTTTCTGGCTGGGCCCTGATCATCTGATTTTTCATTTCTCCTGGAAGCAGGGAGATTGTCAGGGCGTAGGCAGCGGTGGAATCATCGATCTCCCTGACCTGCTGGTAGGATAGGTCAAACCTCCTCAGGTACTCCCTTACACTTTCACCCTTTTTCTGTTTTAGGGTCATAAGATCAAAGCAAGTGAGGCGTCTTCGTTTATTCCCAGCATATTGTTCGAGGAAGATCTCGACCAACTCTATGAAGAATTTGATTGATCCTTGGCGGAGATCTCTGAACCATCCCTGTGCGAGTCCTACCAAGGTGGTTGGGAAAACTTTGCACCAGATGGCGTCATCCACGTCGTACATGCCCATGTGGCTCTCGAATGCCGCCAGGTGGTCTTCAGGGTCTGTTGTCCCATCAAACTTAATGGTGGGCATCTTATTTTTTGGAATGGGGTATTCTTGTACCTCAGGATGAAGTGGGGTTTTTGTGGGCCTGCCTACCAGTCGTGACCTGCTTTCCCCAGACTGGTTACCGTAAGAATCCCATTGTCTATGGGTCGGTTTCCTTGTACTGGGGGAGCGGTGCCTTGGAGGCGGCCTGCTTGCTGCTTCATCTTCTATTTCAGGGGAAATCTGCCTGGGTCTCTTCCTCTGAGAGTGGCAGAGGTTCTCTCCCTGGTGATACTTAGATTCAAGCGGTTGCCCCCGTTTGAGCCTGGATTGCAGGCTTTGGGATAAACCGGGGGCTGACTGTTCTTTGACTGCCGGTGTTAACCTGGAGAAAACCCCGCCTGGCTTTTCTCCCAGGCGCCTTGACATGGGCTCCCTGGGCCTCATCCTCTCCTGCAATTCCCGGGATAAGCCTCTCTGTTCTCCAGACGCAGATTATGTTGTATGAATGGAGAATGCCTGCTGTTGAGCAGGTAGTTCTGGGCTGCCTGTTGCGATACGCCTTTGCACTTGCGCGTACACTTGGGCCGTCCTTCTTGCTTTCCTCTGAGCATTTCTGGCCGCGGTCCGCTTCGTGCCCCTAGCTCCATCCTTGCTTATTGAGGGTGGCTGCCTGGGGGCCGACGCGACCCTGCCTACCAGATCCCCAGGAGTAAACTCCTGGTTCAGCATTGCAGAGAAGAAGGCGGTTGTCTGCGCCATCTGAGCTGGGGTCAGATTTAGAGTGTGCCCTGGGTGTGTCCCCAGCTCAGGCGCTGCAGCAGTGCTCGGTACGCCTAGGAGATTGGTTCCCCCCACCCCCAGGATCGTGGCGGGAGGAATCCTCTCAGGCTGTGGCATACCATACAGGAGGGTCACCGGTGGGACCGTCGGACCCGCCCCTGTACTGGTGTCAATGATTTCTGGCATGATTAATTTGATTGTCTTAGTTTTTTGTGATTAGGAATGGTTGATTTTTTGTGGGTAACTCGTGAGCACAACCGTTTTCTTCCCCACAGACGGCGCCAAATTGTTCCGGTCACGGAAACAATTAACCCGGCTTTCGATCCGGGCAGAGTAATCGGGTTGTCGGTGAACTATTGATCGTCTGATTTCCTTAAACCTCTCCTTTGTCCCGCTCCCACGATCGGACCTTCCCGGCGGAGTTGGCCTGCTCCCTGCACAATGAACGCACAGGGCCTCGGAGGTTGTCCGAGAGAACCCTCTCCGATGCCTAAGTTAGTCCGTGGAATGCCTTGATGAACCTAGCTCGTGAGGAACTAGGTGGCTTTTTTAGGAGTGAGAGTCTAGAGAGAGAAAATCCAACCCCTTTCTTGTGGGAAAGGGTTGAGTATTTATACCTTCCCACAAGAAAGAGAAGTGGGAGAGGAATGGATGGATAAGGGAGTGACAAGTGGCGGCTTCCTATCCACCCATTCTCAATTACCTTAGGCGAAATGACGGGAGGGCCCCTGGGGGTTCTGACCCTGTCAGCCTGGAGCTTCCCAGGGCAGGCGGACTTTGTGCCGAGGTCGCTGGGCTCCAGCAGGCTGTATTGGCTTGCGGGCTTAGCGGTCGACTGCTATCTTTAGCGTTTATGCTTCTATTTCGGTTTCTCGCCAGGGGCTGGCCTTTGAGTTTGGTGGGGGTGCTTCTGGGGCCTGCCTGGCAGGCGATTGGTGTCAGGCTGCCGACCCCAATCAGTTTGTTTTTTTGTCTTTTCTATCCACACAAATATTACATGACCCGTCATAATAATATGATGGATAATTTTTTCACAATTAAGAATTTGTATTATTAAAATTATTGGATATTTTAAAGACTCCATAACAATTGATTATTCTCCAAATTTGAGCTCGGTAGAATTAGGCCAAAAGCCATATACTACCCTCTTGTAGTACGAAGTAAAAGCAACGATTAAGATTGGTCAATTTTTGCCAGTCTGCCAACTAAAGGGCAAAATTTAACCTGCTAAAAGATTTTTAGTGATCAACCAAATATGGTGGAGGAAATGTAATTACATAATTCCATATCAAGCAAAATAATCTTTCGTGAAAATGTCGTACCACTTTATGCAGAAAGTGAGATTCACTCATTTGCAATTATTGTCAACTGCTCAGGTGCACCCTTCACTACTTGAAACCTTTACAACTTTACATTTTTTTTTTTATTTCTTTGCATGTATTTTTATAAGTAGTCCAGAATTACCACAAGGAAACTATCTTCATTTGTTCTCTCATAAGACAGATATATCGTAAGATTAAAATGGATCAAATAATTACCAACTTAACTAGATAGGACATTGTTTTCCCACTCCTCATAAACTCTACTTTTGTCTTATCTGTCTTATTTGGTACCTATTCGACCCATTATAAGTTTGTAACGGATATTTCCGTCACAAACAAGAATTAGTGAACTAATCCCGCCGTTCAAATCCAAAGGGTATATTTGTTTTTCACACTTGTCGAGACACGTTTTACACCGTCAATATCCTTCGTTTCACATTAACAAAAATCATAAAAATTCGATATTCTTAATTTAATCATAAAGACGAATCAAACAAGATCTCACCTGACTATATTTTCTCCTATAGATTGTCGGGAATATTAACGATCCCTTGAGAGTTGTAAATAGTGTCCAAAAGAGAAGCGTACCCTTGGATTTGAACGGAGAGAGTATTTAAGATGATTGGTTGACGTGGCCCGACTTTGTCCGGGCTTCACTTTATCTTCATATTGTTGCTCGGGTCGTATTTCAAATAGTTACATTATACTACTTCGTCCCTTAAAGATTGTTCATTCTCTCATCATATGTAAAAAATATATTTTAATGAAATGAGACAACTTTTAAGAGACGGACGCAGTATAACATATATTTTGTTCAAGTATCATACCAAAATTAAATATTCCGTTAAATTTATAAACTATTCCCTCCCTTCAAAACCAAACACACCAAAACTCATTTTGACACTATTCGTAAGTGAAGAGAATCTTCGATATTCTCGACAATCTGCAAGAGAAAATATAGTCATGTGGGATATTGTTTGATTCGTCTATATGAGTTGATCAAGAATATCAAATTTTTATAATTTTTGATAATGTAAAATGAAAGATATTGATGATGTGAAACGCGTCTCGACAAATATGAAAAAACAAATGGTGTGTTTGGTTATGAAGAGAGAGAGTATCATTCTCCGTTACCTATTCCATATAACAAAACAACAGAGGAAAAACCCCAATTTGATTCCATATTACAAAACAATAGAGGAAAAACCCCAATTTGGAACAATGAGTATTAATAATACGGACTATAAAAAAATTAGTGTAACTTTAAGTCTTTAAGTCAACTTTCTTTCTACTCCGTACGAATTATGTCCATAGGCAAGATGTGTAGGCACCTGGGAGTTAACCCATCTCATATTAAATGAACACAAAAACTTATATGAGACGGTCTCACAATAACGTTAATGTGAGAACTCTCACATAAGAGTAGTTACTTATAATTTTTTAATTTTAGTTTTATTTTTTGTTGGTTATTATTAGTGTGTTTTACGCATGTCTCACAATAAATTTGTGTAAGACTGTCTTACAAGAGACAAATGGGAGTGGGATATATCTACAAGGTAAAGTCACTTTAGAGTCAGAGGTTTTAGTAGCAAATCTTCAATATTCCGTAGCTAATTAGCTTAGAGACCGAATTTGCGACTAAATTTCATTAGTAGCTAAACGCTTTGTCGCTAATTTAGCTACTGAATTAGCGACCAAAATTAGCCACCAATTTAGTGATGAAAGCGTGGTAGCAAATTTTGAGACAATAATAGAGACGAAAATTCGAGTAGCTACATTAGCGACCGCAAATTGTATAGTAGCTAATTTAGGGACGAACTTAGAGACCGATTCAGTTGTAGCAAAATTAGCGACACAATTTTTTGGTATCTAAAATGGCTACGAAAAAAAAAATGAAATACACGTCATACCCCTACCCCACCACACCACCCTAGCTAGCCCACACAACACGTAAAGCTACCCCCAGCTCACTAGGCCACGCAAGTACGTCCATGCACCACACCAGCGCCTCTTGTGTAGAAATTGATGATTTATGTTCGCAAGAGGAATCGAACCCATAACCTTCAAACACTTGACCAACATTCAAACCATTGGGCCACTTGAAGATTTACGTTTATTTGGGCAATGAATGTATACTTAAAGATAAAATTAATCAATAAAATGTGGATTGTAAGATATTTTTGTAATACTCCAATAATAATATACATATATAAAAAAATATCGTAAGAAATATAAAAAATACATGATAGCAACAACCGACAACTAAATTTAGCTACCAATTTATTTTCGTAGCCAAGAATTTAAATTAGATACTAAAATTGCTACTCACTCGGTTTCGTTTCTATAATAAAATTACACTTATTTGCGAATTTACTTTGGTCTCCTATATAAAAACTAAATACATTATTCGCAATTTTATGTCGATATATATAGAGACGACATTAGCTACTGATGTTTTTTCGTATCTAAAAACTTAAAATAGATACCAAATTTGCTATCGACTTTATTTAGTCTCAATAATAGCGACGTAATTAGCTACCACTATATATTGATCTCTAAAATTGAGACTAAATATATTTATGTCTCAAAAGTAGTAGCTAATTTATATATTTAGCGACTGAATTTTAGACAGTTGCTAAATTAGTAGCTAAATTGCAATTCTCTTGTAGTATATAGATCGAGAAATAAGTATATGGATAGTCATTTCAATTCCGTCACTTATCATTCGTTTGTAAATAGTATATGAATATATTGTATCGAGTAAATAGTACTCCCTCCGTTCCAATGAATTGTTTGTCTTTCTTTTTGACACCAAGGGTAAGAGATTCAATGAGGGAGTGACATGTAGAGCAAAACTGATGAGAAAGGTCAAATTGCATATAAAAAACATTCCTAAAATAGAAAGACAAACAATTGATTGAGACGCCCCAATATAGAATAAGCAAACAATTCATTGAAACGGAGGGAGTATATGAATATATTTTTTTTATTTTTTTTTCGTATTTGAAAATTTACATTTTTTTAATGAAAAGTTCTTTTTTTTTAAAAAAAAAAATTTGCTGACCTTGACCCGACTCCACCCGCCCGAAATCCAAATCCAAGGGTACCCAAACACAATTTTAGATTTGGATTTGGATTGAAATTATAGAAATTCAAATACAAGAATTGAATTAATGATACCCAAACGCAACCTTAGTTAGGAGTCGTTTGGTTGCCCGCAAAAATCATGGGAAGTAGAACCTCCCATGAATTGGTAAATTAAGATGTTGTTTGGTTCCATTTCATGAAAATTGCAACTTCCCAAAGAATTTCAATTCCTGCATAATGGGGGAAGTTGCTCACCTAATCCCCTCGGTGTGTACAACTTCCCACATGAATTAATTTTCCATATGGCAACAAAATAACATTTTTGTAATTCACCCGAAATATAAATTCCCGTGAATTTAAGTTCCTGCGTGAATTTAAGTTCCTGGTAACTCCATATTCCCATGGTGAAACAAACGAACCCTAAGAATTTGAGATAGCCAAATTTGAACTAGCTTGGATTTTGTCTAAATTTCAAATCCAAATCATAAGGTTCCCAAACGCTTCGAATATTTCAAATCCGAAATTCAAATCCAAATTTAAGTTACTAAACATACCATAAAGTAATTTGATTAACTCATAACCAGTGACAGATTTAGGGGGCATGGGTAGGGACGTGCCCTCGCAATCAGCCTTAAAATTTGTGATATAACAAACGAGGAAAGATAATATCAGTTGTTTGCTGTTAGGTTAGTAAGAGCTTGGCCTTTCACCCGCATGGCTAAGGTATGAATCACACTGGATGCTTTTTCGTGCTATTTTATAAAGTGGTAGAGCAGATTTTAAAATATAAGCTCTTCCAAAGATTCAAACCCTTGTCTTTTGTATTAAACAATAACAACTTCACCACCTCAACATTTATATTTTTGAGACATAAATGTATTTACACCATTTCTATAAGTTGTCAATTTGCATTGTAATTTCCTTTTTCTATAGGTAATTTACTAATCTATGTATAATTAAACTTCGTAATTGTTTTATTTTTAATATTTTTGGTGGATTTGTAACGTAATTACTTTAATAAAGCCGTGATTTTTCAAGGATATTAAAGATAAAAAAAATGACACTGTAAGGTACTCGTGATATAAGTATATAACAATTCGTGAAATTTGGTAAAAAAAAAAACATTGAGCCCCTCGCTGACAAAAATCATGTGTCTGCCCAATGAGAAGAAAGTTGTCACATCATAAATAGCAAAATCTACTCATACAAACACATTTATAATACCCACAACATGCATAAGATTCAGTAGAAAGTAGCTAATGGCAAGTAAAGGGGTCGAACCACAAGGATGGACGAAAGATCTAGGTAAAAAGAATCTATGGAAACTAAACTAGCAAAGCATAAAAACTACTAATCTAATAGAGAAACTAGGATGAACAATAAGAGATATGAACTAATCTAAACATTAAAGGGAGGGGGGGTTAAGTTGGTTTTGGTGACAAAACAAGCAAAGTATGATAGTAACGAAGTCAATAGTAGACACGTATCTCCGTGTAAATCGATACAACAATAATATAATTCATCCACACATGCAAAACGATCAACTCTCAATAATAACTATCTTCCTTAATTCACAACTCCACGCTCAATAACATTACATATGGAATACTCATCCGTCAACGCATAGTCTAACAAATAACATCAACATGTGTCTAGGATTTAGATCATCAAGGGGAGAAAATAATGGTTTATGCTAAAACAATCACCACATCTTCAACATGCATATTCCTTTATCAAGACAATCGATTGACGAAAAACACACTACAATCTATGTCAAGAATGCTACTAGGGGTGTAGATAGTTGTAACAACCTCTCTAATACACAAGCAACAAGTGTACATGCACAACTAGATAGTCACTGTGATAGAATCAAAGACCTAGTATATGGAAAATACACTTACACAATAAAGGATAGGAATAGCATAATATAGAAAAAACTAAGAGTTGAAAGTCGTACAAAATGGGAAAATTACATCATTGAGTAGATTCACACCAAGATATGTGATGCGTGCTATTTATATATGATTATTACGTCTTTTACGTGCGCATTTCCATGCATATCGAGTAGCATTGTCTACTATTTTCCCCCGAATTTGATACTTTGTGGTCTTGTTGCATCTTATGTAGGGAATGGACTCGTAGACGCATAAACAAGGCAAAAATCGTTCTTAAAGATGAAATATTATGCGAAATAAGAAAAGAGAATGATCGTTTCCAAATAGGTGAAATTAAAACGTAAATATCTTAAGTTTTACAACTTTAAATGAGCTGATTTCAGTTGCGTTGGAAAGCTCTTTCTCTTATCTTTCCAACGGTATATTATACGCCCGATTTGAAGAAGTAACGAAGAAATGGCAAGCGTTTGAAGTTGAGCGCGCAGTGCTGAGAACGGAAACAGGTCAATAATAGTCGAACGACTATCAAAATAGTCCACCGACTATCCAAATAGTCGACCGACTATTCAAATTAGTCGACCGACTATTCTCGAGATTGGACGAAGACCGAGACTTTCCTAATTTGATGTTTAGGGTTAATAAGACTTTTGGGCTTTTGTTTTAGCGTAGTATTTAAGAAACTATTAGACTAGAATTCTACAACCTCTTCTTGTATGCTTCTAATTCTCTTTAGACTTTTCTTTAGACTATTCTCTTTAAATTTTTCTCTACCCTAAACTTTTAGATCGAGATTTATGAATTCTTTTCTACTTTTCCTTTAAACTCGGTAATCTAATTCCTTCTTTGTTCTTTCTTATTCTCTTTGTTCTTAATTCTTTCTCTCTTAATCTTATTAATTCTTTTATTTTTAATTTCTCTTTAGATCTATTCACTATGCTTAATTTATTTATCATCTTTATTATTGTTGTCGTAAATTTCTCCATGGGTAGCTAATTTCCCTTGCTAGGATTTAGGGGATCCATGAATTGAATATGATTGCTAATTAGTTTATAGATCTGTCTATGATATTGCGTCTGAGTTGTTAATTGTAGCATTTAATTGAGATTAATTGATTAAGTCGACGTAATTGATTAATTGAATTGGTGAGAAGCCTGGTAAGAGTTAGACCTACTACAACACATTAGTTTTCCCTAATAAGATCGGAAGCCGTTAGAAGCATTCTAGGGTGAATAGCGGACCGGAAGGACCTTTTCATTACCCCTTAGACCAATATCTGCGACAAACCTGTGACCTAGACCGTGACCGTAGGAAATTCATGGTGAACCGATGATCCTAGTTTTCTCTCTATATTTATTCATCATATTTATTTTAGTTATTTCTTCTCCTTTAATTCTCTTTCTTTCACTACTTTAGTTTAGTTAACCCAATTACAAACCCCTGATTTGGTTACTTAGATAGACTTAAGTTGCAAGTAGAATTTATTTGTCTCCTTGTGGATACGATCCTGACTTCCCTAGCTATATTTTTAGTTAGACTTAAGTTGGTTATCTTTGATAGGTATACGACTAGCTTATCAATATGAGAGGATTAGCCTCTCATATTCCAAAGCAACCCAAATTAAAAATAAATGTTGAGTCTTTATCTTCAATGCTATACTACATGCTAACAAACTAGATCTCCAATGACTCTAAAAGTGAGTTCCTCCCTTTACAAAGTGTCAAATGCAACCTTAAATACCTAGGGTAATATAAGGAATCAGAATTATAAGACCACAAATAAATTCATAACAAGAGGAAATAGAAAACGAAATCTGTGATTTTAAGTGAAATTTCGTGGTCTGCGTATGGCGACGCAGGCTGCGCCTGAGTTGCACAGGTTGCGCCCGCAGACTACGCTGGAACCCGCAGTCTGCGCCTGTGTTGAGTTTTGGTATTCTCGTATATATTATTTCATAGTCTTACATGGATGGTTTCCATAATATATTTATTTTGTCAATATTTTGTCGGCTAGTCAAGTAGGATTAATTGTATCGCGCTCATATATATATATATATATATATATATATATATATATATATATATATATATATATATATATATATGTTGTCCTGTAAAGGTTGTACTTGTGAAACACAGAAATACAAAGTCCTAATTTTCACAATACATGTTTTAATATGGTATCAGAGCGGGTTTTGATATTCTAGTACCGTATATATATGAGCGATAAAGAAGACGGCGAAGATATTCATGCCGTCGATGACACGTCTATTGATTCACGAAAAGACCTTCACGCAGACTTTGATTCTGAGTCTGACGATATGATGAAAGATACAAAACTAAGTCTATATATCCATTCAACCTCCGATAAATCCGGAGATGAGTTAATTGTTGTTCAATTGAAGGAAGAAAATTACGATGAATGGTCGATTAAGATATGGGGTGCCCTGCGTTCGAAGAAAAAGACAGGTTTCATCTACGGCACGATCAAAAAGCCTGCCGACGATTCACAAGACCTCGAAGATTGGTACATGGTTAACGCCATGATTGTCAATTGGATATTCAATACGATTGAACCAGAACTCGGTTCATCGATTACGTAGTTAAGGAAGCCAAGGAACTATGGGATGATATTGAGCAACGTTTCAGTGTTGGGAATGGACCAAAGCGCCCGAGCATTAAGGGATCGATCGCCAATTGCAAGCAAGGAGACAAGGAGATGGTCACCGACTAGTTTGGCCGTTTAAAGAAACTTTGGGATGAACTTGACAAGTACGATCGTAATCCTACGTGCAAATGCGGTGGTTGTAAATGTGGGATAAATAAACAATTAGACAAAAAGCGTGATGAACGCAAAGTCCACGAGTTTCTATTGGGTATTTATCCTACTTATCCTATGATTGCTTCTAATTTACTGTTACAGGAGCCCTTACCTTCCCTTAATCGAGCATATGCCACATTGATTCAAGAGGAAGGAATTCAAGAAAAGGCGGCTCATGTTCTAGGTGCTAGGGGAGGCGAAAACAGGTCAAAACCGACGGGTTTTGCCGTGCGTGCGGAGGATGGAAATAATAAAGACTCTGATGGTGGTCGTCCTTTTTGTTAAAAGTGCAAGAAATACGGGCATGTCATACCCCGTTGTTTTGACATCAAAGGCTACCCGAAGGGATGGCGCGACATAGGAGCAGGTCGTGGTGGCCGAGGTGGACGCGGTGGTTATGCAGGACGCAGTGGAATTATCAAGGTAGGGGTGGTACCTCCGCCATATATGGTGCAAAGTCCGGAGACGAACACCGAATCTGCAAAATATTTCGTGACCACGCCAAAAGAAAAATGGGATGCCTATGTGAATCAGACTAAGGCATCCTCTTCCAATGTGCGGATGAATGGTAAGGTGGATGATGGTGATGTTTGCTTACTTGATTCTGGAGCTACTCATCACATGATGGGGCGTTATGATGTTTTGTATGACGTGCATTACATTGACCCATGTATTGTGAGCCTCCCTAACGGAAAGTTTTCTAAGGCATCTAAAAAAGGATATGTTAATTTAGGCAGGCAATTTAAATTGCAAAACATTCTTTTTGTCCCGAAATTTAAGTGCAACCTTGTATCTATTTTTCAGTTAAATATTAACCTTGATTGTAAGGTTCTTTTCACTAATAAGGCTTGCATTGTACAGGACCGCACAACGAAGAGGACGAATGGTACGGGTGAAGAAAAAGGAAGGTTATATCTTCTGGAGGAGGAACAAGCTACAGCATTTTGACAGCTAAAAGAAGTGACAGTGATGCGGACGTTTGGCACCATAGACTTGGGCATCCTTCGAGAAAGGTAGTTAGTCTTTTGCCTTTTATTAGTAATACACATGATAAACAGTCTACGATTCTTTGTGACATTTGTCTGAAAGCAAAACAAACTCGGGAAAGATTCAGTATTAGTGAGAATAAAGCTAAGACAATTTTTGAGTTTGCGCATTGTGATTTGTGGGGCGATTATCGTACGCCTTTGTCGTGTGGGATTTATTACTTTCATACTATTGTGTGGGTTTACTTAATTAAACATAAACATGATATTGTGGACGTCCGTCCGCACCGCCCGGCGCCCCGCGCGTGCCCGCGCAAGACCGACCCGATTTTCATCGGGTGACAGCGGCCACCCACGCGGCCCCCTCCCTACAGGGGGCCGGTCCGATCTCGCATACGGGGCGAAGTTTTGGACATCGATTTGGATGACGATCCTGACTTGTACTAGACGGGTGCGGGCACCCGTGTTTCCGTTTGGGAATCGATCAAGTCGGGGTTGTAAATGTTTAAAGGCCGATTCATTTGGTAAGGCGATCTTTTTAGTGAACAGAATTCGTTGCCGATTTGTGGAGTCGCCACCGAGTCAATTATGGGGACTCGGAAACCGTTCAAGTCATTTTTGATCCCTTGCCGGCTCAAAGTTGAGTGGCACGGGACCTAAAGATAAAGACTTGTACCCTTAAGCACTCTATGCCTGGAATGACTCTCATTGCGAATGGTTTCAAACATCTGGAAACCGTCGATTCTGAGTAAGGGGTGAGGTTATGTATTGGGAAGCCAACATCTGGTAGATATCAACACCCATTCCCACCCGCACTATAGCGACCTCTACTAATCAATCGGTGAGCTGATTTCCTAGTTCTTTTGTAGTGGTGGAAGTACTGTAACATCCGTTGTTTTAAACCCTATGCTTTTGCTATGTCGGTTGTTTTAAGGACAGATAAGTTTTATCGTGAAAATAGTAGTGTTTACATTCTTTGCATGCGATTTCACGTAGCAAGCAAGCCATGAAAAGATGCACGTAGGAGGGTAGAGAGTACTAATATTATAGGTATTAGCAAATCAGTTTTAATGTGATAATACGGATATTAGTCATTCTCGTGGTATACCTTACCTGCTATTCTGCTTAAGATGCGTCGATTTTGTATTAGTAAAGATGCGTTGAACCCGATAAGGTGAGCATCCGGACCAATACGGAACCCAACCATCACTTTGTTCAGTTTTAGTTATTTTACGTTTTGAATTCCGTGTTAGGTGATTTAGCATGAGATTATAAGGTCACAAAAGCAATAAATCATACGAAAAACTGTAAATGCGAATGTAAGTAAATCACATTGTGAGGAGTTGCACCCTCAGAGTATACACTAAACGGGACTCGATGCATAGATAGTCTTGAGAACGGATCTCGAAATTACTCGGGTCTATTTAGGGTTTTTTAGTATTTGTTTTGAAGTTGGGACGTTACGTATTTTAGTGGACGTTCGTGGGCCTAGTGCCCACGTCTAGTGTTGTCGTAGTGCATAATAATAGAAGGTGCAAATATGGAATGTTTTGTTTAGATGACAACCTAGTGACGACTTGTTCAACAGGCGGATCCTCCTAGCTTGACTAGTGACTCCGGCAGAACCCCGTTACCGTTTGACCTTCCCGCGGCTACTCCGGCAGAGCTTCGTTACTAAGGACTAGTTCTGCGGCTAATCCGACAGAATCTGGGTACTAGTTTTGAGCTAGTCGATCACAGGCACCTCAGTATTGAGTGAAGTGATTGAAGGTGAGGAGTAGCGTCGATGTCGCTTTTTTTATTGGAACTACAATGGAGTGGATCGTTTGCCTCGGGTGTTGGAGTGCGAGCCCTTAGCGAGAGTTTTGGAGGGAGAAGAGAGAATTGAATTGTGTGTCGAATGAATGAGGCGGAGGGGGTATTTATAGGTGTTTTCGGCCCTCATCGCCCATATGGACGCGTGACTTGAGGCGCACCAGGACTCAGGCGCCTGGGTCCGAGTGTGGGGAGACCCAGGCGCGTTAGCTGGGGCAGTTGGTGTTTTGAGGATATGATTTTGATACTTTCCAAAACCGAGAGGCGGGTGTGTGATATCTTTCTTGGTCGCGAAGGCTTCCCCACGGCTTGACCTAGCGCCGTGGGTTTCGTGGGCCTCGGGTGTTCATCTCGAGGCTCGCTTGACTTGGGGTTGACTCGGTTCGAGTTTTGGGGCCGACTCGGGGTCCCGATGTCGGAATTGACTCTAATTAGTGTCAATGCGATCGTAACGACACAACTAAGGCAGCCATCATGTTAGTTTTAATTATTCCTAGTAACTATTTGGTCCGTCCTATAAGAAAACTATCTAAAACATCGCGAACCCGTGTCGCGTTGCAGTCCTATCGTCATCGGGTGTTTGCTGGGCTCCTCTGAGCCACCAGGTCCAAATTCGGGTGTATACAGAAGCCCCCACTTTGACTGTGGCTTGAACAAGGCGAAGGTCAAAGTATAGCCACCCAAGTCAATAGAGGATTACGACTGATGGCTGTCCGGTCGGATCGTTTTAAGTCCGTTGAACTACGTGGTGAGCTTGCCAGCCAAGGCTGAGAAGTCATACCTAACGTCTTCGCTTGTGGTTGATTGCTTGGGGCCCGCACCGTTGCTTGACATCTTGTTCTTGATTCTTTGTGCGCGTGCGCTTTGTCTTCTTCAGTTTATTTAGAGGTTTCGTTTAATTTTAAGTGTTTTTTGCGCGCTAGCAACGCATTAAGTTGGCCTTTATTTGTACGAGTATATTTTGGGTTGCTTGTGAACCCTTAGGACAAACGAAGGAATATAAAACCATTCGAGGGCGTTAGTCTCCGCTCGAATAACTGTCTTTCGGGATGCCTCTGACCCCTAGGACAAGATAAAATGATATAAAACTATTCGAGGGCATTAGTCTCCTCCCGAATAGCTGTCTTTCGGGATGCCTCTGACCCCTAGTACAAGTTGCTGTTGATGTGCCTCCGGGATCACTAAGATCCCTTGGGCAAAACTTCTCGAGGGCGTTAGTCTCCACTCGAGTAGCTGTCTTTCGGAATGCCTCTGACCCCTAGGATAAAATTTCTGTTGTTGTGCCTCCGAGATCACTAAGATCCCTTGGGCTAAACTCCTCGAGGGCGTTAGTCTCCACTCGAGTAGCTGTCTTTCGGGATGCCTTTGACCCCTAGGACAAAATTGTTGTTGTTGTGCCTCCTGGATCACTAAGATCCCTTGGGCAAAACTCCTCGAGGGAGTTAGTCTCCACTCGAGTAGCTGTCTTTCGGGATGCCTCTGACCCCTAGGACAAAATTGTTGTGCCTCCGGGATAACTCAGACCCCTCGGGCAAATTGTTGTGCGTCCGGGGTAACTCAGACCCCTCGGGCAGATTGCTGTGCCTTCGGGGTAACTCAGACCCCGTGGGCAAATTGTTGTGCCTCCGGGGTAACTCAGACCCCTCGGGCAAATTGCTGTTTGTTTATTTGTTTTAGTAAAATGCTGGTGGAGTGAATTTGTCTTAGTTAATTTTGTTTCGCATGCTTGTCTTATTTTGTTTGGGTTTGCCCCAGCTTTTGTTTTGATCTTGGGTTTGAGTTTGCTTAGAGTTTGCTTATGTTAATCTCGGTTGTTTTTTGTTACGCGTTCGGATGCAGCATTAAGCGCTTGTTTTACTAGTTGAGAGTGTATTATTGATGTTAATTAGTAGTTGTCTTTGGCTTGTCTTAGCAGGTGCATGTGTATTGTCTTTGAGTTATATTTGTTTTGCTTTGTTTTAGTCTGGACTAGGCCACTTAGGCGCACATCCTTCTGCGCTCCAAGACTCAGGCGCTCAGGCGCTCAGCTCCCAGCGCACCAGGACCCGAGCGCGTGAGTTGGAGCGGTCGGATTTTCGTGGTCCTGGTCTGTTTAAGTAATGCGAAAATTGGGGCGCTCGTTCAATACTCAAAGAATTCGAACGCGTCATCTTCTTCGCCCCAAACTCGACCTCTTCGATTTTTCTTACCGAATTTCGTTTCGATTCCGCTTTTTACGACAATGTCGACTCTGGGTTAGTGTTCTTTACTTTCTTTTTGTTGGTTTTGCTTGATTGAATTGATTATGAGTTTGTTTGTTGAAAAACCCTAGAAAATCGATTTGGGTGTTTTTTATTTGTTAAGTTTCGAAGCTTGTGCTTGATTTCATTGTTAAATTAAGGTCGATTAGAGCTTGTTGAAGTAGTTATAAGCTTGATGAGGATGTTCGAGGTGTGACAACGGTTCCGTAGGGAAATGTGTTAGGAAAGCTAGGGTTAAGGACTGTTTTCTGGTTATTTCCGTGTTTATTTTGCACAATTTTGCTTAAATGGCGTTTATGGGGATGTGGGTAGCTCTATTGTCGATTTCTAGGGCTAGGATGACCTTTTAGGGCCCTCCGTGAGATTTTGTGTGTATTAAGACGGACCAAAAGATGTCGAAACGATGCCGGATTTTCCCGAAACCACTTCCATTGTGACCGGGATCGAAAGTGTATGTTGTCGGCTTTCTTGGAATTTCGACATCCTTATCCAAAATTTTTACCCTATCTTGACCTGTTTAAGCTGATTTAGCCTGATTAGAGCTATGTCTTGTTGTGTTTATTTTTTGTTTTGGGCTTCACAGCTAGAGGTAATACCGAGCGTCCCGAGGGAGTTTCCTCGGTTAGTGCTAGTGTTAGTGCTAGTGAGGAGGTTATTGGGGCGAGTTCACAGACTCCTCGAGGGATTCGCAGGAGGAGACGGGGCGTCTCGTCTCAGCGGCGTGACCCTGAGATTATTAACGAGGCCGAGTTCGATAGAGTGAGGAAGCGCAAGCTTCCGGAGACGGTGGCTAGGAGGGCTCATTTTCCGGTTCCAGTACTAGAGAATGAGGAGGTAGTTTACGAAGATCTCGAGTGGGCTCGGGACTGGGATGGTCACCAGCTGATGTTTCATCTTGACCATCATATTTCTAGCCGTGTTGTGCGAGGCTTGGTCAGTGTCCTATTCGTGCTTATTTGGTTTCGACTCAGATTTTGCTATCGTTATTGTTTTGCTCGGGTTAGGCTAGATTTGTTTTTGTTTATCCTAACAATGCTTCGGTTTGCAGCCCCCAGGTCCGATGAGGACTTTCTCGGGTTTTACTACATGCCTCGATGTCTACCATCAGAAAGTGACCCCCACGGTAAAGATGATTATCGAGAGGAACGCCCTGGGTCCCGTGGTCGGGCAATGGGTTAGATTGGTGGGTTGCCAGACTAAATGCAACCTTATGGTGATCCGGGCGATGATAGGTCGATTCCATGATACTACCTCGACCTTCCACATGTCTTTTGGGGAGGTCGAGACAAACCTAGAGGACTTTGGGATGATCAGCGGTCTGCCCTGGGGTCCGGATAGGATTAGGTGAGCCGCCAAGGGACCTAGTCTAGATAGGGATGAGGTGCGGGGCCTCATCGGGGATTGTCTGCCGCGTGAGGCATATAATACACCTCATGCTATAGTGTGTTCGTACATCACCGACCACTTCGAGCGAGTGGCAGTGTAAGAGGGTAGGGAGGCTTATACGCCAGAGCAGGATGCTCGGCTGTGGCTGTGGTATTTCTTAGGGTCGATCCACTTCCCGGACAAGGGTGAGAGGTTTAGTACCAGGATCTTGCCCTTCCTAGCCGATCTGACTCAGCTAGGACGCTACGATTGGGTGACCGCGGCTTTCGCGGAGATGACCCGCTGCCTGCAAGTCATGGTGAGGCCGCTGGTGATAGGGTCGACCTCAGCTGTGCCTATTGTGGGTCCAGGCCTTATATTGGATGTTAGTTACTATCTCTTTCTGTCGTGTCTTGAATTCTACTTAGTCTTAGCTTGATTTTGCTAAAGTTTGTTTTGGAATCCTACAGGCTTGGATTTATTCTTATTTCCCAAGTTTGGCGCCCAAGACGGTATGGGTGCACCCGAAGAGGTTCCCGACGGGAATCGAGTAGAGGCTGGCTCAGCCTAAGAGCACAATCAGCCATTACCCGGTGAAGAACGCGATAGTTAACAAGCTACGCGTTGAAGATGTAAGTGTTCCTTCTATAGTTAGTAGGTGTTTTTACTTTCTTAGTAGGTGTAAGTTTTGCATAGCCTCCCAAGTCTCGGGATTCATTAGGAGGTTGGTTTTGCTTGTGTAGTTTGTGGCCCGCCCTTGGGCTGATTATGAGGACGTGCCCGGGTACGTGACTGCAGAGCTGAGGCCGCAGAGTTATAGGAGGATGCGTCTTTCTGCGCTGATTCGTCCAGTTTGGTACCTGGGCGAGTGGTTGGTGCGTCAGTGCCTATATGACGACTTCAGGGTGTTGGTCGATCCTCCCTGGACCATGTTTAGACCGCCAACCGCCGCAGAGATTCTTGAGGTTATATAAGGATGGAGAAGGAGGCGATACACTCTTGGTGCCTGGTGCCTCCTACCTGTCTCACGTCACTCGGCGATTGGCTTGGTACCGCCTCGTGGTAAGGTTTTAATCTTGGTTCTAAGACTTGTGTTACGGTTTATTGTCTATTTGCCCTCTGACCGACCAATCTGTTGTCTTCTCAGTTGGCCGATCCGGCTGATGAGATCCAGCCCCCAGATTTTCCCTTGACACTACTTAGGGTGGACGCGGCTGGGACATCTTTCACCGAGCCTCTCACCCCATGTTCTGCTGAGGAGATGGATGCCGGGATAGAGTGGCGTGACCGGGTGTACCGGGTGACTTTTTTTTTGTGTTCTTCGTTTTTGTTATAATTATTAGGGTCGATTTGCCTAACTTTTATGGTTGCACTTCCAGGTTTCCTCGGCTTGCCATCAGCGGTTGTGGCAGGCTGCCAACCGCTTCCGGGCTTATGCCTCGAGGGTTTCCCGTGACACTTCGGGGCCTCGATCGGTGGGTTTTCGTGACTATGGTAGTTTTCTAGGCTGCTGGTGTATTTTCTTAATGTTTAAATGTATTTGCAGGACGTCCCGGATATGGTGGGGCAGCTAGAGACTCGGGTGACCGAGCTCGAGGCGAAAGAGGTTGAGGCACAACGGCTCCTGCAATCTCGGGCTGACGAGATCGCTTTCCTGAAGGAGCAGCTGGCTTGGTTTCGGGGCGAGACTTCAGCACAGGGTGAGGCTAGGCATCAGATCGAAAGGGAGGCTAAGGCTGAGGCTACGGGTGCTACGGAGGAGGTTGGAGGGATTCCCGAGACAGCTACCCTAGACATGGTGTCGGGGATGGATGGTAGTGAGTCTCCTCTTATAGACTTCGAGGATCTAGGTTTAGATGACAACCTTTGCGAGGGTGTGCTAGTTGTTGGTGCGGCTTCTAGGGGTCCATCTTAGTCTCAATTTGCGTGTGGATTTGTATATGTTGTATATTTGTTTTTAACATTTTAGTACTTGAATTAGCTGGATTAGCCTTGTGTTTTTGTTTGGCGAATTGTTTTCCTAGATTGACAAGTAATCACTTCAAGTTTGGTTTGTTTGCGACTTCGTTGTAGTTCAGGACGTTTTAGAATGCGTTGATGTTGTATGAGAGTACGAAAATGCTTTTTTGGATTTTTTTAAATGCATTAGTTTAAGCCGGGAATTGGATCAGATAGTACGTCGATTAAAATGTCTTGACTCGAGACAGACGAGATGTAAAATGCTAACGTAAACATTGTTGTGTTTTGACCGAGTATAACGAGTTTAGTGCGAAGTCAGAATTTAAGTCCGGGCAATATTTGAAAAAAGTTAGACCATTGTTTGCATACTCTTTATATTGCCTTGTTAGGCTATAGACGCGACCTGACGATGACCGTTAAAAGGCTACAACACGCCTAGGTGGGGTAGCTTATCCCCCTAAAAAAATGAAAAGACGTTTAAGTCCGGTGGGTCTGACGGGTGAAATGTGATATTCGCGTGGATCTGTTATTCTTGCGCGGGCACTTTGGCTTTTGGAAAGGGGTTTCGCGACTTCGGGAGGTCGTTCCCGACGTTCGGGGTTGTCGGATGTGAGAGAGAGGTTAAAGATTGTAGAGATGATTGTACTACAGAATAAGGAAGCTATGTGGGCTAATGTTGCTAAGTTCCCTACCAAAGGCAACTTTACCAATCCTAGTATTTGTCAGTTCGTCTAAATGGGCCGAGCCGACAAGAATCATATTGAAAATGTGAGTGAGAAGGGGAAGTGGGATTGGTTGGGCTTGCTTTTAGCTAGGATGGTGGAAGCTTGTGTTAGGAGGGGTCGATGGTGAAAGACCCGAGCAAGCATACCCAAATGGCAAGGGAAAAGAAAAGTTGGACCGGTAGAGCCCAACCGTTCATATTATGTGTTACTAGTTGATAACATGTGGCGTATTAGTACTAGTTTTTGACGCGTTGTTGTTTCTTGAGTTAGTCGGATTTTGGGTGTTTGATGTAAAGGGCCTCGACAAAGGCTTGATTTAATTGATTTTGCATTAATGAGAAGCACGTTTATTTATTTATTTATTTATGGTGGCTCGCAACTCGATTCTTCATTTTGCCAGGAGTGCCCTTTCGGGTTTTCACTCCGTCCTCGGCTCACCTTTGTTTTGTCTTTTTTTTGTGTTATTTTTTGTTTTTTTCTTTTCGATGGCTCGCAACTCGATTCTTCATTTTGCCCGGGGCGCCCGTTCGGGTTTTCACCCCGTCCTCGGCTCGTCGTTTGTGGTTCGTTATTTTAAAATCACTCATTGATCGGGTCGTGGGGAGAGTCCCGGTTTGTACATGGATCGATTAATGTATTTTGTTTGTTTGGTCGTTTGGTTGTACCCGGGGACGGGTTGCCTACATATCCGTGTTTGGGTGGAATGAAACCATGTTCGTAGTTCTTTTTGGATGAGAGTGATTTTGCTTTAGACTTGTTATGCCAATTATTGATGTGAGATGTTTAGGGTATATTCACAAGGGTTTTCGCCTTACTTAAAAATTAATGTGAAATGGTCGGGTGTGGCCCCTTGAAAGTGACAATTACCGAGATACCGTGTTTGGGTCAAGGTGACTGGATTAGACGATTTTGGAATGTGGAGCTAGGTAGTGAGCAGCTCTGATGAACTAAGATCTGGAGCTTGATTTTTGTGGAGTTAAGGCTATGGGGTTGCGGTTTCGTAATGTGGTAGGAAAGGGGAAGCTGAGTAAAAATGACTCAAACTTCAATCGGGTGGGTTGTAAATTACGTGGGATCTGATTTCCATGTCTGGCCCTAACGGTAGGGATTATCCTATTGAGCTTGAATCCTCAAAATTCCGGACTGTCTCCTAACAAGCGTCTCGAGAAGGTCTTGAGGGTCGTAATGTAGGGAGGCTAGTATTTGGGTGCCAGCTGACTGGCCTGTTCATTTTTCTTTTTCTCTCATTTTTCTTTTTCTCTTATTTTTTTTTTTTGCTTTTTTGTTCGGACTTCGCACTTAAAGTCGAATTGGATCATTGGGGATTTTATTTGACCGTTGATTTTGATCTTGATCATTGAATTGGGCCGGTTTAATTTGGCCTTGGTTTCATTCTTTCTTTGGCTCCATTTGGCCATTTCAGGCCCTTTTTTTTGTCAGACTAGCATCTATGGTAGGAATTGGTCGGTCTTTATTTGAGGGATGTTTATTGTGGGAAATGAGTTTGCCTTCCGTCTTTGATTGCAAGCTAAGAGACTATCTAGATTTGTCATAGGATTCAGGAATGCTCGTCCTAAGGGATAATTTGTGGCTTTCTATAGTAGACATGGAATAGGTAAAAGAAAAAAAAACACGAGATCTCAGTTCTTGTAAGTCCTTGTTGTTTCGAGGTATGTTTGATTGTTATCGATAAATGGCAGCGTCGAGTAAGTGAGAAAGTGCATTTTAAATCAAGCGGTTGTCGAGGCGTATTATAGAGGAAGAAAAGTTTATTTCTTTTTATTGATAGTAATAAGCGGGCTATGCGCCCGAGAAATTGTTTTTTTTGGGGGGGGGGGGGGGTGGAGGACAGATCCCCTCACACCTCCTGACTCGATGCGAGAAACGAAAAGTCATTTGGTATATTACTAGGTCTAGGCCCTAAGACGAACTAGAGTCTGACTCGGACACAGATTTACTCGTCTCGGTGGATGCCCGTGGGTTGTCAGGATTTTCCTCGATATTCCGGATATTCTCCTCTATAGGGTCGCGATGGGAACAACCGATGGTGTCGCCGGGGACAGTGTGAACGCTAAAAGGGTTTGTGGTATTGTTTGGTTTCTCGGGTGGAGGGAGATTAATGGTCCCGTTTTCGATCATATCCTGTATCGCATGTTTGAGCCAAAAACAGGATTCGGTATCATGCCCGTTACCTTGGTGATATAGGCAATAAGCATTAGGGGTCCAACTTTTGCCTCGTTTGTCGATTGGTGGGTCCGGAGTGGGACCCAAAGGTGAGAGTAACCCTTGATCGACTAGGCACCTAAGGGCTTTGGTGTAAGATGAGTTGATTGGGGTAAACTTTCTCGGTGACCTTGCTACTTTGTTGGGCGTGGCCTTGTAAGATCCTGGCATTCCTTCCGTATTGACTTTAAGAAGCTCCGATCGGGCGAAGCATTGGGATAATCAATCCTGGGTAGGCTTTTGGGCATGGTAATTGCTCAGGTTGGCGTTTGTATTGCTTTCGGTGTCTCTACTCTCAAGGAAACTAAGGCAACTATTGATGTAACGGACGGATAAAGTCAAACGGGTTACTGAAGTATGGACGTTGTGAACAAATTTGGCTAGGGTATTGACATCGTTGCAGATGCTTTCGATGGTCTTTGGATCTATCGACATATTGGGGAGTGATTATGTGGGAAAGGATCAACAGGTCAAAATGGATCCACCGGACGACGTAAGAGACTCGAGGGATGCCTTTAATTGACCGACGCGGAAATGAGACCCTTGTGTGGGGTCATTGGCTTAGGGACTCAGGTGCTTTAGACTCTTGGTGTATTCGGCGAAACGCCTAATGAATCTTAAGCCTCTGTAACGAGACGATTTGACACAAACCTCGGAGGTGAGGCTTAAAGAGGATTTTCTCAAAATGAGACGACCTGAAATGTAAAACCTCGGGTAGAGGCTATCCTAGTAACTAACACAGATAGTTAATCACACAGTTGTACGACGTAAGAGGTTGATCGCGATCCCGGCTCAGGATCAAAGAATTTTTTGAAAAAGGATCGATAATCGCAGGGGAAATTAATTTTCTTTTTTTTTGAAAAGTGATTTTGCAAAGCTAGGGTGACGATGGCGTGGTGACATCGTTGGTGATGTGAAAAATGCGTTCTTATGTGCGTGTGTCGGGAACCCGGGGATAGCAAAAGTATGAAAGTTTTTTTTTTCGTTGAAAGGAATATGGTTCTTTAGGGAAACCGGTTTTTTGAAAATGATTGCGTGATGCTTCTATCGAGACTACTATTAATTAGTTAGCTCGATACTTGTGGTATACGTGATGCTCGTGGTAGAGCATCAGCATGAAGTCTAGTGATAGTGTTCTTAAAGGTGTGACCAAATCCTTAGTGGGGGATTTAGGTGGTGAATTGTGTTTTTAGAAAACTTTCGCTCTTAAAAAAACTTTTAAAATTATTGACCCACGTTCGTCGGTTGCGTGAACTAGCAAATTAACGGTGGGAGGCGTATTGTGAAAGGTGGCTTGAGGGTGTAACCGTCTTTTGAGTTCCTTGACTTCATTAATTGAAGTTTTGGTTGTGTTAACGGTATGTGTGTCAAAACGTTCTTTTTTTTAAATAGAATGTGACCACGTGGTGGCCTTAACTCCATTAATTGGAAGTTTCGGTTGTGTTATTGGTAATCGTTGTTGCTAATAGGTTTTGAATAGGTCAAGGTGGTGGTACTAATTTTTTTTTTTTGAAATTAGTGAATGTGAATTTTGCCATGGTAACGGCGTAGAGTATTGATGTTTAAATGGTCGTTTTGAAAAGATAAGGTATTTTCGAAAAACGGAATTGGGTGCGGTTGAATATGTTGGTGTGGTTGAATCCAGATTTTAGTGCTTTATTTGGGTTGTATTGTTCAAACACGCTACACATAACTTGGAATGGATACACTCAAGCAGGATGCAGACTCGGGTAGGTTAGGGTAGACTACCGCCCACGAATAGTCTTTACTTAGGCATTGACGATGATATGGGGAGATGGGTGTCATACCGTCCGTTTGGACTATCCGCTTATTAATCCCGCGGGTTACGCGTTAGGCGGCCGGAGCGTCAATCGAGGGTCTCTCCGCGTGTCCCTAGAGATCTTACCGCGAAGAGATCGATTGGTCCTGATATCGGTTAGGGTGGGCTTTTTAGGGCAAAAAAACTGTAGTGACCACAACTAGGAACTAAGAAATGAGCTTCACCGACCTCGTTCACGTTACACCACCGCTGGAAACTTGTTTCCAATTCCCCAGCGGAGTTGCCAAACTGTGACAGCTACAACATTTTGACAGCTAAAAGAACTGACAGTGATGCGGACGTTTGGCACCATAGACTTGGGCATCCATCGATAAAAGTAGTTAGTCTTTTGCCTTTTATTAGTAATAAACAAGATAAACAGTCTACGATTCTTTGTGATTTGTCTGAAAGCAAAACAAACTCGGGAAAGATTCGGTATTAGTGAGAATAAAGCTAAGACAATTTTTGAGTTTGTGCATTGTGATTTGTGGGGCGATTATCGTACGCCTTCGTCATGTGGGATTTATTACTTTCTTACTATTGTTGATGATTTTCCCGTTCTGTGTGGGTCTACTTAATTAAACATAAACATGATATTGTGGACGTCCGTCCGCACCGCCCGGCGCCCCGCGCGTGCCCACGCGGGACCGACCGGGTTTTCATCGTGTGGCGGTGGCCACCCACGTGGCCTCCACCCTACCGGGGGCCGGTCTGATCTCGCATACGGGGCGAAGTGTCGGACCTCGATTTGGATGATGATCCGGACTTGTACTAGACGGGTGCGGGCACCCGTGTTTCCGTTTGGGAATCGATCGAGTTGTGGTTGTAAATGTTTAAAGGCCGATTCATTTGGTAAGGCGACCTTTTTAGTGAACTGATGAATTCGTTGCCGATTTGTGGAGTCGCCACCGAGTCAATTATGGGGACTCGGAAACCGTTTAAGTCAACTTTGATCCCTTGCCGGCTCAAAGTTGAGTGGCACGGGACCTAAAGATAAAGACTTGTACCCTTAAGCACTCCATACATGGAATGACTCTCATTGCCAATGGTTTCGGACATCCGGAAACCGTCGATTCTGAGTAAGGGGTGAGAGTACGTATTGGGAAGCCGACAACTGGTAGATATCAACACCCAATCCCGCCCGCACTATAGCGGCCTCTACTAATCAATCGGTGGGCTGATTTCCTAGTTATTTTGTTGTGGTGGAAGTACTGTAAATTCTGTTTTTTTAAACCCTATGCCTTTGCTATGTCGGTTGTTTTAAGGACAGATAAGTTTTATCGTCAAAATAGTAGTGTTTACATTCTTTGTCTGCGATTTCACGTGACAAGCAAGCCATGAAAAGATGCACGTAGGAGAGTAGAGAATACAAATATTATAGGTATTAGTAAATCAGTTTTAACGTGATAATACGGATATTAGTCATTCTCGTGGTATACCTTACCTGGTATTCTGCTAAAGATGCGTCGATTCGGTATTAGTAGAGATGCGTCGAACCCAATAAGGTGAGCATCCGGACTAATATGGAACCCGACCATCACTTTATTCAGTTTTAGTTATTTTACGTTTTGAATTCCTTGTTAGGTGATTTAGCATGCGATTATAAGGTCATAAAAGCAATAAATCATACGAAAAACTGTAAATGCGAATGTAAGTAAATCACATTGTGAGGAGTTGCACCCTCGGAGTATACACTAAACGGGACTCGATGTATAGATAGTCTTGAGAACGGATCTCAGAATTACTCGGATCTATTTAGGGTATTTTAGTATTTGTTGTTTAAGTTGGGACGTTACGTATTTTAGTGGACGTTCGTGGGCCTAGTGCCCACGTCTATTGTTGTCGTAGTGCATAATAATAGAAGGTGCAAATATGGAAAGTTTATTTTAGATGACAACCTAGTGACGTCTTGTTCAACAGGCGGATCCTCCTAGCTTGACTAGTGACTCCGGCAGAACCCCATTACCGTTTGACCTTCCCGCGGCTACTCCGGCAGAGCTTCGTTACTAAGGACTAATTCTGCGGCTAATCCGAGAGAATCTGGGTACTAGTTTTGAGCTAGTCGATCACAGGCACCTCGGTATCGAGTGGAGTGCTCGAAGGTGAGGGGTAGCGTTGATGTCGCTTTTTTATCGGAACTACGATCGAGTGGATCATTTGCCTCGGGTGTCGGAGTGCGAGCCCTTAGTGAGAGATTTTGAGGGAGAAGAGAGAATTGAATTGTGTGGCGAATGAATGAGGCGGAAGGGGTATTTATAGGTGTTTTCGACCCTCATCACCCATATGGACTCGTTACTTGAGGCGCACCAGGACTCAGGCGCCTAGGTCCGAGCGTGGGGAGACCCAGGCGCATCACGTGGGGCGGTTGGAGTTTTGAGGATACGATTTTGATACTTTCCAAAACCGAGAGGCGGGTGTGTGATATGTTGCTTGGTCGCGAAGGCTTCCCCACAGCTTGACCTAGAGGCCATGGTTTCGTGTGCCTCGGGTGTTCATCCCGAGGCTCGCTTGACTCGATGTTGACTCGGTTCGAGTTTCGGGGCCGACTCGGGGTCCCGGTGTCGGAATTGACTCTAATTAGTGTCTATGTGACCGTAACGACACGACTAAGGCTGCCATCATGTTAGTTTTAATTTTCCCGAGTAATTATTTTGTCCGTTCTATAAGAAAACTATCTAAAACATCGCGAACCCGTGTCGCGTTGCTGTCCTATCGTCATCGGGTGTTTGCCGGGCACCTCTGCAGGCACCAGGTCTAAATTTGGGTGTCTACAGATATATCTTAATTGTTAAAGAATTTTGTCGCTATGGTGCAACGTCAGTTTAATGAAAAATTGAAGGTGGTGCGTACCGACAATGGTACCGAATTTACGTGTTTGAAATCTCATTGTGTGGTTTATGTTATATTCATAATACATCAAACTTCTTGTGTGGGAACCTCGAAGAAGAATGGTCGAGTAGAGAAGCATCGTTATGTTCTTAATGTTGCAAGAGCTTTACGGTTTCAGACCAATTTGCCAATTCAATTTTGGGGGGAGTGTATTTTAGCTGCAGGATACCTAATTAACAGGACTCCATCTAGTCCTTTGGAAGGAAAAACCCCTTATGATCTGCTATTTAAAAGGCCCCCCGTATATGATAATTTGCAAGTGTTTGGTTGTTTATGTTAAGCGAAACATCCGCGTAGGGATGATGATAAATTTGCGTCGCGCAACCGACGTTGTATTTTCGTTGGTTACCCTTTCGGTAAGAAAGGGCGGGAAGTCTATGACTTGGATTCGAAGAATTTTTTTATTTCTCGATATGTGGTGTTTGATGAGTCTATATTTCCTATGCGCGACGATGTTTCTCCCACTGACATAAATAACTCCGTAGGTGATGATTCAGCTGGAGATGCTGAGATAATTTTAGGTCGATGTCGGGGAGCCAGTAAATGATACAGGGACAGAGGATAGTGACGTTGAAGTAGTAAAGGAGTCGACTACGACTCCAATTGAGGTTGAGCAACGATCTCCCGTTGAGCCCGAATATGGACGAGGGCAACGATCTCGTGTTCCATGGTCAAAATAAAGCAGTGATGAATATGTGTCGAGTGGTGCTCGTGTCCTCACAAGTGTAAAAGATAATAGCCTTCCCCAAAGTCACCCGGGCCAGTCGACTTCTTCAGGTATGCCTTATCCTTTAGCTGACGTTTTATCTTGTGATTATTTTTCCACGACACATTGTGCCTTCATTGCTGCAATTGATAATTATGAAGAACCAAGCACCTTTCGTGAAGCTATGAAGGATGAACGATGGAGAGAAGCGATGAAAGTTGAAATTGATGCCTTTGTTCGAAATGGAACTTAGGACATCGTTGACCTACTAGTTGGTAAAAAGGCCATCAGTAATAAATGGGTATACACGGTCAAGTTACGCGCGGATGGCTCCGTAGAACGGTCCAAGGCTCGTCTTGTCATACTTGGTAATAGGCAACAAGAAGGGGTCGATTTCTTTGAGACTTTTGCCCCTACTGCAAAAATGGTCACCATTCGGATTTTTCTTGCTATTGCTGCTGCTCGAAAATGGGAACTGCATCAAATGGATGTCCACAATGCCTTCCTCCGTGGCGATTTGGAAGAGGAAGTATACATGAAATTGCCTCTTGGATATTCTGTTGATGCGCCAGGTAAGGTTTGTCGCCTTAAAAAATCATTATACGGTCTCCGACAAGCTTCTTGATTTTGGTTTGAGAAACTCTTGAAGTCCCTGGTTTCCTACGGGTTTGCACAATGTTTATCGGATTATTCTTTGTTTGTGTATGTTGCTTCTGGGATTGAGGTCTACATTTTGGTTTATTTGGATGACCTCGTAATTGGAGGGAATGATGCAGCGGCCATTCATCATGTTAAGGAGTATCTAAGTTCATGTTTTTACTTGAAAGATCTTGGAGTATTAAAATATTTTTTAGGTCTTGAAGTTGCGAGAAGCTCCTCTGGGATTTTTCTTTGTCAACGCAAGTATACGTTAGATATATTGACTGAAACGGGTTTAATTGGTAGCAAGCCTGACACTATTCTGGTCGAAAAAAATCACAAATTGGCTTTGGCTGATGATGTCGTGCTCCCGAACCTTGAGTCATATCGGCGTTTAGTTGAACAACTTATTTATTTGACGAATACAAGGCCAGATTTGTCGTACGGAGTACACATTTTGTCCTGTTTTATGCATGAGCCATGAGAAACGCATTGGAATGCTGCTTTTCGTGTCGTCCGCTATTTGAAACAAAGCCCTGGTCAAGGCTTGTTATTTCGGTCTGATTCGTCCCTCGATCTGGCTGTTTATTGCGATGTCGCTTACGCTAGTTACCCGTTGACGCGTCATTCATTGACTGCGTATTGCACGTTTTTGGATGGAACTCCCGTCTCTTGGATAACCAAGAAGCAGCCCACACCATGTCTTTCTTCCACCGAAGCCGAATACCCTGCTATAGCTGCGGCCACCTGTGAAATAAAATGGTTACGTGGGATTTTAAGCTTCCTTCGCGTCTCTAAAGCATCTTTTGCGGTCCTCTATTGTGATAATCAATCGACACTCCATATTGCACATAAACCTGTATTCCACGAGAGAACCAAACATATAGAGATTGATTGTGATTTTGTGAGTGATGCCATACACGATGGTTTGGTAGCCCCGACTTATATTCACACATCTGATCAAGTTGCGGATATTCTTACAAAGGCCTTAGGTGCTCACAAGGTTTTGTAATTATTATCCAAGTTGGGCGTCGTTGATCCCCACGCTCCAACTTGAGGGGGGTGTTAAGTTTTTGTATTCTCCTATATATTATTTCATAGTCTTACCTGGATGGTTTCCATAATCTATTTATTTTGTCAATATTTTGTCGGCTACTCAAGTAGGGTTAATTGTATCGTGTTCACATATATATATATATGTATATATATATGTATATGTATATATATATATGTATATGTGTGTGTATATATATATATATATATAAGAGGGATCAGGTGAGTCCAGTTATCTAATTTGAGTCCGTGAGTCCTCATCTTAACCCTTGATTTAATTATAGATTAATGGTTAAGATTTGTTTTCATAATTAAGGAAATAACTAAAATATCTTAGTAATTTTTTTCTCTCTTCTCCTTTAATTTCTACAGCCAATTGATGGTGGGATTTGCCGTGGGTCCTACCAATCAATAAATAACCGACTATTCCTAGTGGGTAGCTAGGGCAAGTAGGGTCGATATCCACGGAGACGGTATTGTAAAGTCTAGATTAGGTCCACTAACAAACAAGGCTAAGTTACACAAACAAACACAAAGAGAACGATAATTGGTAAACTATGGTGGTGGAAGAGGAAAGTCTAGACTAACAATGAACTAGGCTAAAACAATGCTAAACTGGAATAACTAATGATCAAACAAACTAGTAAACTAAAAGAAACGAAGACTAACTAATAAGTTGAGATCAAATATGAAAGGAAGTGGGGTAGGTCGGGTTCATAAGTGTAGTAGGGTAATTGGGGTGGTCAAGGGTGTAGGTGTCTCCTAATTGCTAGAGTCGGTCCGGGCTCTCGCTACGTAGACCGATGTCGAAGTAGGTCCGCACTCTCGTGCCTAAGGCTAACCTCATCGCAACCACAAAATAGACAAACAATGAGAAGATGAGCACAAGTATGGGAGCATTGACCACTACTACTCACACAAGCAAATCAACAAACACATAGAGTGCCCATTATGTGACTAACAACAAAAGAGTCACCTTTACCCCTAATCAAACCCTAATCACCCATAATCTACCCTTAATCCCCTTACTAACCCCACAAGGAGACTACTCACTCATTATCAAGAACAAACTAACAATAATAAGAGAAAACAACATGAACAACCAAACATCCATTAACAAGAACAAGGACAATAACAATAAACACTAAGTAAAGATTCAAACTTGATTAAGTAAACTTGATTAAGTAAACAAGAACAAGAGTAGAGAAGATTATACCAACAACAAGATGAAGAAAAAGATGCAATCTTGTATAAATAAGAACCCAAATCCACTCCAAGGATGTCAAGCTTGGAGAAATCTTCAAGAACCCACTTAATACAAGATTAACTAACCAAAAAAAACTAAGATTAACTAAAGATTAACTAAAGATTAAAAGAGGCTAATTAGGGTTTTGAATTCTTAAGAGAGGCCTAAAACAATCTAGGGTAAAAGTATGGTGTTTAAACATTACAAAGGAGGAGTATTTATAGGGTTACAAGAATGAAGGAGGAAGAATAAGAGTCACGCGGCTACAGCTTGTTCATCCCGCTCGGGACGGTTCGGTCCCGACCGGGACGGGTCCAAAACAGCAGCTATGCTAAATGCGCACCTCATCCCGGACGGGATGAGGCTATATTCGTCGGGGATGAGTCTTGTAGGCCTCCAATATGATCTTTAAGGTTCCTCCTTGCTTCACATGGACTTCTCATCGACTCTCGGGTCTCGGGATCGAGTCTAAGGGGCTCGGAATCGGGTCCCAAGGTCTCGGGGTCGAATCCAAGGCATCAAGTGATCGTTCCTCCGCTTCGTTGGCTTCGAAAAGTGTATGTATTGAGTCGGAATCGCTCCAACTCTTCATGAATGGTCTCGGGAACCTGAAACGAGCTAGAGGAATCATAAGTAGCCCATGAACCGCTCCCAAGGAGCGATTCCGCAAGGGAATGGGACCAAAACACAGCAAATTAGGCACTACAAACTACACTTATCAACTCCCCCACACTTAGCCCTTACTCGCCCTCGAGTAAGCATAAACCAACTACTGACCTAGCCGAGCGGGTATTAGCGCACCCTACGCCCTTTCAACTCACGCGAGAACACCTAGAGGATAAGTGCTTTCCGCAAGGCAATTGAGGTCTTGCGACAAAACCGTGGATGCAACCGGACACAAAAAACACATAAACAAACAAACACACAAAAGGTTGCACCCAAAAAGAAACAAATACCGCTTCCCTCTAAAAAGCGGTGAAAGAAGCACCGGTTTAGGACTCGAGGCAAGTGACAATGTTCCCAAGCTAGCAATACAAACCGAAATGGACAAAACCCTTATAGTATGACGACAAAGCAATAAAAACGTTGGTAACTTACCTAGGTTCCTCCTAGCCTTCTAAGGACGTACTACGGGACGATCGGCGGGATGGAAAAAGGGATGAACCACGGTGTTAGTCGACACTGTAGGTAAGTGAGACCCTGCCCCCTTTAGCGATGAGCCAAGAGGGTCGTCCCATGTCCGAAACCGCCTAACTAGTCCAAGTAAAAAGGTGGAAATTATTGCAAAGTGAGGGAAGACTGACCTTTGCCGCTATCATCCTTCCTAGGGACTCGGTCCTTTGGTAGGCTCTTTACGGCAAAAGTCGGAAAAAGGCTTATTTTTGTGGGATTAGGATCTTTTTGTGAGATGATTTTCTTTTTGGCATTTTCTCTTTTCTTTTGCATTTTTACTTTGTGTTGCTATGCCAATTCTTTTTCTTCTTTTCTATTTTCTTTTTGACTTTTTGTGCCTTTTCTTTTTCTTCAATCTTTTCTTTCCTTTCATTTTCTTTCTTTTCTTTTCTTTGCCCTTTTGGCTTTATTTGAATTGTAGGCATTTCTTTGCAACAAGAAAGGGAGATGTGTAGGAGGTAGGTGAATGGGTAAGTCGGGACGGGCCCTTCCCTTTAAACCCACAAAAAGGGGAGAACTTGGACTAGTCGAGCAATGTCAAACAAGGTCACCTAAGGGACAGGACTCGGCAACCAAGGCCTTTTCACACCGTGGGTGGTCAAAATGCAAATCCCGTAGTAAATCCCTAGTAAGCTAGGTGGACTCAAGGTAAAGGACCAACGAAATCATTGATTTAGGGTCATTCTACTAGACTAAAGTCCAAGACTCGATTTATACCACTAGGAAGGGAAAGTAAACACTCGCACACTAGCCTCTAAACCGGGTTTTCGAAAACCTCTTTAAACACACAAGACACAACTAACACAACACAAAACAAAGACGCGACGAAAACGAAAGAAAAAGAGACAAAAGGCCACAAAACAAAAACAAAACAAAACAAACAAACAAAAGGAACAAACACCACCCCTAACTTTCAAATAAGCAGCCAACCAACACCAAACTTTACAAAGCTCCTCCCGAGCACACATTATCACAAATCTCCTCCGAACATCACAAGAGGTAAAGAGGAAAAAGGGATAAAAGGCGTTACCGGATGTCTTGAAAGCCTTCCAAAGTTAGCGGCGATTGGGCGACCTAAGAGGAAAAAGGGAGGCAAAACACGGACAACAAAACATATATACGATACAATGACATAAAAAGAAAAACACACAAAAGAAAATCTTTTTGATTTTTGTGAAAAAAATTCAAATTTTTAGGGTTTTTAAAGATTTTTTCGAAAAACTACGAAAATAAAACTAACTATGATAGAATATCGCTCCCCCACACTTAAACCGAGCAATGTCCTCATGCTCGATCGTGGTGTATGGAGACACAAAAGAAAAGAAACTATGAAAATAAAGCTAAAAATCAAAAAGAAAAGTGGAGAAAATGGTAGAATGTGTCCGGCTGGGGTGTAGTCAAGTCACCATGGGCCGAGACAAGAAAAGATATGGTAAGGGGGAAGAAATAAAAAGAAATAAATAAAAGGGGATGGGAGGGGAGGACTAGGTGTGATCAAGTCACCTAGCCCGGATTCCGCCCAAATCCGACTAACTTCTACCAAAGGGGTGAAAATCTTGTAAAATTTGGATTTTGAAATGACTCTCGATGTAGTCACGTCATCGAGAGTCGGGAGCAACAAATACCAAGGCCCCGAGGGCCACCATGACACAAAAGTGTATAAGGGGAAGGGGAACTAACAAAAGAAGACAAGCTATAAAAGACGGAAAAGAAAGGATAGTTGCCGTATCATGTGGTTAGCAACTCACTCGCTCCATCGTCTCATAAGTCAATATCGGCACGTAGCTAGTCGTCTTCATTGTTATTCCTCTCCAATCCCGATACGGTTCCATGATTAAAGCACAAAGGTATACGGAGGTGGGTTTTGATGTGAAAGTCGGTGTAAAGTGAAGAGAAAAATGAGGTGAAAATGTGTATGTGAGGTGTAGGGGTCATATAATGAGAGTAAGGACATGTAGGGTGGGCTCAAATGACGAAGAAAAGGCCAAAGGAGGAACAGGGGGTCCATCCCGGTCGGGATCACCTGTCCGTCCCGGTCGGGATGACCTGTCAGTAGACCCAACTTTTGTCACACTCATCCCGGACGGGATGACATCCTTCTCGGTCGGGAAGAGTCTCCCAACCCTCCATAGCTCCCAAAAGCTCGTTACAAGCTTCAAAAACCGACTCCCCTTCACACAATTCAAGCTCAAACAATGACCACTCCTCTCTAGAATTCATCTTCACTTTGCGCCTACCAAATAAGCTCAAACACAATCATCAAAGTCCCTCCCTCACATCACTCATCAACAATCCAAATAATCAAGAATTTCACAAAACTAAAAGAAATTACAAGAGAAAGAGATATATACAATGAGACGGTTCTTGTGGAACTCCGTCAAACCAAGGATGGTGCATTCTTCAATCTTTTTCAACAATACTACAACCCATTCCATCTCCATCAAGGGCACGAAGAAACAAATCGAAGGCTCTAGCAAAGTCTTCAATCAAGCTAGTAATATAAGCATCCAAATACCAAGGCTCTCCATGACCTTGTCTCGACGTTCCCGGGGCGTCCCGATCTTGTAAGTTCAATGGTTTGAACTTATACTTTTGATCCTTCGGGATATACCCAAACGTCCACTTGTCCTCATGCGGCCCCAAGGGAGGCTAATCTTGCTTCTTGCCTTTCAACTTGTCATCAAACCCATGATATGGGCACTCATCTTCCTCAATCTCGGAGTCATCATCCTCAAGTTCATAAGAGTAATTCTTCAAGCTTTGTCCCGACTCTCCCCCTAGATCAATGTCTTTCGTGGCGTGGATCATATTGCAAGACTCGTCGCTAGTCGGCGAATTGTTTCCTTGGAAGTCAAACACGATCTTTTCTTCGCCTAACTCGAATGTGATCCTACCATTCTTCACATCAATCATAGCACCGGCGGTGTGTAGAAATGGGCGCCCAAGGATAATGGGAGTGATAGCATTTTCCGGCATGTCAAGCACAATGAAGTCGACCGGAATGAAGAACTTCCCGATTCTCACCGGCACGTCCTCTAGCATCCCCCATGGTCGGTTGAATGAACTATCGGCCATTTGGAGTGTAACGGAAGTGCGCTTTAGCTCCTTCATCTCGAGTCGGCAACAAATGGAATAAGGAATGATGCTCACACTCGCACCCAAATCACATAGCGCTTTCTCGATCTTGTAATTGCCTATGGTGCATGGGATCGAGAAACTACCCAGATCTTTCAACTTTGGAAGCGTGGAACCTTGAATAAGCTCGCTCACCACCCTTGTGAATGCAATAGTCTCTTCCTTGTCGATGGATCTCTTCCTAGCTAGGATTTCTCGCATGAATCTTCCATATGCCGGGATTTGGGTAAGTAACTCGGTGAATGGGACATTAACATCCAATTTCTTCACAATGTCTAGGAATTTTTCAAATTGGACATCCACCTTAGTCTTCATTTGCCTTGTTGGGAAAGGCAACTTGATTTGAATCTTGTTTTGCTCAATAGGGGTGGACTCTTCAAACGACACTTTCCTTTTACCCTTGTCTTTTCCTTGAGGTGGGGGAAGCTTGTCTTCTTGGGGTTTCTCAATCTCCCATAAGACTTGCTCCTCCATTGGATCTTCCTTGCTTGAGCTTCCTTGAATTGGAGATGCAACTTTCTTTGTTGGTTCTTGCATTGGTTCTTGCTCACTAGGGAATGAAGGGGAGTCATTTACCTCTCCTCGTGGTAATAGCATTTACATGCTCCAATTTTGGTGTTTCACCTTGGGGAGGTAGTTGCCCCTTTTGTCTTGAGGAGCTTCCCAAAGCAAGTTGAGATATTTGGGTCTCAAGCATCTTCGTATGAGCATCTCTCGCCATGTTATCCCTTTGAATAAAAGCATAGAACTCTTGTTGGTTTCTTGCCATCTCCATTTGGTTTTTATGCATATCCGTCATAGATTTTTGAATGTTGAAATCTCGAGATGGAGATTGTGGATTATGCGGAGTATCGGTGATGGCTAGAGGAATGCCATAGTCATGAGTAGGAGATCGGCTCCTAGGCTTGCTTTGTTGTTGTTGACTTTGAGTTGCTTGTTGTTGACGGTTCCCTTGGAACCCATGAGAATTGCCTTGATTAAGGCCTTGATTGTTGCCATGGTTGTAATTTTGAAGTCCTTGATTGAAGTTTCCTTGTTGAAACCCTTGATTGTTGTTGAATGTACCTTGGTTATTTTGCTTGAAGTTGTTGAAAGGCCTTGGGTTGCCTTGATAACCTTGGTACCCTTAATTGTTGTTCCTTAAGGGAGGTGGAACATAGGGACGAAGTTGTAGATCTTGTTGTTGAGGGACTTGATTGGAAGCTTGGTATTGATTAGAATAGGAGGCACCTTGCTTGAACGCTTGAAAGGTGTTCACTTGCTCAACGCTTCCTTGACAATGCATAGGATCATGACCAATGATTCCACAAGTATCACACATCCCATAATAAGGCAAAGGAGGTGCAAATCCCAAGGCATTCACTTCTTGAATCGAGTGTTGGTTGGAGGAGCTAATGCTTTGAACTTGATTTAGGTGGCCTTGGAGCTTCTTGTCAATATTCTCCATGTGGGTCTTCAATTGAGCTCCAAGGTCAATGCTTAATTGAGTAATAGCATCAACCTCGTGCCTACCTCCTCGATTTGCCTTCCTAGGCCTTGAGTATTGGGAATTATGAACCGCCATCTCCTCGATTCTTGCCCATGTTTGGTCATCATCGACCTCGGTGAATCTACCATTGGAGCCCATATTAAGAATAGCTCTTGAGTCCTCATAAAGACCGTTCCAAAATTGTTGGACTAAGAACCATTGTGCAAGTCCATGGTGGGGGCACGATCTAACCAAAGATTTAAACCTCTCCTTAGCTTCATAAAGGGTTTCCTCATCCCGTTGTTGGAAACCGGTGATGGAGGCCCTTAGCAAATTAGTCTTCTCCGGAGGGTAGAACTTTTGGTAGAACGCCAATGCAAGTTTCTTCCAAGTATCGATGCCCATGGTTGCCCTATCGAGACTCTTGATCAATTGCTTCGCTTTTCCAAGTAATGAGAATGGAAATAATACCCAATGGATTTGATCTTGAGTAACCCCGGGTTGAGAAATAACGTCACTATAATCGGAGAAAGTCTCCATGTGTTGGTGCGGGTCTTCGGTGGGCAAACCACTAAATTGATTTCTCTCCACAAGTTGGATGAATTGAGTCTTGGCCACAAAATTTCCGGCATAAGCGACCGGTAGAGTATTCGATCCCGGCAAGACATCTTCCGTAAATGTGGAGTGAGATGAAAACTTCGGCATGATTGGATATGCGGGAGAAGATGGTGTAGACGGTGTTGATGTAGAACTAGGCGGGGAACTAGGTGAAGAAGAATGGATAGATGAACCAAAGGGGTTTATGAAGATCCCTTCGGCCGTCTCTCGAGATGCTTCGTCAAAGTTGGACCCTTGAGCTTGCTCTTCAATGGTATTGCTTGTACTTGGTTGAGAGATTCTAAACCGGCCAATCGTCCGTTGGCGAAAGGCTCTAAAGAGTCTTTCCGGCTCTGTATTGAAGAAAAAGAATTCGCCTCTCCCCCTAGGCCTACACTACACACTTGAGCAAACATTAGAACACCTAGTGCTTTTTGGGCACTAGGCAAAGACAATAAACGAGCACGACGAAAAACAAAGAGAAAAGAAGGCTAAGAAAACAAGAGAAACCTACAAAATATTCACAAGAGATGATAGAAGAACACAAAGAAGGGTAACTAAGTTTAGCTATAAGCAAACTAAGTATAAACAATGCACCGTCCCCGGCAACGGCGCCAAATTGATGGTGGGATTTGCCGTGGGTCTTACCAATCAATAAATAACCGACTATTCCTAGTGGGTAGCTAGGGCAAGTAGGGTCGATATCCACGGAGGCGGTATTGTAAAGTCTAGACTAGGTCCACTAACAAACAAGGCTAAGTTACACAAACAAACACAAAGAGAACGATAATTGGTAAACTATGGTGGTGAAAGAGGTAAGACTAGGCTAACAATGAACTAGGCTAAAACAATGTTAAAGTGGAATAACTAATGATCAAACAAACTAGTAAACTAAAAGAAACGAAGACTAACTAATAAGTTGAGATCAAATATGAAAGGAAGTGGGGTAGGTCGGGTTCATAAGTGTAGTAGGGTAATTGGGGTGGTCAAGGGTGTAGGTGTCTCCTAATTGCTAGAGTCGGTCCGGGCTCTCGCTACGTAGACCGATGTCGAAGTAGGTCCGCATTCTCGTGCCTAAGACTAACCTCAACGCAACCACAAAATAGACAAACAATGAGAAGATGAGCACAAGTATGGGAGCATTGGCCATACTACTCACACAAGCAAATCAACAAACACATAGAGCGCCCATTATGTGACTAACAACAAAAGAGTCACCTTTACCCCTAATCAAACCCTAATCACCCATAATCTACCCTTAATCCCCCTACTAACCCCACAAGGAGACTACTCACTCATTATCAAGAACAAACTAACAATAATAAGAGAAAACAACATGAACAACCAAACATCCATTATCAAGAACAAGGACAATAACAATAAACACTAAGTAAAGATTCAAACTTGATTAAGTAAACAAGAACAAGAGTAGAGAAGATTATACCAACAACAAGATGAAGAAACAGATGCAATCTTGTATAAATAAGAACCCAAATCCACTCCAAGGATGTCAAGCTTGGAGAAATCTTCAAGAACCCACTTAATACAAGATTATCTAAACTAGAATAAACTAAGATTAACTAAAGATTAACTAAAGATTAAAAGAGGCTAATTAGGGTATTGAATTCTTAAGAGAGGCCTAAAACAATCTAGGGTAAAAGTATGGTGTTTAAACATTACAAAGGAGGAGTATTTATAGGGTTACAAGAATGAAGGAGGAAGAATAAGAGTCACGCGGCTACAGCTTGTTCATCCCGCCCGGGACGGTTCGGTCCCGACCGGGACGGTCTGATCCCGATCGGGACGGGTCCAAAACAGCAGTTATGCTAAATGCGCACCTCATCCCGGACGGGATGAGGCCATACCCGTCGGGGATGAGTCTTGTAGGCCTCCAATATGATATTCAAGGTTCCTCCTTGCTTCACATGGACTTCTCATCGACTCTCGGGTCTCGGGATCGAGTCTAAGGAGCTCGGGATCGGGTCCCAAGGACTCGGGGTCGAATCCAAGGCATCGAGTGATCATTCCTCCGCTTCGTTGGCTCCGAAAAGTGTATGTATTGAGTCGGAATCGCTCCAACTCTTCATGAATGGTCTCGGGAACCTGAAACGAGCTAGAGGAAGCATAAGTAGCCCATGAACTGCTCCCAAGGAGCGATTCCTCAAGGAAATGGGACCAAAACACAGCAAATTAGGCACTACAAACTACACTTATCACCAACCTATCAATCTATTCAGTTTTTCACTTCTACTCTCACCCCGCGTTTCCTTCTTACTAAAGTTTTTCCAATTCTTAAACCTTCCAACATTCCCGCCTACATCATTCACTCTCTTCGTCTTCTCATATTCATTCGGAGTTCAAGCCATTACTTTTATCTTTATCTTCTCATCGTCTTCTCATCTTCATTCACGTTTCATACTATTCACAATCATCATTCGACGTGGCCGTACTATTCTTCATCACTAAACTTAACGTAAATTAGATATTTTTTTGGGCTTTTAATTACTGTATTATTCTTTTAATTTATTTCACTGAGTTTTTGGTTATTAGGTCTGTGTTTGTATTCTGTAATGGGTTTCGTTGTATTCCTTTCTAATTTAGTTGTTTTTTATGCTAATTACTTTTACTGGCTTTCGTTGTATTCCTCTCAAATTCAATTGTCTAGAATGCGTGTCTGGTAAAACCATTGGTTAGTTTTGTATGTTCGAAATTGATTATACACATTCTTTGTTAACATGCGTTCCCCTGCATATCTGATATAAACTAATTTTTGTGTTACTTTAATGAACATTATTTGTTATTTTAATTGGTATCATCTGTTATTTCAATGAATAACCTATACAACTAAGCTTATCCTGTTACTGATATCTTACTATCTGCATCGTTCTCGTGCTGAAACATACATATAGTGTTACTTTAATGCCTATACTATGTTACTTTTATACATTACGTCTGTTACTGTAATGTATAATATCTATGAATAAGCATTTGTTGTATGCATGATTAATATGCATCTTTTTTCTCTAACGTCTAATGGCATTACTTTAATTCACACGATATGTTATTTTGATGCTTATTATTTGTTACTTTAAACTGTATACTATTACAATGAGGATGAGGTGTATGTAATCCTCTATTCAGTTTGTATCACTAGCATTATTTTTGATTATGTTCTCATAATACCACATTTTAGATGACAAAAGGAGGTAAGATGGTTGTTGCTGCTGAGAAGAAAGAGGATGGTAAGACGCACGTACGACAGGCGAAGAAGGCAGCTGTCAAACCCTCTAAGTTGAAGAAAGTGTTGACCGAAGATGGTGGTGACGCCAACGTCGAGTGTACCTTGTCTGTCAGGTGTAGGCCAATGTCTCTGGTTTATCTAATAATCTACACAAAACCAGAGGCAACGGGAGGCGCTTTCAAGGATCGGGTTCGGTGGCGTACTTGAAATGCGCCTTAGAAGCTTCCCTGTAAAGTTTGTGACTGATTTCATGGCTTTATTCAGCGACGACACGGTGATATTTAGATGCGGGAGCAATCAGTTCCTGGTAACCAAACACGATGTAAATGACTGCTTCCTCCTTCCATTTGGACCGGACCCTGTTGAGCTGCTGCCAATAGGTTGATCGAAGGCGGCTGAAGATGAGTCGTTTGTGAGGCTGAAGAAACAATGGAGGGCTCTGTTTCAAGTCCTCAATGAAAGTGATGCAATTCCTCTTGCAAGTGCAACGGATTTCGCTTTGCTCGATAACATCCTTTTGCTGCTTTCTTTTTGTAGACACCCAAATTTGGACCTGGTGGCTGCAGCAAACACCCGATGACGATAGGACTGCAACGCGACACGGGTTCGCGATGTTATAGGTAGTTTTCCTATAGAACGGATCAAATAATCACTCGGAAAAATTAAAAAAATTAACATGATGGCAGCCTTAGTCGTGTCGTTACGATCGCATAGACACTAATTAGAGTCAATTCTGACACCGGGACCCCGAGTCGGTCTCGAAACTCGAACCGAGTCAACACCGCGCCAAGCGAACCTCGGGATGAACACCCGAGGCCCACTAAACCCACGACGCTAGGTCAAAACCGGGGTAAACTTAATCCCCAAGAAACATATCACGCTCCTCCTTCTCGGTTTTGGAAAGTATCAAAACCGTATCCCCAGAACTCCAACCGCACCAACTGACGCGCCTAGATCTCCTCACGCCCGGACCCAGGCGCCTGAGTCTTGGTGCGCCCCAGATGACGTGTCAATATGGGCAACGAGGGCCAAGAACACCTATAAATACCCCTCTCCGCCTCATTCATTCGACACACAATTCACTCTTCTCTTCCCCCTCTAAACTATCGCTAAGGGCTCGCACTCCGACACCCGAGGCAAACGATCCACCCGATCGTAGTTCCGATAAAAAGCGACATAGACGCTAATCCTCACCTTCGAGCACCCCACTCGATACCGAGGTGTCTGTGTTTGACTAGCTCAAAACTAGTAACGAAGTTCTGCCGGATTAGCCACAGAACTAGTCCTTAGCAAACGAAGCTCTGCCAGAGTAGCTGCGAGAAGGTCAAACGGTAACGGAGTTATGCCGGAGTCACTGGTCAAGCTAGGATAATCCGCCTATTGATCGAGTCGTCACTAGGTTGTCATCTAAACAAAACTTTCCACATGTGCACTTTCTATTATTATGCACTACGATAACTCTAGATATGGGCGCTAGGCCCACAAACATCTACTAAAATACGTAACGTCCCAACCTCAACCACGAACACCAAAACACACTAAATAGACCCGAATAATTCTGAGATCCGTTCTCAAAACTATCCATGCATCGACTCCTGTTTAGTGTATACTCCGAGGGGCAACTCCTCGCAATGTGATTTACTTACATTCGCATTTACAGTTTTTCGTATGAATTATTGCTTTTATGACCTTATAATCGCACGGTAAATCACCTAACACGGAATTCAAAACGTAAAATAACTTAAAACTGAACAAAATGATGGTCGGGTTCGGCATTAGTCCGGGTGCTAACCTTATTAGGTTCGATGCATCTTTATTAATGCCGAACCGACGCATCTTAAGCAGAATACCAGGTAAGGTATATCACAAGAACGACTAATATCTGTATTATCACGTTAAATGTGACTTGCTAATACGTATAGTAAATAGTACTCCCTATTCTCCAACGTGCATCTTTTCATGGCCTGCTTGTCACGTGAAATCGCATGCAAATAATGTAAACACTACTATTTTGACGATAAAACTTATCTGTCCTTAAAACAACCGACGTAGTTAAGCATAGGGTTAAAACAACGGATGTTACAGTACTTCCGCCACAACAAAAGAACTAGGAAATCAGCCCACCGATTGATTAGTAGAGGCCGCTATAGTGCGGGCGAGATTGGGTGTTGACATCTATCGGATGTTGGCTTCCCAATACGTACCCTCACCCCTTACTCAGAATCGACGGTTTCCGGATGTCCGAAACCATTGGCAATGAGAGTCATTCCAGGCATGTAGTGCTTAAGGGTACAAGTCTTTATCTTTAGGTCTCGTGCCACTCAACATTGAGCCGGCAAGGGATCAAAGTTGACTTGAACGATTTTCGAGTCCCCATAATTGACTCGGTGGTGACTCCACAAATCGGAACCCAATTCAGTTCACTAAAAAAGTCGCCTTACCAAATGCATCGGTCTTTAAACATTTGCAACCACGTCTCGATCGATTCCCGAACAGAAACACGGGTGCCCGCACCCGTCTAGTACAAGTCCGGATCGTCATCCAAATCGAGGTCCGACACTTCGCCCCGTATGCGAGATCGGACCGGCCCCCGGTTGGGAGGGGGCCGCGTGGGTGGCCGCCACCACATGATGAAAACCGGGCCGGTCCCGCGTGGGCACGCGCGGGGCGCTGGGCGGTGCGGACGGACGTCCACAGTTTGGCGAATCCGCTGGGGATTTGGAAACAAGTTTCCAGCGGTGGTGTAACTTGAACGAGGTCGGTGAAGCTCATTTCTTAGTTCCCAGTTGTGGTCACTACAGGTTTTTGCCCTAAAAAGCCCACCTTAACCGATACCAGGACCAATAATCGACCTCTTCGCGGTAAGATCTCTAGGGACACGCGGAGAGATCCTCGGTTGACGCTCCGGCCGCCTAACGCGTAACCCGCGGGCTTAATAAGCGGATAGTTCCGAGCGGACGGTATGACACTCATCTCCCCAGATCATTGTCAATACCTAAGTAAAGACTATTCGTGGGCGGTAGCCTACCCTAACCTACCGGAGTCTACATCCTGCATGAGTGTATGCAGTCCTACTTATGTGTAGCGTGTTTGAACAATACAACCCAAATAAAACACTAAAAATCCGGATTCAACCACGCCAACATATTCAACCGCACCCAATTCCGTTTTTCGAAAATACTTCATCGTTTCAAAATGACCGTTTAAACATCAATACTCTGATTAAATCATGATTTCTAAAAAAGGAAAACGTTTTTTAAAAAAATGTCGTTACCATGGCAAAATTCACACTCACTAATTTTTTTTTAAAAAAAGAGTTTTTAAGTGCCATCACCTTGGCCAAATTAAAACCTATTAACAAACAACGATTACCGTTAACACAACCGAAACTCCCAATAAATGGGGTTAAGGCCACTAGGCGGTCACATTTTATTTCAAAAAAATACTTTTTACACACATACCGTTAGCACAACCGAAGCTTCAATTAATGATGTCAAGGAAGTCAAAAAACCGGTTACATTTTCAAAACGCTTTTTTTTTATAATGCGCACCCCCACCGTCCAATGCTAATTAGTACAACCGACGAACGTGGGTCACTAATTTTGAAAGCTCTTTTTTTCAAAAAGCAAAAAAAATATAAGAAATACCATTCACCACCTAAATCCCTCACTAAGGATTTAGTTATACCTTTAAGGAGACTGTCATCAGACATCACACTCCATCACGAGCATCACGCACCCCGCGATATCGAGCAAGCTAATTAATAGTAGTTTCTATAGAAGCATCACATAATTTATTTTCAAAAAAAAAAACGGTTCCCCTAAAAGGAATGCGCCCCTTTCAAAAAAAACATTTACACTTTCGCTATCGTCGGATTCCCGACGCACACGAATAGCAACACATTTTCACATCACGCACGACGTCATCCTGATTTTACAAAATCATCCTTTTTCAAAAACGTTCCTCTGCAAATGTTGGTCGTTTTCGAAAAAAAAAAGTTCTTTGATCCCGAGCCGGGATCGCGATCAACTTCTTACGTCATACAACCGTGTGATTAACTGTCTGTGTTAGTTACTAGGATCATCTCTACTCGAGTTCTTACATTTTGGGTCGTCTCATTCTGAGAAGTCCTCTTTAAACCTCACCTCCGAGGTTTATGTCAAATCATCTTGTTACAGAGACCTAAGATCCGTAAGGCGTTCCGCGGAATACACCAAGAGTCTAAAGCACCCGAGTCCCTAACCCAGTGACCGCGCACACACGCGAGTGAAGGGTCTCATTTCCGCGTCGCTTAGTCACGAGCATTCCCCGAATCCCTAAGTCGTCCGGTGGATCCTTTCTGAACTTTTAATCCTTTCCCATTAGAATCACTCCCCGACATGTCGGTAGATTCAAGCGCCATCAAAAGCATCCGCAACGATGTCAGTGCCCTAGCCAAATTGGTTCACAACATCCATACTTCAGTAACCCGTTTGACTTTATCCGTCCGTTACATCGATAGCCGCCTCAATTCCTTGAGAGTAGAGACACAGAAAGCGATACACATGCTAACCTGAGTGATTACCATGCCCAAAAGCCTACCCAGGATAGATTATCCCAATGCTCCGCCCGACCGGAGTTTCCTAAAGTCGATACGGAAGGAATACCAAGACCTTACAAGACCACACCCAACAAAGTAGGAAGGTCACAGAGAAAGTTTACCCCAATCAACTCATCTTACACCAAAGCCCTTAAGTGCCTAGTCGATCAACGGCTACTCTCACCTTTGGGTCCCACTCCGGACGCACCAATCGACAGACGAAGCAAAAATTGGACCCCTAATGCTTATTGCCTATATCACCAAGATAACGGGCATGATACCGAATCTTGATTTCGGCTCAAACATGCCATACAAGATAGGATCGAAAACGGGACCATTAATCTCCCTCCACCCGAGAAACTAAACAATACCGCAAACCCTTTTAGCGTTCACACTGTCCCTGGCAACACCATCGGTTGTTCCCACCGCGACCCTATAGAGGAAAATGCCCTAACTATCGAGGAAGATGCCGACAACTCACAGGCATCCACCGAGACGAGTAAATCCGTGTCTGAGTCAGAGTCTAGTTCGTCTTAGAGCCTAGACCTAGTAATATAACAAATATCTTTTCGTTTCTCGCATCGAGTCAGGAGGTGTGAAGGGATATGTCCTCCACCACCCCAAAAACAGTATCACGGGCACATAGCCCGCTTATTACTATCAATAAAAAGAAATAAACTTTTCTTCCTTTATGATACGCCTCGACAATCGCTTGATTTAATAATGTACTTTCTTGCTTACAACTCGGTACTACGTCATTTACCGACAGCAACCAAACATACCTCGAAACGACGAGGAATTACAAGAACTGAGATCCCGTGTTCTTTGCTTTTACCTATTCTATGTCTGGTATAGAAAGCCGCAAACTATCCCTTAGGACGAGCATTCCCGAATCCTATGACAAATCTAGATAGTCTCTTAGCTTGCAATCAAAGACGGAAGGCAAACCCATTTCCCACAATAAATATCCCTCAAATAAAAGACCGACCAATCCCCACCATAGGTGCTAGTCTGAAAAAAAAAAATCTGAAATGGCCAAAAGGAGCCAAAGGAAAAAATGAAACCAAGGCCAAACTAAACCAGCCCAATTCACTAATCAAGACCAAACTCGATGGTCAAAATGAAACCCCCAATCATTCAACTCGACTTTAAGTGGAAATTCCAAAAAAGAAAGGAAAAGATAAATGAATAGACCAGCCAACTAGCACCCAAATACTAGCCTCCCTTCATTACAACCCCTAAGACCTTCCCGAGACACCTGTTAGGAGACAGTCCAGAATTTTGAGGATTCAAGCTCAATAGGATAACCCTAACTGTTAGGGCTAGACATGGAAATCAGATCCCACGTAATTTACATCCCACCGATTGAAGTTTGAGTCATTTTTGCTCAGCTTCCCCTTTCCTACCACATTACGAAACCTTAGCCCACAGCCCTAACTCCGCAAAAATTAAGCTCCAGATTTTGATCTATCGAAACCACTCACTACCTAGCTCCACATTCCAAAATCGTCCAAGCCAGTCACCTTGACCCAAACATGGTATCTCGGTAATTGTCACCTTCAAGCGGTCACACCCGATTATTTCACATTAATTTTTAACTAAGGTGAAAACCCATGTGAATATACTCTAAGCATCTCACATCGATAATTGGCATAACGAGTCTAAAGCAAAATCACTCACATCTAAAAGGAACTACGAACATGGTTTGATTCCGTCTAAAAGCATATACGTAGGCAACCCGTTCCCCGGGTACAACCAAACAACCGAAAAAAAAACTAAGATCGATTAATCCTTTTACGACACGACCCCCGAGTGATTTAAAATGACGAAGCACAAACGACGAGCCGAGAACGGGGTGAAATCCCCAAAGGGCGCCCCGGGAAAAATGAAGAAACGAGTTGTGAGCCGTCGTAAAAAATAAAAAATAAAAAAAATTACGAGCCGAGGACGGAGTGAAAACCCGAAAAAGCGCCTCGGGCAAAATGAAGAATCGAGTTGCGAGCCGTAAAAAAAACAAAAAAACAAAAAATATATACAAAAAGGGTGAGCCGAGGACGGAGTGAAAAACCCGAAAGGGCACTCCGGGTAAAATGAAGAATCGAGTTGCGAGGCACCACAAAAAAAAATAAAAAAATAAAAATGTGCTTCTCATTAATAACAGAATTCAATTAAATCAAGCCTTTGTCGAGGCCCCTTTACATCAAACATCCAAAATCCAGCTACCCCGAGAAATGACAACATGTCAAATAAAACCCCACAAAAACTGGTGCTAATACACCACATAATGTCAATTAATACATCATAGTACTAAACGGTTGGGCTCTACCGGTCCAACTTTTCATTTCCCTTGCCATTCGGGTATACTTGCTCGGGTCTTTCACCATCGACCCCTCCTAACACAAGCTTCCACCGCCCTAGCCAAAAGCGAGCCCAACCAATCCCACGTCGCCTTCTCACTCACATTTTAAATATGAGTCTTGTCGGTCTTGGCCCGTTTAGATGAACTGACGAATACTAGGATCGGTAACGCCGTTTTTGGTTGGGCACTTAGCAACATCAGCCCACATATCTTCCTTATTCTGTAGTACAATCATCTCCACAATCTTTAACCTTTCTCTCACACCCGAAGACCCCGAACACCGGAAACGACCTCCAGCCGTCGCGAAACCCCTTCCTAAAAGCCAAAATGCCCGCGCAAGAGTAACAGGTCCACGTAGATATCACATTTCACCCCTCGGACCCACCGGACTTAGACGTCTTTTCATTTTTTTAGGGGATAAGCTACCCCACCTAGGCGTGTTGTAGCCTTTTAACGGTTATCGTCAGGTCGCGTCTGTAGCCTAACAAGGAAATATTAAGGGTATGCAAAAAGTGGTCTAACTTTTTTTTTTTTTCAAAATTTGCCCAAATTTTAAAACTTCGATTTCATTCCGAATGTCAAAGCAACTGCACTCATCTCCTAATATACTCGGTCAAAACACACCAATCTTTACGTTAACATTTTACATCTCGAGTCAAAACATTTTAATCGACGTACTATCTGATCCGATTACCAGCTCAAACTAATGCATTTCAAAACCCTCGAAAGAAGCCATTTTTGTACTCTCATGCAACGCTAACGCACCCTAAACTGAGTCACATTGCGAAACGAATAAACGCAAAAGTGATTACTTGCCAATCTAGGCAAACAATTCGGCAAACGAAAACGCAAGACTAATCCACCCAATTCAAATACTAAAAATCTAAAACAAATATACAAAAAATATACAAATCCTTGTACAAATCATGGCTAAGAAGGACCCCTAGAAGCCGCGCCGACGGCAATCACGATCTCACAAAGCTGGTCATCCAACCCTAGGTCCTCCAGGTCTATAAGAGAAGACTCACTACCGTCCATCCCCGACAGCATATCTAGAGTAGTTGTCTCAGGAATCCCTTCAACCTCCTCTGTAGCACCCGTAGCCTCAACCTCAGTCTCAGCCTCCCTTTCGATCTGATGCCTAGCCTCACTCTGTGCTAAAGTCTCACCCCGGGACCGAGCCAGCTGCTCTTTTAGAAAGGAGATCTCGTCATCTCGAGATTGCAGGAGCCGTTGTGCCTCAACCTCTCTCGCCTCGAGCTCGGTCACTCGAGTCTCCAACTGACCCACCATATCCGGAACATCCTGCAAATACACTTAAGCGTTAGGAAAGTACACCAACAGCCTAGAAAGCCACCTTAGTCGCGTAAACTCACCGATCGAGGCCCCGTAGTGTCACGGGAGATCCTCGAGGCATAGGCCCGGAAGCGGTTGGCAGCCTGCCACAACCGCTGATGGCAAGCCGAGGAAACCTGAGAATGCAACCATAAAAGTTAGGCAAACCGACCCTAATTCTTAGAACCCAAACGAAGAACAAAAAAGACTCACCTGGTACACCCGGTCACGCCACTCAATCCCGACATCCATCTCCTCAGCAGAACACGGGGGGAGGGACTCAGTGAAGGGTATCCCAGCCACATCCACCCTAAGTAATGTCAGGGGAAAATCTGGGGGCTGGATGTCATCAGCCAGATCGGCCAGCTGTGAAGACAACAGATTGGTCAGTCAAAGGGCAAACAAACAATAAACGGTAAAGCAAATTTAGAAACCCTAAACTAGAACCTTACCACGAGGCGGTACCAAGCTAACCGCCGGGTGACGTGAGATAGGTAGGAGGCACCTGGTACCAAGAGTGTGTCGCCTCCCTCTCCGTCCCTATCCTCGAGGACCTCTGCGGCAGTCGGTGGTCTGAACATGGTCCGGGGAGGGTCAACCGATACCCTAAAGTCATCGTACAGGCACTGACGCACCAACCGCTCGCCCAGATACCAGACTGGGCAAAACAACGCAGGAAGGAGCATCCTCCTATAACTTCTAGGCCTCAGCTCTGTAGTCACATACTCCGGCACGCCATCGTAGTCAGCCCAAGGGCGGGCCACAAACTACACAAACTAAACCAATATCCTAGTAAAACCCGAACCTTGGGAGCTATTGAGAATTGTAAGCCATAAAAAGAAAAAAAAACTTACATCTTCAATGCGTAGCTTGTTCACTAACGCATTCTCCGACGGGTAATGGCTGATTGTGCTCTTAGGCTGAGCAAGCCTCTACTCGATCCCCGCCGGAAATCTCTTTGGGTGCACCCGCACCGTCTTAGGTGCCAAACATAGGAAGTAGGTGTATATCCACGCTTGAATCAATCCCGAAAATAACCTTAGCAAAATAAAGCCGAAACTAAGTAGAACCTCAAATACAAGAGTGAGAACAACAACTAACCTCCAGTACAAGGCCCAGACCCATAATGGGCACAGCCAAAGCCGACCCTATCACCAGCGGCCTCACCATGACTTGCAGGCAGGGAGTCATCTTCGCAAAAGCCGCAGTCACCCAGTCGTAGCGCCATAGCTGGGTCAGCTCAGCCAGGAAGGGCAAGATCCTAGTGCTGAACCTCTCACCTTTGTCCGAGAAATGGGTCGACCCTAGGAAATACCACAACCACAACCGGGCATCCTGCTCTGGCGTGTTGGACTCCCGACCCTCCAATACCGCTACTCGCTCAAAGTGGTCGGTGATATAAGAACTCACTATAGCGTGAGGCGCACTATATGCCTCACGCGGTAAACAGTCCCCGATAAGGCCCCGCACCTCATCGCTATCTAGACTAGGGCCCTCTGCAGCCCATCTAATCCTGTCCGGGCCCCAGAAAAGACCGCTAATCATCCCGAAATCCTCTAGGGTCATTCTGACTTCCCCAAAAGCCATGTGGAAGGTCGAAGTAGTATCGTGAAAGCGATCTATCATCGCTCTAATCACCATAAGGTTGCACTTAGTCTTGCGACCCACCAACCTAGCCCACTGCCCAACCACGGGACCCATAACAGTCCTCTCGATAATCCCCTTTACCGTGGGGTCAACTTCTGAAAGTAGATATCGAGACACGTAGTAAAGCCCAAAAAAGTCCTCATCGGACCTGGGGGCTGCAAACCGAAACAATGCAAGGATAAACAAAACAAACCCAGCCTAACCCGAGCCAAAAATGTAATAGCGATAATAAACCTGAGACACAAACCAATAAGCACGGATAGAACACTCACCAGGCCCCGCACAATGCGTTTAGAAATGTGAAGGTCAAGGTGAAACGTCAGCTGATGACCGTCCCAATCCCGAGCCCATTCAGGATCCTTATAGGCAGTCTCCTCATCCTCCGATACAGGAACCAGAACATGAACCCTCCTAGCAACCATCACAGGAAGCTTACGCTTTTTCACTCTGTCAAATCCAGCCTCGTTAATAGTCCCGGGATCACGGCGCTGGGACGAGATGCTCCTTTGTCTCCTACGAATCCCTCGGGGAGTCTGCGAACTAGCCCCGGCAATCTCCACACTAACACTAGCTCTAGCACTAGCACCAACCGAGGAAGCTCCCTCGGGACGCTCAGTATCATCTCTAGCTGTAAACAAAAACAAAAACAAAACCCTAGTCAGGCTAAATCAGCTTAAACAAGCCAAAATAGGCTCAAAATTTCGGATAAGAATGTCAAAATTCCAAGAAAGCCTCTAGCACACATTTTCGATCCCGGTCACAATGGAAGTGGTTTTGGGAAAATATGGCATCGTTACGGCACCTTTTGGTCCGTCTTAAGACACACGAAACCCTACGAAAGGTCCTAAAAGTCATCTCAGCCTACACGAACCGACAATGAAGCTACCCACATCCTCATAAACACTATTAGAACAAAATTATGCGAAACAAATACGGGAATAATCGAGAAACGATCCTTAAACCCTAGCATCCCAAACACATTCCCATAAAAGGCCATTGTCGCACCTCGAGCATCCTTATCAAGATTATAACTAACCTAACAAGCTCTAATCGACCCTAATTCAACAATGGAACCAAGCACAAGCATCGAAACTTAGTAAATAAAAAACGACCAATCGATTTTCTAGGGTTTTTCAACAAAACCAACTCATAATCAATCAAATCAAACAAAACCAACATTAAGCGAGCAAAGAATACTAACCCGGAGTCGAAATTCTCGTAAATAGCGGAAGCCGAAATGAAATTTGGCGGAAAAAGTCGAAAAGTCGATGCTTGGGGCGAAGAGTGTGACGCGTTCAAGTTTTATGGTTTAATAAACGAGCGCCCCAACTTTCGCATTACTTAAACAGACCCGGATCACAAAAACACGACTCCTCAAGTGACGCGCCCGAGTTCTGGCTCGCAGTGGGCTAGGCGCCTGAAGACTGAGTAGCAGACAGACATGCGCTTAAATAGTCCGGCACAGATTAAAATGAAGCAAAGCAAACGAACTCAAAGTCGATACATATAAAGCATGCACCTACTAAGACAAGCAAAACAACAATAATGGGACAACTACTAATCAACATCGATAATACACTCTCGGCAATAAAACAAATATAAGAAACGCACTTAACCTAAACGCTACACCCGGACGCGTAACAAAGCAAATCTAAACCAAACTAACCTAAATAGACTCTAAACGAATCTCAAATGCATAAGCAAACCAAAACAAAAGCAATAACAAACCCGAACAAAGTAAGACAAGCTGCGAAACAAGATTAACTAAAACAAACTCACAAAACTGCAACCTTTACCTAAAACGAATAACCAAACAACAATTTTGTCCGAGGGGTCTTAGTTATCCTGGAGGCACATCAATTATGCCCGAGGGGTCTTAGTTATCCCGGAGGCACAACAATTTTGCCCGAGGGGTCTTAGTTAGCCCGGAGGCAAAGCAATTTTGCCCGAGGGGTCTTAGTTATCCCGGAGGTACAACAATTTTGCCCGAGGTGTCTTAGTTATCCCGGAGGCACAACAATTTTGCCCGAGGGGTCTTAGCTATCCCGGAGGCACAACAATTTTGTCCTAGGGGTCAGAGGCATCTCGAAAGACAGCTACTCGAGAGGAGACTAACGCCCTCGAGTAGTTTATTTCGTTTTGTCCTAGGAGTCAGAGGCATCCCGAAAGACAGCTACTCGAGAGAAGACTAACGCCCTCGAGTAGTTTATTTCATTTTGTCCTAGGGGTCAGAGGCATCCCGAACGACAGCTACTCGAGTGGAGACTAACGCCCTCGAGTAGTTTATCTCATTTCGTTTTGTCCTAGGGGTCAGAGGCATCCCGAACGACAGTTATTCGAGTTGAGACCGACGCCCTCGAATAGTTTTATATCTTTTTGTTCAGTCCTAGGGGTCATAAGCATCCCAAAGATGACCGCTCGAGGGGAGACTAATCCCCTATAACGTTTTGTTTCCTCAAGGGTTCACAAGCAGCCCAAAATATACTTGTACAAATAAAGGCCAACTTAATGCGTTGCTAGCGCGCAAAAACACTTAAAATTAAACAGAACCTCTAAATAAACCGAAGAAGACAAAGTGCGCGCGCACAAAGAACCAAGAACAAGATGTCAAGCAACAGCCCGGGCCCCAAGCGATCAACCACAAGCGAAGACGTCAGGTATGACTTCTCAGCCTTGGCTGGTGAGCCTCACCACGTAGTTCAACGGACTTAAAACGACCCTACCGGACAGCCACCAGGTCGTAATCCTCGATTGACTTGGGTGGCTATACTTTGACTTTCGCCTTCTCCAAGCCTCAGTCAACGTGGGGGCTTCTGTAGACACCCAAATTTGGAACTGGTTGCTGAACAAGTGCCTAGCAAACACCCGATGACGATAGGACTGCAACGCGACACGGGTTCGCGATGTTATAGGTAGTTTTCCTATAGAACGAATCAAATAATTACTCGGAAAAATTAAAAACTAACATGATGGCGGCCTTAGTCGTGTCGTTACGATCCCATAGACACTAATTAGAGTCAACTCTGACACCGGGACCCCGAGTCGGTCCCTAAACTCGAAACGAGTCAACACCGCGCCAAGCGAACCTCGGGATGAACACCCGAGGCCCACTAAACCCACGGCGCTAGGTCAAAACCGGGGGAAACTTAATCCCCAAGAAACATATCACGCTTCTCCCTCTCCGTTTTGGAAAGTATCAAAACCGTATCCCCAGAACTCCAACCGCACCATCTGATGCGCTTGGGTCTCCCCACGCCAGGACCCAGGCGCCTGAGTCTTGGTGCGCCCCAGATGACGCGTCCATATGGGCAACGAGTGCCGAAAACACCTATAAATACCCCCCTCCGCCTTATTCATTCGACACACAATTCACTCTTCTCTTCCCCCTCTAAACTCTCGTTAAGGGCTCGCACTCCGATAACCGAGGCAAACGATCCACTCGATCGTAGTTCCGATAAAAAGCGACATCGACGCTACTCCTCACCTTCGAGCACCCCACTCGATGCCGAGGTACCTGTGTTCGACTAGCTCAAAACTAGTAACGAAATTCTGCCGGGTTAGCCACAGAACTAGTCCTTAGCAAACGAAGCTTTGCCAGATTAGCTGCGGGAAGGTCAAACGGTAACGAAGTTCTGCCGGAGTCACTGGTCAAGCTAAGAGGATCCGTCTATTGATCGAGTCGTCACTAGGTTGCCATCTAAACAAAACTTTCCATATTTGCACTTTCTATTATTATGCACTACGATAACTCTAGATGTGGGCGTTAGGCCCACAAACATCTACTAAAATACGTAACGTCCCAACCTCAACCACGAACAATAAAACACACTAAATAGACCCGAGTAATTCCGAGATCCGTTCTCAAAACTATCCATGCATCGAGTCCCGTTTAGTGTATACTCCGAGGGTACAACTCCTCGCAATGTGATTTACTTACATTCGCATTTACAGTTTTTCGTATGATTTATTGATTTTATGACCTTATAATCGCATGCTAAATCACCTAACACGGAATTCAAAACGTAAAATAACTTAAAACTGAACAAAATGATGGTCAGGTTCCGCATTAGTCCGGGTGCTCACCTTATTAGGTTCGATGCATATCTATTAATGCCGAACCGACGCATCTTTAGCAGAATACCAGGTAAGGTATATCACAAGAACGACTAATATCCGTATTATCACTTTAAATCTGACTTGCTAATACGTATAGTAAATAGTACTCTCTATTCTCCAACGTGCATCTTTTCATGGCCTGCTTGTCACGTGAAATCGCATGCAAAGAATGTAAACAGTACTATTTTGACGATAAAAATTATCTGTCCTTAAAACAACCGACGTAGTTAAGCATAGGGTTAAAAAAACGAATGTTACAGTACTTCCGCCACAACAAAAGAACTAGGAAATCAGCCCACCGATTGATTAGTGGAGGCCGCTATAGTGTGGGTAGGATTGGGTGTTGACATCTATCGGATGATGGCTTTCCAATACGTACCCTCACCCCTTACTCAGAAGTCAGAATCTACGGTTTCCGGATGTCTGAAACCATTGGCAATGAGAGTCATTCCAGGCATGGAGTGCTTAAGGGTACAAGTCTTTATCTTTAGGTCCCGTGCCACTCAACTTTGAGCCACCAAGGGATCAAAGTTGACTTGAACGGTTTCCGAGTCCCCATAATTGACTCGGTGGCGACTCCACAAATCGGCAACGAATTCAGTTCAGTAAAAAGGTCGCCTTACCAAATGAATCGGCTTTTAAACATTTGCAACCACGTCTCGATCGATTCCCAAACGAAAACACGGGTGCCCGCACCCGTCTAGTACAAGTCCGGATCGTCATCCAAATCGAGGTCCGACACTTCGCCCCGTATGCGAGATCGGACCGGCCCCCGGTTGGGAGGGGGCCGCGTGGGTGGCCGCCGCCACATGATGAAAACCGGGTCGATCCCGCGCAGGCACGCCCGGGGCGCCGGGCGGTGCGGAAAGACGTCCACACTTTTGCCTTGGAAAGTTTTGGTGGGAGTATCGTTATCTCTGCAATTGACGTACATCCAACCATTTCTTCCAATTCCTGGGTTTTATTCAATGTCTTCGGACCCCCAATCGGCATAAGTTTCATCCTAAATCAATGCGCACATGCTTTCCACATCTGTTTTATCAACAGACCGTAGAATACTCATCGTTCATGAACCTCCGACCACAATCTAGACATCTGTAGTTGCTTTCCGTCTATGATGTCAATGTCATCACCCTCCATTCTGTCATCACCAACACGAGCACTGCGCAATGCGTCCCTTGACCACCTTCTGGCAATGTAGTTATTGGGTATACTGTTCAGACCCTTCGATGAATATATCCAGATTGTGTGTCGACACAGTTTTTGTCTCGTCTCAAACAATTTACACGTGCACCTGACGTCTGACGTTTCTGCAGAAGGTTATTAAAGCATTAAGACAATTAGATCTACAACCTACAAACCGCGTTACTTTAATTCATACTGTCTGTTACTCTAAAACATGAATTCTGTTATTGCAACTCATAAAACACGTAAAAAGGAAGACAACAAGCAGGCCGGTGTGTACCATGTTTATAGTGGACCATAAATTCTTTACCCTTTGTAGCGTCATTCACTGTAATCACTTCAAACCCATCTCTTTCAGCGAAACCTCTAACACTGCACGTACCCACGGAACACCTGACCTCCTCTTGAAATTCGTCAAAAACGACGTGGGTGTAGATCCTCGCGGCGTACTGTTCTATCGACAGGTGTGTTATTGTCTTGGGCAGAGATTGTCTGTTCTCGCCATCAAGCATTTTCTGGGTATACATCTGTTGGTCTATAGCATTCTCAAACCGCATCCAGAATTCAACCAACGTTCCATGCTGATTCTCAAACCGTTTGAAGAAACTGTTTTCGCTCTCCGATCTTTGTGTTGTTCGCATTAAGCCACCCATCTTCAGATCCCTGCAGTGTGCCATGACCCACTGCTTCCTTATCGAAAAGGTAGATGCGAACCACTGAACATCCCCCACATCGTGTTCATCCATTATTTCCATCCACCGCTCGTTGAATTCCGCTGCATCGATCTCATCATCCCACACTATTGCATTAAATTTCTTCAGGAATTCCTGGTAGTCACTCGTCGAGGCACCGTATTTAGTGGGGAGCTTATTCATTATATGCCACATACAAAATCGTTGCCATGTCGATTTGAACATCTTCGTGAACGATGATATGATCCCCGAGTCTTGATCAGTGATGACGTACTCAGGATCCTTGCCGCCCATGGCCCCCAGGAACCGTTCGAACACCTAGTTGAATGATTCAAAATTCTTGTGCGCGATGAGAGTGCCACCAAAAGTCACCGATCGTTTGTGATGATCGACACCGGTAAACGGAGTGAATATCATCTTATATTTGTTCGTCCCGTATGTTGGGTCGAATGAAACTCCGTCAGCAAACAACCTGTAGTTTCTCCTAGCAACACCGTCAGCCCAAAAAATCTTACTCAAACTACCATCGTCATCCAGTTCGTAATCAAAAAAGAATCCTTGCCGATGGTCCGCCATATCCCTGAAACGATTGATGAATAACTGACCGTCCCTCTCATGGACGAAGCACTTTATATCTCTGCCAAAGTTTTTGAAGTCAACCAAGCTGGCACCCACGTTTGTGAACCCTTCAACCTGCTCCTTACACATCTTGTACGTCCGCGTAGCACCAATCTTCAGTTGAAACAGTCAGTGAATTAAAGTAACATATGACAAGAATTGAAGTAACAGTGAAACAGCATTAAAGTAACACGGGGCTAAATTACCAGAAAATGCTATTTACAGAGGGCAGGCATTAGAGTAACAAATGGTATGCAGCACAGTAACATAACATGTTTATTAAAGTAACCCAGAAATTTGGTAGTACAGAAAACTCATATATTGATCATCATTTTAATAATTCAACCGCCAAGAAACTACTCAACACATACCCTTGAATTGTTCAGGATCATTTGCCTGTGGTACTTCGTGATATTTCTCGATATCTTATGGAATTCTCTATCCTTTAGTGAAATTAGCTCGTGGTTGTGCCCACTACGAAAAATATCAATTTTTAGAGGTCTGCCTTTGCTGTACAACCTAATTCTTGTTTTACAGCCAACACGACAGACCTTTGTTTTCCTTATCGGTTCCTTGACAGCGACTCCCTCGGCCATCTCCTTCACTGATTCCTTCTTGGATGACGACTCATTGGCTGCCGCATCTGCGCTGACATTTTTCTTTTTGTTAAAACCCTGCCTGTTACATACGAGCAGCTTTGATTTAATCTCACCACCCCACCATCTTTTCGTTGTGCATCTCCTCACATTGAACCCGCACGCCAATGCATAGATTTTAAAAAAAATTACTATCTCTTCCACGTCTTTGAATATCTGCCCTACGTGTGGAGTGAAACTCTCACCCACATCCCTGCACCATTCCTGTGTTTTGCGTCTAATGAAAAACAATTACATTGCCATTAAATGTGGCTGTATTTGAATCACTCTATCACTCCTCTCCACTAAAGTAACAGATGACATTAATTAAAGTAACAAATGAAGTGCATTGATGTAACACTGTACTCAATTAACAGAAGATGCGTATAAAATAGACATAAAGTAACAGATAACGGGCATTAAAGTAACAGATAGCGTGAATTAAAGTAACGAATATTATGCACTAAAATATCGCCAGGTATATATCATTCATATATTTAAAAAGAATGTGGTAATACGCAGTGTCCATACCACGAACGTAAATCTAATAATATGGAGCATTTTAATTGCTAACGTGGCATCTACAGTATAAATTACAAAGCAAAAACTTACAATTTGTTTGTTTGACGAGTTGCATATCAGCCATCGAAGGAGAAGTTGCAGCGGCACAAGGAAGAAGATGAATGAATGAACGTGTATTAGAGTGTGTTGACTGAACGAGTGTACTTTGATTGTAGGTTATTTTGATTGAAAGTCATGGATGATAGTATAAAGCAGTATATTTCTTTGAATAAGGGTGTTACTCTTTGATATTGTTTCCTATTTTGTTGACAATCACATCTCATTATTATAGGAAGCAATGTCTTTTTATTATTATTATTTTATTAATATGGCGGTTTCCTAAATCCTTATGACACTCCAATGCACTACAATAACAGATGAAAAGCACTACAATAACGATTGAGATGAATTAAAGTAACAGATCAATCAAAGTAACAGCCGATAGTCATTAAAATAACAGATGCTCTACACTAAAGTAGCACAGTATGTGCACTACAATAACTCAATATATTGTGTGTGCGCAAATTTCATATGATGAATCAAACATCTAATAATATGCAGTTAAACGTAGTAACGTAGAAACTAATAATTGAGTATCATCTTAATGACTTTCGTGGCGTTTCCAGTATAGTCACCGTTTGTGTGTTCTACGACTTGCATATCCGCCATCGAATGAAAAGTTTAAGCAGGATTGATCGAACGTAAATTGCAGCAGTGCGAAGAAGACGATGGATGATTGAATGTGTTCTTGGTTGGGTTGTTTGGAAGTAAATGGCAGCGGCGCGAAGAAGAAATTCAATGATGAACGAGAGAATTATGAACGACAGAATGATGAACGAGAGTATGAATGAATTGCAGTAAAAATGATATGTTACTGAAATATATTCCTTCCTATTTTGATGGAAGTAGTATCTTTTTTTTTTTTAATATAGTGATGGATCTCGTCTCTCCATCCATCTCTCATCCAATGGATGAGATGTGGATTTAGGGACTCAATATGGATGAGGGACTCAGTATAATATATATATATATATATATATATATATATATATATTGAGGCGTGTTCCGGTGAGACAGGGTAACTCCTTACACCCATTGAGGCACAATCTAGACCATTAGATTAAGATGGAACATACATCCAAATAAGTGTTATATACACACAAATAACTCATTATATACGTTATTAAACTCACTATATATATACACACTTAAGAACTCAATATATATACAGTAAAATAATTGTTATATACACTCAAATAGTTATTATGTACACCAATTAATCAACAATGGAACATACATCAAAATAACTGTTATATACACTAAAAAAACTCATTATATACGCTATTAAAATCACTGCATATATACACTTAAGAACTCAATATATACAGTAAATAATTGTTATATACACCCAAATAATTAATATGTACATCAGTTAATCAACAATGGAACATACATCAAAATAACTGTTATATACACTAAAAAACTCATTATATACGCTATTAAACTCACTACATATATATACTTAAGAACTCAATATATACAGTGAAATAATTGTTATATACATCCAAATAGTTACTATGTACACCAATTAATCAATAAGGGAAAATACATCCAAATAACTTTTATATACACTAAAAACTCATTATATACGCTATTAAACTCACTATACACACACACACACACACACACACACACACACACACTTAAGAACTCAATATATATACAGTAAAATAAATGTTATATACACTCAAATGGTGACTATGCACACCAATTAATCAACATATATAAAATATACACCGAAATAACCTAAAACAATGGAACATACATCAAAATATCTGTTATATATATACACTAAAAAACTCATATACGCTATTAAACTCATTATATATATATATACACACTTAAGAACTCAATATATACAGTAAAATAGTTATTGTTAAATGCACTCAAATGGTTACTATGTACACCAATTAATCAACATATATACACAGAAATAATTGTCATATGTACTTAATTATTTGATATAGTAGAATTGTTATATATATTCTAAAACAGTTATTATTACACTGAAAATGTTTTTATATATACACCAATTTTATTTTAATATTAAAAAAAATGGTTTTTTTCGGGATTTGTTTTTTGGATTTTTTTCTTTTGGGAAAACAAATGTCTGGCAAAAAATGTGTTTATTTTTTCAAGAAAAAAAGTGTGTTTTTTTGGGAAAAGATGTTTTTTTTCGGATTTTTTTTTTCCAGAAAAAAAAATTAATTGAAAATCATTTTTTTAGAGAAAAAAATTTCAAATTTTTTTCCCGAAAAATATTGTTTTTTTCGCAGGAAAAAAAAATTATGTATGAGTTTTTGTTTTAATCTTAGCCTTTAATTTGATTTTAATCTAATGGTTGATATTTGGTCTCAATGAGTGCGGCGAGTTGAGCTGCCTCAAAGGATCTTATATATATATATATATATATATATATATATATATATATATATATATATATATATAGGATCAAGTAAGTTGGTGTTGTTAGCCTTTGATCTTGGGATGGATGGTGTGTTATATAAGTAAAAGGCAAAAGGTTCAATTAATCGCAGCACCCTGACAGCAGCAGTAGCAGTAGCAACTTTGCCCTCTCTCACACTATCATTCACACTCAGCTCTCTCAACACAATTCAAACTAATTCATTTCTATTAACCAAATTTCTCTACTCATCAAACCACTCCCTCTCTACATGCTTCATAATTTCAATATTTTGTCTTCATAAATTTTAACCCCAAATTCTTCAACCTTCATTCATCTTCAACATCTCCATCTTCAAGCTTCATTCATCCCACAAAAAAAAAGAACAACTTCATCTTCAAGCTTCATTCATCCAACAAAAAAAGAAAAATTTCTTCATCTTCAAGGTTCGTTCATCCAAAAAAAGAACAACTTCATCTTCCAACTTCATTCATCCAACAAAAAAAACATTCTAATTAATATGTTATAGAAGGAAATATTATTTTCATTGACTGTAAAAACATTCTAATTAAAAAAAAACAACTCATTTAGTGCGTAAAGCTCTTGAAGTTGCAGAATTGCAAGGTCACATACTTTCAGTTGTATGGTCACACTCATTATGCTTTATAGTCACACTCATTATGTTGTAGAATCACGCAGTTGTACACTCATTGTAGTCACATATTCAGTTGTATTGCCACACTCATTATACTGTATAGTCGTACTCGATATAGAATACCATAGGATTAAGGTATCATTCGTTTAATCATCTTCATCCTCATGCTTGTTTTATTTTTCATACCTTCTTTTTTTGGTATTTATAAAATTATTCATCTTCATTATCCAAAAAAAATGAAAGTTGAATATGGATGAATGGACGATTGTGACTTTCCTCAATAACCACATTCTAAAAAAACAAAAGTATTAATCACATATAAAAGTATTTAAACATTCATTAAATGTTCAACCTCCATTCATGTTGGTTTCATTTATAGTTGATTTCATGTTTGTAAGACGCATTTAAAAATTCGGAAAATTACTGAAACGTTCTACTCTCCTATCACAAATATTACAACAGGTGATTGTTAGACGTAAAATGAGCGACTTTGATTCATCCAACAAAAAAAGAAGAATTTCTTCATCTTCAAGATTCGTTCATCCAAAAAAAAGAACAACTTCATCTTCCAACTTCATTCATCCAACAAAAAAACATTCTAATTAATATATGTAAGTTCTAGTTAGAAATATTATTTTGATTGACTGTAAAAACATTTTAATTAAAAAACGAACAACTCATTTTGAGCGTAATGTTCCTGCAGAATTTCAAGGTCACACATTTTTAGTTGTATAGTCACACTCATTATGCTGTATAGTCACACTCATTATGTTGACGTTTGACATTACGCACAAAATGAGTGTGATTCTACAACATAACTAGTGTGATTCTACTGCATGGCGAGTGTGACTATACAAAATGAAAAACTAAAATCTGTCCCGGTTATACAATATTAGGAGTGTGACTATACAACATGGCGAGTGTGACTATACAACAAGGCGAATGTGACTATACAAATACGACCACTTTTGGCTACAAACCAATTGGTGCACAGCTGCGTGGGTTTAAAGGTGAAAGGATAAGTGATTTTGCTATAGACCTCGCGTGATTAATTATGAAACCAGAAAATAGTGATGGAAATATATTTACATTAGAAAAAGTCCATCCTTTACATATAGTACGTCAAACATAAAAATATTCTAACCAATCAAACATCCTTTACATATAGTACGTTCATCCTAAAATAAACATTTTATACGGTACATGCGCAACAATACGTTGTCCAATTATGTGGTCGGCCGCTGTATCTTCCACGACCTTCTTCTTCCCACCGCCCCTTTTACCAACATTCCTCTTTCCACAAGCCATTTCACTGCGACAAAACACACAATCAATCTAAATCACACAATGAATATGACTATACAACTGAATATGTGACTACAATGACTGTAAAGCTGCGTGATTGTACATCATAATGAGTGTGACTATACAACTTTAACTGTGTGACTATACAACATAAACGGTGTGATCCTACAGCATAATGACTGTGATCCTATAGCATAACGAGTGTGACTATACAACTTCAACTGTGTGACTATACAACCTAATCTCTGTGACTATACAACTAAATTATACTTATTTATACTTCAATCATCATTAGCAAAGATGATTACACACACTAATCACTGCAAGAATTTGTGTGATTCTACAATAAAATGAGTGTGACTATACAACATCAACTGTTTGACTATACAACCTAAAGTGTTTGACTACAAAACTGAAACCGTAAAATGGAAAATAAAAGTCATACAGTTAATTATACTTCAATCATCATTAGTGAAGTCACATTCATAATTAGAAAGATGATTATACCTACGGATCAGAGCAAATTATTTAAACATTCATTAAATATTCAACCTCCATTCATCCATATTCACCCTTCATTTTTTTGTGAATAATGAAGATGAATAATATTATAAATACCAAAAAAAAAGGAATGAAAAATAAAACAAGCATGAGGATGAAGATGATTAATTATTTTAAAGATGCTCTAAAAAGATAAAAAAAACAAATACCTGAAAATCGTTGAGGTTCGGAAGTAGGGATTTGACGAACGTGGAATCTTGAACGTAGATAAAAAAACCTAAAAATAGTCACACACTATAAGTTGTATAGTTACACACTTTCAGTTGTATAGTCACACTCATTATGTTGTATAGTCACACTCATTATGTTGTAGAATCACGCAGCTGTAGAATACCTTGGGATTAGGGTATCATGCGTTTAATCATCTTCATCTTCATGCTTGTTTTATTTTTCATACCTTTTTTTTGTGTTTATAAAAATTATTCATCTTAATAAAAAAATAAAACTGAATGTGTAAAATAAAACAAGCATGAAGATGAAGATTATTAAACGCATGATACCTTAATCCCAAGGTATTCTACAGCTGGGTGATTCTACAACTAACATAACGAATGTGACTATACAGCATAATGAGTGTGACTATACAACTGAATATGTGACTACAAAGAGTGTACAACTGTGTGATTCTACAACATAATGAGTGTTACTATACAACTGAAAGTGTGTGATCTTGCAATTCTCCAAGAACATTACGCACTAAATGACTTGTTCATCTTCATTTTTATTTGTCTTCATCTTCATCTTCAACATCTCCATCTTAAAGCTTCATTCATCCCACAAAAAAAGAACAACTTCATCTTCAAACTTCATCTTGAAGATGAAGTTGTTGTTTTTGTGTATAATGAAGATGAATAATTTTATAAATACCAAAAAAAAATGAAGGTATGAAAAATAAAAGAAGCTTGAAGAAGATAAAGATGATCGAAGATGAAGATGAAGAAGAAGCTAAAAAAAAGATGAAGATGATCTAAGTTTATGCATAAACATACATTGGTATGATGATCGGAGTTACTGACGGAGTATGTTGTGTTAAAAACAGAGTATGATCGGAGTTGTTGACGGAGTATGGTCGGAGTTATTAATGGAGGCTTATTTCATGAGGTTTTGTTCGAGAGAGATGAACTGAATTGGAGAAATGAATTGAAAAGGAGGAGATTGGGAAGGATAATAGGCGGGAGAGAGAGTAGAGGAAGGAAGTAATGCAGTGATTGATTTGGATGAGGGGATGTTTGGCAGCCTTAATGGCTCTCTTCCCTTTAATTTTTTTTAATTGAAGGTCATCCATCCATCTTAAGATGGATGAAAGGCTAAGATCAACACTAAGGGACTTATAGGAAGTTACTAACTTCCTTGATCCCCCCCTCTCTCTCTATATATATATATACAGTAAAATAATTGTTATATATATACACCCAAATAGTTACTATGTACACCAATTAATCAACAATGGAACATACATCAAAATAACTGTTATATACACTAAAAAACTCATTATATACGTTATTAAACTCACTACATATATATACACTTAAGAACTCAATATATACAGTAAAATAATTGTTATATACACTCAAATAGTTACCATGTACACCAATTAATCAACAATGGAACATACATCCAAATAACTGCTATATATACACTAAAAAAACTCATTATATACGCTATTAAACTAACTATATATACACACACTTAAGAACTCAATATATATACAGTAGAATAATTGTTATATATATACACTCAAATGGTTACTATGTACAACAATTAATCAACATATATACACTGAAATAATTGTCATATGTACTTAATTATTCGATATAGTAGAATTGTTATATACGCTAAAACAGTTACTATGTACACTGAAGTTGTTTTTATATACACCGATTTGATTTTAATATAAAAAAAAGTTATTTATTTTTTCTTTTTGGAAAAAAAATGTACGGAAACATAAAAAAAAAATTTGGGGGGAAAAATGTTTGTTTTTTCTGGGAAAAAAATTTGTTTTTTTCTTCCGAGGAAAAAATTTGAATTTTTTTCCCCGGGAAAAAAATATCGGGGAATTTTTTTTATGTATGATTGTTTGTTTTAATCTTAGCATTTAATTTGATTTTAATCTAATGGCTGAGATTTGGTCTCAATGAGTGCGGCGAGTTGAGATGTCTCAAAGGATCTAGATCTATCTATCTATCTATATATATATATATATAAAAGTCGTCTGTAAAGGTTGTAATTGCGAAACACAGAAATACAAAGTCCTAATTTTCACAACACATGTTTTAATAGCCTGCGACCTTGATCAATAACATCTTCGCCTTCTTTCTTCTTCTTCTTCTCCTGTTCTTCTTCTTCTTCTTTCTTTCTTTTGTTCTCTCGCATGCTTTTAGCTTTTTATTCCCTGTACTCACTTCGAGGTTATGCTACCCAGACTAGGCACCTCTGGACTCACTCGGTTCGCAAATGTCTGGTTCGAAAACCGAGTTCCCATTGCTCTTGTTCATCGGCACGTGGTGTTATCTCGAGTGATTTAGGTCTAAGCTAAGCAATGCATAATAGTGGCCGCAAAATACACATAAATAACCAAAATTTGGGCAAATTGAATAATACTCTAAATATGAGTATTTAACATCGAAACCACCCCAAATTTGTGACAAAAAGAGCCTAAAATGAGGCTCAAAATTGTGCTTATCAAATACCTCACACTTGAACTCTACTCATCCCGAGTAAACTCTTCCTTCAATCACGACTCCCTCATGAAAAGCAACTCCGTCTAAAATAGAAAGAAAAATAAGAAAGACTCAAAAATGAAGTGGAAACACTCACTCACAAGACCTCCTTATTCCTCCCTCAAAAAGAAGACTAAATCCCCTTCCCAAAATTATTCTCGTCGCAAAACCACCTTATTCCTCCAAAATAAGGTGTAAAGGGTCACCTTGGTCTTATCCCAAGACCTAGTGAGGTGACCGACTCATTTTTATTCATCTTCTTCTTGTGTCTCCATTCTCCTTATAACTCCAAGAGAAACATGGTTGTGTGGTCACTAAGTATGATCAATCTCCATACCACACAACCATGCAAAACCACCCAAAAACAAAAATAAACAAAATTTCTCCAATCAAAAGGAAAAATCTAACATACCCTTCCAACTCCCCCTTATTTCTCCCTTCTTATAACTCCCAATGATCAAGATAGGAAAAATTAGCTCATGTTTTTGGTCTTTTTGCATATATATATATATATATATATATATATATATATTATGGTGGCTCGCAACTCGATTCTTCATTTGCCCAGAATGCCCTTTCGGATTTTCATCCCATCCTCGGTTACCACGTTTTTATTTTATTTTATTTTTCAAAAGATAAATGGATAAAACTAGCACGGGAAATACAAAGATGAGAGGTGGACCTTAGAGACGAAATAGGGGGTTGGTGATCATGAGTCAATCCAACCATGTGCCTAAACTCCACTCTCTAAAACAAAAGGATACTAACCTTCCTCCACTCAAACTACAATGAACACGCATGGTACTTTCGAGTATACAATGCACAACTCTGCCCCACACTTACAAGATCACAACGTCCTTGTTGTGGGTGTAAATAAAACGATCATAGCGTTGCCGACATAAAAGGAATATGCCAATGACATGGCGAAACTCATCGAAGAAAAGGGAGGTAGGACTGAAATGGGGGGTCGATTATCGGTGGATAATCATTGACCATATGCCCAAACTCCAAGTCTTACGTCACATGATGAGAGAACGCCCTTACTCACACTCTCGAAATTGGGTCGGAGAGACCGCTCTGCTACCCTACACTTGCTCCCAACACTTACCTCCACCCCAATAGTTTTTTGAAATGCATTGTTTATGTGGGTAGTCGGCTAGCATGATAGGTGTAAAAAAAAAAGGCTATTGTGGAAATCAATGGGTTGTTATCCCGTGGAATCCTCACAACTAGGGGTCAAGAAATGGTAAATCTATGTGGCAATCAATAAATCCTAAATCACTATTACGCGTTGCTTGGCTTGGACCTAAATCACTCGAGATATCATCACATCCCGAAGAATAATCGAGAGCCATGGAGAACTCGGTTTTCGAACCAGACACTTGTGAACCGAGGGAGTCCAGAACCATCTTATCCGGGTAGCATAACCTTGAAGTGACCATGCGAAATAAAGAAGTAAAATCATGCAAGAAAACAAGAGGATGAAGCAAGAAGAAGAAAAAAGACGAAGATTTGGAACAGGGTCGCAGTCGCAAACTGCGGGTTTCTGCGCAGTCTGCGTAGACCGCGAGATTTCACTAAAATCGGAGAATTTTGTTTTCTCCCTCTCCTTATTACGTGCTTGTTTGTGGCCTTTTAATTCAGCTTCCTTGTGTTACATACCCTAGATATTTAAGGTTGCATTAGACACTTTTTAGAGAGAGGAACTGTGGAAATGACTTAGGTCCACGCCCGGCTCTATCAGGCGCGGGGTTTGGTAGGCGGATGTTCTCGTGTGAAATTGATCTCTAACTGAAATTTAAATCATAATGGGGTCGCCACCGAACTTTATGGGAGTTCGGACCCGTTCGAACCTACTCTGTACATAGACGTATCGTGCACCAAGCACGGTTTGCCTTAAACTAGAGCTTTTGTGGGTTTGTCCTTTTGTATCACGATACCAATGTCGAATACATCAAATATCAGGTATCGAATGACTCTTGTTATAAATGATTTCGGGCATCCGGAAATCGTAGATTCTGAGTAACGGGTGAAGGTACGTGTTGGGAAACCCAAAAAAGACACCCAACCCCGCCCGTACATAGCGGCCTCTACTAAGATATCGATTGGTGTTCTTGTACACGCGTTAGTAAGATGGTGAAATGTTATGCCAAACATTGTTTTATGATAGACATGCGAATTGTATGTTCATTACGTCATTTAATGCATCTCGATTTGTATTGTCGTAGGGCTTTGTGTGTAACTAGCCATGGTGACTGTGTAGGCTAGGTGTGTAACACCCCTGATTTTATAAATTAAATTAAATTAAAGTTATGTTCGTATTTTTATTTTGTTTACGATTTAACTCGTAATTTTTAAAATTATTATTAAACGAATTTATCGTTTAATCGTTTGAAACACATAAAATTCTATCTGTCTCGGAAACTCTTCTTATATTTAAAATATATTTTTATTTCTATTTCGATTATTTATACATTTAATTTAATTCTTATCGAGTGTTTATTTCGGTGATTTAAATTTAAAATTCTTTTTATTTATTTGTATGTAAGCTCAAATTTCTATTTTCAGCTCGAAGCTCTTTTATTTTACATTTCGTCAAAACATCTATTATATTTTCCTTTTTCCTCGAGAAATCAATTTAATTTACTTTATTCAACATTTATTATTTATCGAGAAATACCATTTCATCGATCTAATTATTTATTCTACAAACTTCATTTTTGTCTCGAATATTTTATTTTAACCTCGAGAATATAATATTTACTCGATCTTTTATTGGGTCAAATTATTTTTTTAACCCAGTTTTAGTTTGTTGTGCGGGTCGACTTTTGACTCGGCACTTTTAGTTCATTTACGTTATGTACTAACTCCGTTTTCCTAACTTACACTTAATTTTAGCTTGGACTACTTGATCCATCCCCCCTCTTCCTTGTATTTTTGTTTACCACCGCTACACTACATCTCCCCCTACACCTCATTTGTTTTCTTCAATCCCATTCCCCTGTTAACCTTTTCGTCCTCCACCGCTTCACTTTTCAACTCCCGTCACTCATCCTCTTTAATTCTTAATGTCTTTTCTCGACACTGTCCTTCTTCTTCTTCTTCTTTTTCGTTCGCTGCTTTTGGTGCTGTTGTTCTCTGCTCCCGCCTCTCTCCTCTTCTGTTTTCGTACCTTCTGCCTGGTTGTTCAGGTCGGTTTTTTTTGTCTGTCTTTCCTTTATCTCTCTCTCTCTGCCTTTGTTCTCACTCCTCTTCTTTATTCTGTTGATTCGTTCTGGTTGCTGTCTTCTGTTGTTGTTGTCGGATGCGATTGATCTGTGTTGTTGCGTTGTTACTGTTGTTTGCCTTTGTGCTGCAACTGTCGGTTATGTGTCGAACCTACTGTTGCTGTTGTCGGTGTTATGGTCCGCTGTTGTTTTTGTTTCATTTTGTGCGTCGTATCTGCTGCCTCTTCGACCCCCCCCCCCCCCTTTTTTTTGCCCTTCTTCTCTTCCTGTTTCCCTTCTCATTTACATTCGTTTAATTGCCTTTCGTATTGTTGCTGTTGTACTGTTATTGTTGCTATCAATTTCTTACCTTGTTCTTTCCGGTTGCGTCACTACTACTTTCGTCCCTTCGTTTTGTTCCTCTTTCCTCCTTCTCCGTTCTGCCATGTTGCCGCCTTGTTAGTTTGGTTCATAGTTGATGTTCTGCTGTTCGTTATTGCTGACATAATACACCGTGGCCGTTGCTGTTTTGTCGTTTGACTGCTGTTGTTAGTGTCTTGGCCCTTCATCTTGTTATTTGTTTTGGAATGAAGTTTTGTTGCTGTTGTTCATGATGATGTTGTACATTATTTCTACTGATTTTGTCAGTTCATTGGTATCCCATTTTCGTTCGTATTTAGTTTCTTTTTCTTCGTGCCTGATCGTTCCGCTACTGATTTTCTCGTTTAGTGGCTGTTGTTGTTTATTGTGCCTTTATTCTTTGATCACCTTTTGTTCTCTTCCTTTGAATTGTATTTCCTTGTTTTGTTCGTGTTTCATTGCTCTAGGCCATTTCCCATCCTCTAGTCATTTCAAACTTTCTCTTATTCCGACTCCTTTGTTTCTGTGTCTACGTGTTTCTGAGTCCCGATGGAGCCTCAAGCTTTTCGGTAGAACAAATGCGAGAAGAATCGAAGTTTGGAAGGACAAGTGCATTGACGATTTACAAGGAAGGTAACTTTAGGACGTTACTCGATTTTATATTGTATGTTTGAATAGTAGTATGTAGTAAATATTTTAGCATCGGTTTTGTAATTTTAGCTATTTATTATTTGCTAATAATATATTATTTTTAAATTATGTACCTTATAAATATTTTACAAATTTCGATATCATTTTATAAATCGTTAGTGATTTTATTATTAATGATCATTATAATATTTTGTTGTTTATCGTGACACTAGTAACTAAATAATATTGATTTCATATTTTTGTCATATTTCGTTAATTTAAAATTTTAACTCAAGATCTTAATTTTATTTTATAATCGAGATTTGTATACTTGTTCAATAAATTAATTTCGTTTTATGACTTATATTAATAAATGAGAAAGTAGTTGATTTTGTTTTAAATGAATTTTTAGTCGAGATTATTTTTACTAATAATCCCTTATTTATTTCCGATTGACTATTTTTAGTAAAATACGTATTATTTATTAATGAAAGCTATTTGTTAAAAATAATTTGAAATCTTTGTAAATCTCAATTCATTTATAAAACTTGTTGACTCAATTAATTTTTGGATCGTTTTTCTTAAAACATCTCTTTTCTGAAATTTAGAGTTTTAACTCGATTTCCTAATTATTTATAAATTACTTTATATAGACTTATTATATTTTATTTATATTTTGAGTAACGAATTTAGAAATATAATAAATTTACGATAACGATGATAATAATAAAATGTTGATTTCATTAGAAATGCTATTTTTATACATTTCACTTATTTTAGTAACTTACGTATTTTCTATAAGACTATTTCTATTTAAGTATGTTTCTAAAATGAGTAAGTTTCTATTTATAGAATGTTTCCCTTTTAATATAAAATTTTATTCCTTTTATCTTCATATTATGTATAATGATTATATCTTTTGTTTGTATCGATAATGGCTTGTTTTGGAGTTACGGAAAAAAGGCAAGTGTGGGGTTAGAGAAATATAGTCTGGAATGTACGTTTTTTGCCATCAACTGTAAGGCTGGTGTCTTTATGGGGCACATTGGTTGTTGAACTGAGTATGGTTTGTGTTCAGGAGAGTGTATGTTGACCTTAAACTTAGATATTGCATCGTGTAAGTCGCGTCGGGTTGAACTGGACATGGTTTGGGTTCAGGAGGGGTGTGCACTACTTAAACCAGGACCTCGCTGCACGCAGTCTTGTTATAGTTGAGTTGCCTAGTTAGAGACTAGATTCTGTTATGAGTTAAGTCTATAGTTCTCGAAGCTAGTTTCCAGTATTATCCTAGAGAAAGTCTAGCCTTGTGCACAGTGACCGAATTTCCATAACGCCATTTTTTAATATTATTATTATCGACTGATTTTGACTTGCAGGTTGGCAAGTGCTTTATGTTACTCTGAAAACTTGTTTTATCATATCTTTTTAATGTTTTCCATTTTAATATATTTTGATATAATAATACTATTATTTTCCATATGATATAATATGGCTGGAAAAACGTCTGAGTTACTCCCCACTGACGTGGCTTTTATGTTTATAACATGACAGGTATTTGCTGCTGGGTTTTGGGTATGAGTTAGAGAGTAGCATGGATCCTACTCTTTCTTCATTCATGTTTATTTATGGATTTTTTTAACCATGTTTGGAGAATGTTTATTTTAGCACTTTTGTAAAAAGTTGCCTCTGTATTGACTGACCGTTCTTTTATTAAAAAAAAGAACATCAGTATGTTTTAATCTCAAATCTACAGTGTTTCCGCCACTGTATTGCGTTAGAATTTCTAGGGGATTACAAGGTGGGCTCCCAATGATGCCTTGATCAAAGGGCTAGAATAGTTAGGATGTTAATCTTGTGACTGTGAGCGTTCTCTGAGGTCTAGCCCCCAGAGATGGTGTGAACTTTTTGGGCGTGTTCTATGCCGACTGCAAGTAGAGTTTCCGTGTTTGAGGTTGGTAACTTGTTTGAATGTTTTTGGAAATGTGGGGCTAGGTAACAAGTGACTTTGAAGATTTGAAATCTGGAGCTTGATTTTTGTGGAGCTAAAGCTTGGATGGTATGGTATTATAATGTGGTAGGAAACGGGGAAGTCAAGTAATGATGACTCGAACTTCAATTGGGTAGGATTGATAATACGGGCCAGGTTGGGCAATAAGGGTCGGAGAAGGGAAATCAATTTTTCTTTCTGATTTCCATGCCTGGCCCTAAAGGTTAGGGGTTCTCCTATGGAGCTTGAATCCTCAAAAATTTCGGGCTGTCTCTTGGCCTAGGTCTCGAGAAGGTCATGAGGGTTGTAATGTGGAAAGACTAGATGTGGTGCTATATGACCAGCCAGATTGTCACTCTTCTATTTGGTGGTATAGGTAATGATAATTCTTGAGTTGACCGTACCCTGGTCAAGGGCTTTTCATTTGAGTTGACCGTACCCCGGTCAAGGGAGTTTCATTTGGATAGATCGTTTAAACTCGGTCATGGGTCCTTTTTTTAGAATTCTTGTTGATGATGGCCCACTTTTTCTATTTTGGCCTTTTGTTTTTTCCTTTTTCTTTTGATTTTTATGTAGCCCTCTTGCTATTGGGCTTTCAGGTTCTTCTTTGCTTCTTTAGTCAGACTAACACCTAGGGTAGGAATAGGTCGGTCTCATCGAAGGGGTGTTTATTGTACGAAATGGCTTCGCTTCCGCCTTGAACCCAAACTAGAATGAAGACTTCCTATGTTTGTCATAAGATTCGATACCGCTCATTCTAAGGGTAGTTATGCGGCTTTCTATACCAGACATGGAATAGGTAAAGAAGAAACACGGGCTCGGCCACCTGCAGTCATTATAGATGTGCCTACAATAGTCACGTGGGTGTGCTATACTATATGATGGTGTTCATTATCTTCTTGGAAAAACATTAGGAAAGCATATAGTAGGGATAGAAAAGCTGATTTTATTGAATTAGAAAAGAGGACAAAATACAGACGACTCAGACTCAGAATATAAGAAATAGATTATCCGAGACTCAGACTCAGACTTAGATTTAAATCAAATCCGGACCCTCGGACGCTTGCTCCCCTTGTTGAAACGTCTTGATGGTGTTCGGTAGATGTTTTAGCTAGATCTTCATTATGTTGAAGATCGTATTCAATTCTAGTTCCGATTTCGGTAAGCACTGCAAAGTTGAAATACCGGCATACCAGAGATGGACGTGGTAGGAAGGTAAGAGGTTGCTGATGTACGCATCCACTAGTGTTTTCTCGATGGGCTTATCCAGCAGCTTAACACTTTCATCCCGCCAATGTTGGAGGTATTTGGTGAAACCCTTTGTTGGTTCTTGGGTCATGACCTCTAGAGTTCGCATGGTTTTCTGAAGTTCGGTATTATCATAATAGTTTCGAGTGAACTCGGTAGCCACATCTTCCCAAGTTAGGAATGGTTTTGTATTTAGCCTATAGGACTAGGCTTTCAGGTATTTTCCAAGGGACGTGCCGAACAGATTGATGAACATTTCGACTTTGACCCTCTTGATTTCCATGAATTGTTTGAAAGCTCAGAGGTGTAATAAGATCCTCCGTTCCTTCAAATATGGGTAACCCTTTTAAGTTGAGATCAGTGGGTAGTCTCTCACTGATGGGTGTATAGTTTCGGGAGTTTTCAACATGAATGTTGTTCCCTTGGAGGGCATGGAATTGTTTTTTGAGCTTACGCACCGTGCTGATTAGTTCGACAAATGGCCCAATATTCACCAACCCGGAATCGAGGTGTAACACCCGCTATTTTTTCTAAGCATTTTTATTCTTTCCGTTAGGACTCCGTCTTAACTCTGTCACTTTTTGGCCTCATATTCCATCATTTTACTAAGTTCTAATTTTAGTTTTCTAGTTTAATGATTTTTATTTTTAATTTTAAAGATTTAAATTCTTTTTTAAGTCCATTTATTTGGTTTCTACGTAAACTAATTAATTTTCCGCAAGGAATTCTATTTCTCTTCGAATTGACGTTTTTAAACTTGGATTTAAGTTATTCCTTTTCCTAAAAATGTTTGAATACGTTTCTATAATATTTTCAACTAGTAAATATTTTTATTTACAAAAATTTAGTTGTTAATGATTTTATTACGAAGCTTCCCGAATAATTATTTTCTTACGCGAGGTTTACTCGAATTACTTTTTGAAATGCCTTTAACTATTTTACGATTATACTTTTTATCAACTTATAAATTATTTGAGAACATTTCCTCACATTTTGGACCGACTAAGCTCTTGGTCACAAGTTTTACTACGTATTATTAATACGTTTCATTTTATCACGTTAAAACGTAAACGTAAGATTATTTCTTTTCATTAATTTGAGGCATTATTATCGAAACTCTTCATCCTCCCCCTCCTTCAAGTGGCCGGCCAATGCATGCTATGTAGAGCCTTGTTTTTATCAACACATTCATTCACATTTATGCACAAAAAGACCTTCCATCCTCCTCATTCATTTTTGTCATAAAAAAAATACGGATATTTCCCACGGTACCCTCGAACTTTGACACATTACACATGGTACCCCTTATTTTAAGTTTGTTCCTATGGTAACCTTGTGTTTTGTGTTTAGTGCCTATGGTACCCCTGAACAATTTTCTGTCATAACGACGTTAAAGGTTAGTTTAGTTAAAGTGATTAATTTGTTTCAGAGGAAAAATTAGTTAGAACAATTAACGAACTTCTAATTGAAATAATTGAAAATTGAGGGAATGTCAATGGTACCCTTGTGTTTTCAATGTTTTAGCCATGGTACCCTCATATTTTAAATTCTTTGCCCATGGTACCCTTGTGGTTACAATTCATTCAGGGGTACCATGGACAAATAATTGAAACCACAAGGGTACCATGGATAAAAAATTGAAAATACAATGGTACCATGGTCAAAATATTGAAAACAAAGGGGTACCGTGGATATTTTCTCAATTTCAACTATTTTAATTTGAATTTCATTAATTTTCTAACTAATTTCACCAAAAAAAATTAAAATTAATCACTTTAACTAAACTAACTTTTAACGCCGTTATGACGGAAAATTGATCAGGGGTACCATGCGCACTAAACGCAAAACACAAGGCTATCATAGGATCAAACTTAAAATGAGGGGTACCATGTGTAATGTGTCAAAGTTCGAGGGTACCGTGGGAAATATCCCAAAAAAATATTCAACCTTTCTTTCTCTCTTGGTTTGGCCTTGTACTCCCTCCGCTATCTTAGGCAGATTTTTGCTCCATTTCGAGTCCCAATCGCATCAATTTTATCGTCATAATAATCCTTTTTCCGTTCTCTTCGTTAAGGTATTAATCGACGTCGTTTTCGATCAATGTTTACCTTGATTTTTATTAGTTTTCTCATGGTATTTTTCTTCCATGATTCTCGTGTTTGGTAGGATTTGTGGACGATCCTGAGGCCGACGAATATATAATCGATTCAGACTTGGAGTAGAGGTAACGTCGATGTTACTCGGTATTTCATGATTTTAATTGAGTATTTGCATGTATATATTTTTATGTTTTATCTTGGCAATATATGTATGTTACCAAATCTGGAAAAAAATTTAAAATTTGAAAATTTGCATGTTTCGGTATTTTTATCCCTTTTACGAGATTAACGATTAAATCGTCATATTAATTTGTAAAATCATAATATTCGGCCTAAACATTTAATATATGTTTATATTCTGGAAAAATGTTTTTTTTGATGATTTTTAATAATTTAGTATTTTTCTGATATTTTTGATATCGATTATTGAATTATTACCGTTATCGGACAAAAACGATTAAAAGTCGATTTTTAGTTCTAGTACCTAAACATTTTATTTTAATCTGATTTTTGACGTGGAGAAACTTTCTGATGAAATAGAATTTTCTGAATGTTTTCATAATTTTTTGGAATTGTTAAGCTGATGAATTAATTAATCACTTTAAATCATCGTTTATCGTTAAAACCGTGTTTGTCGTTTAAATTCTCGATTTCTGGTCTTTGGTTTAAATCTGGAAAAATTATGATTTTGATGATTTAATATTAAAATATAATTTTATGATTTTTAGGGTCTTAATAAAATGTTAGGAACGATAAGTTTTATTAATGGAATCGTTAATTGTGAAAACGGGTTTTAAAGACGGTTTTGACGGAAGTTGGTAAATCTGGAACTTTGAAAAATCTGTAAAATTAGTATATTCTGGAAAATTATGATTTTTAGGTTTAATAATAATTTTTAGACATTAATACTTAAATCATTTTGTAATTACTATTTTTATTAATCGTTATTGTCGAGATTAGACGATTAACGGGAAAACGCTTTAAAAACCGAGTTTTAGGATTTTGTAAAATTTTCTTTTCTGGGCAGAATGTCCATAAATATATTTTAACTATTTTACGTAATTTTTGTACTATTTATTAAAGTCTTTAATTAATAAGTATTGATTTTCGAACAAATTGTGATTTATCGTTAAAATGCTTCGTCTTACCTAAAAGAATTATTTTTCCAGCAATTTTGAAAGTATTTAAATCTGAAACTTTAAGAGTTAAATCATCCCTTAACATACTCTAAATGTATTTGTTGGTTTAATTAAATAAAGACGTTCAAATACTTAATTTGATATTTGCCGTAAAATCCTATTTATAATTTTATTGTCGAAACTAATAATAATTAGGGAATTTTAACTTTATAACTTTTGAAAACACCCTAATTAGTAATATTAAAATGTTTAAGACATTTTTAATCAATTTATAACGCTTGTACGATATTTTAATAATTTCATAAAATTAAATGTTCACTTTGATAATTAATATCGTTAAGGCCGAAAGTATTAGTTTTATAAATCTATATCGTTTACTAAAAATGTGGTATTAGTATGAACTAATATTTTCATTATTTTGATATAATGCTATTTTAGTAAAGTTTCTAAATATAAAAGTTTCCTAAAATAGAAAGTTCCCTCTTTTAGAATATAAATGTTTACTTCTTTTATCCTCATATTGTTTATAATGATTATATCTTTTAAATATCGATAATGGCTTGTTTTGGAGTTATGGAATAAGGACAAGTGTGGGTTTAGAGTAATATAGTCTGGGATGTACGTTTTTGCCATCAGCTATAAAGCCGGTGTGTCTATTTGGGACACATTTGGTCGTTGAACTGGGTGTAGTTTCGCCCAGGAGAGTGTAGGTTTTGACCTTAAGCATGATATCGCATCGTGTTAGTCGCCGTCAGCTGAACTAGACATATTTGTTGTCTACGAGAGGTATGCACTACTTAAACCAGGACCTCGTTGCACGCAGTTCTGTTATAGTTGAGTTGCCTAGTTAGAGACTGGATTCTGTTATGAGTTAAGTCTACAGTTCTCAAAGCTAGTTTCTAGTATTATCCCAGTGAAAGTCTAGATTCTACATTAATCCTATCCATAACGCCATTTTGACTATATTATTTGTTATCGATATAAATTGGTTTGCAGGTTGGCAAATATTTTTATGTTTCTTCGGAAACCCATTTAATTATTTCATTTCACGCTGAAAGCTTATTTTAATATGTTGTTTTACTGTTTTCCATTTTGACTATTTTTCCTATATTAGTAATTACTGTTTTTAAAATCCTGTTATACGGCTGGGAGAACGTTGACGTTGCTCCTCACTGATTGTGGCTGTTATGTTTTTAACATGACAGGTATGCATGTTTCCGGGTGTGGGCTAGCGGGCAGACATGATCCTTTCTCGATTAATTTTAATAATTATGTTTTGTGGATTGTTAAACCCCTTTGTGGATTTGTTTAATTTTTGGCCATTTTATTTAGGGCCTAATGCTTGACTTTACCATTTATATTTCTATAAAAACATAGTTACAGCATGTTATAATCCTGACTCTACAGTGTTTCCGCCACTGTATCGCGATAGAATTTCTAGGGGATTACAGTTGGTACCAGAGCATCACTGATTATTTAAACAGTAAATAAAAAAATATATTGTTAGAAATGGGTAGAAATAGATAAGAACTTAAATGTTAAGATTATCTGATTCTGAACTCAATGATTAGCATTGAATATTTGTTGCTTTTGTTGGAAGAAGACGAATGAACAAGATGTTGATAGGATGCTGCTCCAGATTGGGACATGACCGTCTTAGAATTCTCAACGCCTGCTGACTCGAGTGGACAACTAGGTGCTCCAAGAAAGATTTCGATAATGACTTTTAGCTCCGGTTCAGTTTACTTAAGCTACAGGCAAGATGATTAAGAGTAGATTCTTGTTCCATGATGTCGCCGTAGATCCAGATGGAGCGACCCAAGACTTGTGTGCTCGTTCCTCTACAAGAAGGTGAAGTAATCCATTTGGATTCCTCGTGAAATCTGGAGGCCCGAAGATTATCCTCTGGTTCCAGAACTTAGTAATATAGGGTCATCGACTCCTTTCTTCCTTCCTCTACTTCTTCTCATTCTTCTCTTTTATATTCTCTTCTTCATCCGCTTGATGAATCCTTGTTATATTCTTCTACTCTACTATCTTTCTCTTGAGATTCTTTGGTTAGACCGAATTTTGTCTTAGTGAACCCGTGAAAAGTTATAGATGTTTGAGGTTTGGTCAACCCTTGTTACGTGGTTTGAGAATTGTGAGTTATACCTTGTTATCTATCTTAGTAAGCTTTTGAGGATCGATTTGAATGATAAATTGTCGATTAATGTAATTAGGTTGGTACTTAAGATTTTGAACCTTGGGTTATAGGTTACTTGATTATTTGGAGGACTTAAAGTTGAATAATCTATTGAAGTAGCAAGAGTATATCATATTTGATGGATACCTAGTACCTAACCTAGAACCGAACTAAGTGTAACTGATAATATTACTGGGATTCTTACCTAATGCTTATTTGATGGATGAATCATGAATATTTGGGATCATAGAGTACTGTTTAAAGTGTTAACCTAAGTGTTGTGGTACCATCGAAGGTTTTCATTAATATCGTTAGAATTTTTGGTTGACATAGATTACCCGTGTTTCTTAAGGATTAGATCGTTGATCGTTGTTTAAGGTAGTAACCTATGAACTTTGGAGTTGATTGATCTCACCTGGATAAATTGTTGTTAACCTTGAAAAGGAGAAACATGTTATAATTAGAGGTTATATTTATCGCGTTGTTTTGAGGAATACTTAATGCGAATCATCTTGATGGATTTATAGTTCAAAACCCTTAGACCAACGAGATTGTGGCTTCATTGAGTTAATATTTTGGTGGTTTCGCTGTTACGATATGAAATTTGGTGGAATTCTCAGAAACCTTAGTCGAATGACGTGTTGGAAGATGTGAGTGTCTGCGCCATTACCTATAGGTTTGAGCGTGTTTGAGGACTTGTTGTACTTTCCCAACTTCTGTACTTTTGGCATTATAAATATGTTGGTGATCATTTTTGAGGATTTCGTACTCGAGCATTGTTAATTGGTGGATTTTATTTAGTGTTCCTTACTCGAGAAATTTGAAGTATAACTCGAGTTTATACCTTATGAGCTTTGAATTTATGAGCCTTAGTGATTACGAGTTTGGATATGTTTTGATAACCGTTGGAATCGTAATTAATGGATTAGTCTAAATCATTTGAGAGTTCTTACCATACTAATTGAAAGATTATATAAGTATGTAAGACTTAATTTTGGAGGCGGTGACAATTGATAATTTTGGAGGTGGTAGATTGAGTAGGACCACCCTGTGTTGATATTGGACTTAGCGTTATTTGATGGCCCAATTACGAACCCGTGTTTGTGAGACTCGTGCTAGGGATCTTGAGATGATTAATTTCTTCTATAATCCTTGATAGTTCTTTTTGATTCTCAACTCCGTCATCCTTTCTGCTTCTCTTGAATTCTGTTATCGCATCTGCTGCTAATCCCTTCGACCTTTATCAATTTTGAAAACTCTTATTTTAATTTATTATCTATCATTGTTCTATTTACCCGTTAACCATTTTTCGAACTACCTATTTTATAAAAAGTTTGACTTACTTAAACTTTTCGGATATCGTGAAATTTAACATATTTGAATTATAATTTGAGAACTTTATACTTCACTTCTGTTTTATCTTTGGTTGGTATTTATATTTTGTTTTGTTTCAAAATGCTTTAATAATTTATTTTGAAGTATTTCAAAATTATTTCAACTTTTGATTTTCAAGCAATCGAAATTTTATGAAGACTTTCATATTTCCAAATACTTCAATTTCTACAGGATTAGTATGTAAAGCGTTTTAGCATTGTCAAAATTATTTTGTATGTTCAAGTTTGATAACGTTTTTGAAAACTTTCATAATTACTTTTATAACATTTTCGAAATTTTAACGTTTTGAAATTAGTTTTCGTTTTATTGTTGGAGGACTTTCGAATCTGTTATTGAAAATGATTGACGACTGGTTCGATTTTTACTAACTACAAAATTTGATTTCTCCGAACTAAATTTTGTTTCTTCAAAAAAAAAATATAAATACTTTCGAATTTCCTAATCAAATTGTTTTACTTTTGTTTTGAAAATGTTTTGGTTACCTTATTTCTTTCAAGCTCGTTTACAAATGTTATTTGACGTTGTTATTTTATCAAACAACTTTACTTTATGATTTCATTAATTAAAATATTTTAAACTTCGGGAAGCTTAGCCCAATTCCTCTTGGAATAAATATTTGCATTCGATTTTGTATCACTTTGAAAGTTGTAAAATTTCTATTGAAATAAAATTCTTATACAAATTTGTATCCCCATCTTTTCGAGTGGGATAATCTTGATTCCTTTCTGCTTATTCTTAGTTTCGAGGACGAAACTTTCTTTTAGTGGGGAGGATTGTAACACCCGCTATTTTTCCTAAGCATTTTTATTCTTTCCGTTAGGACTCCGTCTTAACTCTGTCACTTTTCGGCCTCATATTCCATCATTTTACTAAGTTCTAATTTTAGTTTTTTAGTTTAATGATTTTTATTTTTAATTTTAAAGATTTAAATTCTTTTTTAAATCCATTTATTTGGTTTCTACGTAAACTAATTAATTTTCCGCAAGGAATTCTATTTCTCTTCGAATTGACGTTTTTAAACTTGGATTTAAGTTATTCCTTTTCCTAAAAATGTTTGAATACGTTTCTATAATATTTTCAACTAGTAAATATTTTTATTTACAAATTTAGTTGTTAATGATTTTATTACGAAGCTTCGCGAATAATTATTTTCTTACGCTAGGTTTACTCGAATTACTTTGAAATGCCTTTAACTATTTTATGATTATACTTTTTATCAACTTATAAATTATTTGAGAACATTTCCTAACATTTTGGACCGACTAAGCTCTAGGTCACAAGTTTTACTATGTATTATTAATACGTTTCATTTTATCACGTTAAAACGTAAACGTAAGATTATTTCTTTTCATTCAATTGAGGCATTATTATCGAAACTCTTCATCCTCCCCCTCCTTCAAGTGGCCGGCCAATGCATGCTATGTAGAGCCTTGTTTTTATCAACACATTCATTCACATTTATGCACAAAAAGACCTTCCATCCTCGTCATTCATTTTTGTCATTAAAAAAAAATCAACCTTTCTTTCTCTCTTGGTTTGGCCGTGTACTCCCTCCTCTATGTTAGGCAGATTTTTGCTCCATTTCGAGTCTTAATCGCATCATTTTTATCGTCATAATAATCCTCTTTCCGTTCTCTTCGTTAGGGTATTAATCGACGTCGTTTTCGATCAATGTTTACCTTGATTTTTATTAGTTTTCTCATGGTATTTTTCTGCCATGATTCTCGTGTTTGGTAGGATTTGTGGATGATCCCGAGGCCGACGAATATATAATCGATTCAGACTTTGAGTAGAGGTAACGTCGATGTTACTCGGTATTTCATGATTTTAATTGAGTATTTGCATGTATATATTTTTATGTTTTATTTTGGCAATATATGTATGTCACCAAATCTGGAAAAAAATTTAAAATTTGAAAATTTGCATGTTTCGGTATTTTTATCCCTTTTACGAGATTAACGATTAAATCGTCATATTAATTTGTAAAAGCATAATATTCGGCCTAAACATGTAATATATGTTTATATTCTGGAAAAATGTTTTTTTTGATGATTTTTAATAATTTAGTATTTTTCTGATATTTTTGATATCGATTATTGAATTATTACCGTTATCCGATTAAAAGTCGATTTTTAGTTCTAGTACCTAAACATTTTATTTTAATTTGATTTTTGACGTGGTGAAACTTTCTGATGAAATAGAATTTTCTGAATGTTTTCATAATTTTTTGGAATTGTTAAGCTGATGAATTAATTAATCACTTTAAATCATCGTTTATCGTTAAAACCGTGTTTGTCGTTTAAATTCTCGATTTCTGGTCTTTGGTTTAAATCTGGAAAAATTATGATTTTAATGATTTCATATTAAAATATAATTTTATGATTTTTAGGGTCTTAATAAAATGTTAGGAACGATAAGTTTTATTAATGGAATCGTTAATTGTGAAAACGGGTTTTAAAGACGGTTTTGACGGAAGTTGGTAAATCTGGAACTTTGGAAAATCTGGAAAATTAGTATATTCTGTAAAATTATGATTTTTAGGTTTAATAATAATTTTTAGACATTAATACTTAAATCATTTTGTAATTACTATTTTTATTAATCGTTATTGTCGAGATTAGACGATTAACGGGAAAACGCTTTAAAAACCGAGTTTTAGGATTCTCTAAAATTTTCTTTTCTGCGTAGAATGTCCATAAATATATTTTAACTATTTTACGTAACTTTTGTACTATTTATTAAAGTCTTTAATTAATAAGTATTGATTTTCGGACAAATTGTGATTTATCGTTAAAATGCTTCGTCTTACCTAAAAGAATTATTTTTCCAGAAATTTTGAAAGTATTTAAATCTGAAACTTTAAGAGTTAAATCATCTCTTAACATACTCTAAATGTATTTGTTAGTTTAATTAAGTAAAGACGTTCAAATATTTAATTTGATATTTGCCGTAAAATCCTATTTATAATTTTATTGTCAAAACTAATAATAATTAGGGAATTTTATCTTTATAACTTTTGAAAACACCCTAATTTGTAATATTAAAATGTTTAAGACATTTTTAATCAATTTATAACGCTTGTACGATATTTTAATAATTTCATAAAATTAAATGTTCACTTTGATAATTAATATCGTTAAGGCCGAAAGTATTAGTTTTATAAATCTATATCGTTTACTAAAAATGTGGTATTAGTATGAACTAATATTTTCATTATTTTGATATAATGCTATTTTAGTAAAGTTTCTAAAAATAGAAGTTTCCTAAAATAGAAAGTTCCCTCTTTTAGAATATAAATGTTTACTTCTTTTATCCTCATATTGTTTATAATGATTATATCTTTTAAATATCGATAATGGCTTGTTTTGGAGTTATGGAATAAGAACAAGTATGGGTTTAGAGTAATATAGTCTGGGATGTAAGTTTTTGCCATCAGCTATAAAGCCGGTGTGTCTCTTTGGGACACATTTGGTCGTTGAACTGGGCGTAGTTTTGCCCAGGAGAGTGTATGTTTTGACCTTAAGCTAGATATTGCATCGTGTTAGTCGTCGTCAGCTGAACTAGACATATTTGTTGTCTAGGAGGGGTATGCACTACTTAAACCAGGACCTCGCTGCACGCAGTCTTGTTATAGTTGAGTTGCCTAGTTAGAGACTGGATTCTGTTATGAGTTAAGTCTTCAGTTCTCAAAGCTAGTTTCTAGTATTATCCTAGTGAAAGTCTAGATTCTACATTAATCCTATCGATAACGCCATTTTGACTATTTTATTTGTTATCGATATAAATTGGTTTGTAGGTTGGCAAATATTTTATGTTTCTTCGGAAACCCATTTAATAATTTCATTTCGGGCTGAAAGCTTATTTTAATATGTTGTTTTACTGTTTTCCATTTTGACTATTTTTCCTATATTAGTAATTACTGTTTTTAAAATCCTGTTATACGGCTGGGAGAACGTTGACGTTGCTCCTCGCTGATTGTGGCTGTTATGTTTTTAACATGACAGGTATGCATGTTTCCGGGTGTGGGCTAGCGGGCAGACATGATCCTTGCTCGATTAATTTTAATAATTATGTTTTGTGGATTGTTAAACCCCTTTGTGGATTTATTTAATTTTTGGCCATTTTATTTAGGGCCTAATGCTTGACTTTACCATTTATATTTTTATAAAAACATAGTTACAGTGTAATAATCCCGACTCTACAGTGTTTCCGCCACTGTATCGCGTTAGAATTTCTAGGGGATTACACGAGGTCTCTCTGTTCAACGACAATTAAGCGAGCATTCATGGACTCGGTCGGCTCTTATGGCCCTTAGTTGGTGTGGACATGTCGAAGTCCACCCCGATGCGGCCATGCGCGGGTTTGGGTAGGCGAATGATTCTCGTGGTGAGATTGTTCTTGGATTGAAATTTAAATCGAAATTGGAGTCGCCACCGAACTTTGTGGGAGTTCGAAATTGAAGGACACCCAACCCCGCTCGCACACAGTGACCTCTATTACGATGTCGATCACGGTGTTCGTGTACGCGTGTTAGTAATATGATGAAAATGTATGACAACCATTGTTTTAGGCTATACATGTGAATTGTATGTTTACTACGTCGTTTAATGCATCTTTGGAACTTGTCAAAGTTGTTTTAGCATGTGGGTTCATTTAAAAACGATAAATGCCACGCAATGAATTAAATAACTTGAAAATAGAGATTACAAGGTACACAGGCGGAATACAACCCGGAGTTCACAATACGACGAAAAATTGTAACATCGAATTAGAAACGATAAAGGTAAACTATAAACGAACTCGTAAATAAAAAAACGAAAACAGAAACCGTAAACCGAATGATTAGACGGACTCCGATCAGTTACGCTGTTACGCATTATGTTGTGTACTGATCAAAAGTCAGAGGCTTAGGCGCGTGAGCTCGTGCGACCTAGAACTCAGGCGTAGGAAGCACGGCGTCCCAGCCTTCAAGCGTGGGCACTGGGGCACCCGAGTTGGCAGCGTACGGGACCAAAGCGTGATACTAGCTTGATCCCGAGGCTTCGAAGTCTCGTCCCGACTTATCCTAATGAAATTTGGCATTCATTCAAAGTCGTAAAGGAAAACGATAATAGATTGAAAATTGATATGGGATATAGAGTTAAGAGGAAATACATGATAGATTGGCACGCTCGACCTTTGTCACAAGTGTAGTTCTCAAGGTAAAACTCGTATCGTTGTTTGACTACGTTAAAAGTCTATGATACCTCGTTTTGACCATAATTGGGTACTTGTCCTTTATCGTCCCGATTTATGATTTGAATCTAACATATCGACTTAACACGAATATTGTAGCCTTCCGTATTGCGACGTTATTATCGGGTCTCGCGGATCATACGACGCTCCGATTGACATCATTAATTAGGTTTCGAATTAGCCCGGTTTTTGGTGACTCCTTATGTATAACATTCGATTATAGAATCGATATCAAACATTTGGAAGCGACGATTATTAATGAAATCGAAAACATATACGACGAAGAATTACGCGATCATGTCATAACCCGAGGGTTAGGCGCCTGCCTGGGGCGCCCTGACCATCAGGCGCCTGGGGTGGCATGGCTCAAGTGTGAGGCACCACCATCCTAGCACTCTGTTTGGTGGTTATGCGGACTTGGGGCAGAAACTTTAGTATGATGCGCTTGTTTTAAAAGAAAATTGATTCGGATTAAACCATTTGCACTATTCGACATCGACATTGACCATGGGTCCATGATATGCAAATTTGTCATCATATGACGTTATTTCGAATTGATAACATCTTGTCCTTGTAGGCATTAGTTCCTACGTATCTCGACATCGTAATTTGATCTTTAGGATCTACGATGTCGATACCGTCATCGAACGCCCACTCGAGTCGTATAAAATTGTTTTCATTATATATACACGGTAGTGATAGAACAAAAGCGTAATGCTTTTTAGGGGTTGACTCGCCTTAAACAACCAAATTCACGGGGTGACGAGATAAGCGACCGACGACGCGAGTGCGATAATCTTTTGTTCATATTTCCTTATTTCGTCATCCTTAGTATTTGATACGTGAAAGGACAAGCATTTTAATGTCGAAAAGTTAGTGGTTAGGAGTTAAAAACAAAAAGTAAAAATGTTAGATGCGAATAATAAAATGTTAGTACAGTTAGAGTACAATAAATAAACGAGTTTAGAGATTAGAAATGAAATTTGGACACCCTCAACCTACATGTCCAATGTATCGAAATACGGGCCCGCGGAGTATCATCGTAGACATAGGGAGCGATTCGAGGTATATAGGAAGAGTTAGGGCGTGTTTATTGTGGTTTTGGGTGTTTGTGAAAAAGAGGTAGAGCTCTCGCACTTTTGATTTGGAATTCAGAAAAATGGTTTTCGACCCTTGAAATGATGCTCGTAAGGATGTATTTATAGAGTTTTGCAAAATATTTATGGTTTTGAACTTTAGGCGCGGCAGGGCCAGAGCCCAGATGTTGGGGCCTTACCTGGGGTGGCTCAGTTCTGAGGCGCCTGGTCTCAGGCGGCTGAAGTTGCGTGTATCGGAAATTGCTCAAAATATGAATTGATATTCGGGTTATTCGAGGTAAATAAGGATTTCACTTTGACTTTTGATTGATTGTGTATTGGGAAGCTATTGTGGCTTATTTTGTTTTTGGGTTTCGACTTTGACCAGTTTTGACTCGGTTGACAAAGATGGTTTTGCCCCCAGTGGTGGTTTTGGCTCAAAGTAGCTTTGTTTTATTGGAAATGACCCGTTGAATCTGAATTTGGGGACGATTTTGAGAGGTTTGTACTCCGCTAAGTGCCCACGTCGGATACTATTGATTTCGAGCCCGTATTTGAGCGTATTGATGCATATTACGTTCGATCATCATCGAGTATTTTGTTTGAAACTACTACAGACACGAGCAGTCAAAATGCGGGTGTCTACAGATCCCCCACTTTGACTGAGGCTTGGACAAGGCGAAAGTCAGAGTAGCCACCAGGTCAATCGAGGATTACAACCTGGCGCCTTTCGATCGGGTCGTTTATAGTCAATTAGACGTTCGTGAAGAGCTTGCCAACCATAAGTAGAGGACCATACTTGTCTAGACGATGATGACTCCGTGGAGATTTGAACTTGCTTTTGAAGTGTTGGGTGTACCTGTATGCAGACACATTATATCTTGAATGTAGCATTTTTAGGAGAGACACCGACTCGGATTTTCTGCCGGGGAGTAAAGGTTGGTACCTGAAATGTTACATACGTAAGCAGAAATTGCGGATATAATAGATAGCAAGATAGCATACAGAAAATGCAGTTAACATATATAAATCGGCTTGCTCTGGGGAAAAAGATTTTTGCTTCATTTTGAAATCGAAGTTCTGACAACAGCTGGCGTGCTAGGGGATAGGTTTTCAAAATTGAAGGTTTAGAATAATATTTGCAGTTTAACAGACCAAAGTTCAATCTTGTCGAAAAGGATTTTTCCAAAATTGCTAAGTTTTGCAAACTTCAGGTGAGGAATTTGAAGAGAGGGCATAACGACAGACTCAACTCTGGACGTGACAAGACGAGTTGACAGACACGACTTGGACTCTCTAAGAGTTGGATCGAGACTCGATAGGGGGGGATACTTAAGATGACAAGATTCTTAAGTTGCGCTATTCCTTAACCTAGGCGAGTGGCAACATGGTCACGATAGAACATCGAAATAGGAAAGATATGTTATAGGGGATTGCAGTAGCTTGCAATGAGACTGTTTCTGCATGAAAGGACTTAGCGGTAGCAATGCCGTAGTCTAGAGCTCTTTTGTATCCTTGGTTTTGGGATATCTATCCAGAGTAGGTATTGCTTCAAGTCCTTGAAAGATTCTCGTTTTCGACTGAGCTGAGTGCTAGGACACACTATAGAAAAGAGGCTAGTTTTTAAATGTAATTTGGATTTTGTTAGTGGATGGAGAACTTTTAATCAAGAGAATCCCCTAGGATGACAAAGCGAACTGTTGAGAACATGACAGTGTCATGATAGGAATGACGGTGCTTTTTTAATGAGTGTCAATTTGGGTGGTTGTGCCCTTGTCGAACAGCTGCCTATGTATTCATGTGCGGTGAAATCAAACCAAGTCGTAGTTCAGGAGGTTGAAATACATGTTATGGTGCCTAATTTATTAGGATTTGGTGTAACTAGCCATATTGACGGTGTAGGCTAGGTGCATTCCCAATGATGCCTCAATCAAAGAGTTAGAAGAGTTAGGATATTGATCCTGTGACTGTGAGCGTTCTCACTACTAGAATATACGAAATAGCCGACCGACATCAGCGACTGTCTTCTATCGGTAAAAAAGATGGGCGGCAGATAACAGTCGCTAAGAAGCAGTCGCACTAGGTAGTCGATTAAAAATGAGGCGGACAACCGATATCGGTCGCTAAGAAACACAGGCGACCGATATCAGTCGCTATATGATCAGCTCAGTGACCAATATCGGTCACAAATGGGGAAGGTTTAGCGACTGATATCAGTCGCCCTATGAGTTCTTCTGACGTCTTGGGGGACCTTGGGCGTCTTATTTAGCGACCGTTATCAGTCGCTAATATTTTTCATTAGCGACCGATATCGGTCGCTAATAGGCCTGTTGATATGTCGGTATCTTACCTATTTTTGCCCCTCGCTTCGACTCTTATTTAGTCGGTTTTGTAACCCGTTTTGTTACTATTTAGTTGTTTTGTTTGTAATTAGTAAATTAGTCAGATTTAGCTTAATTATTGTCTTTTTATTAAATTTCTCGAGATTTCGGTACTACGGGCCCATGTTTCTATTTGTAGGTATCGTCTTGGGAAGAAAGAGGGAATGAAGTTAAGAAAGACAGAATGAAGACAAGTCAAGACGGGTCTAAACTAAAAGAGAAGAGGAGCTGGGTTATTATATTGGGCTTGAGAGCAGCCCACCAAAAAGAAAAAAAAAAGGCATTTTAGTTAGATTAGAAAAGATAGAAGAGGAGAGAGGAGCAGTAGAATGAGGAGAGTAGAAGAAAATGACGTAGGAGTAGCAGTAAGCAGCAGCCCATTCCTCTGTTTTTCCCTTCTTCTTTTTTAGTTTAATTAATTCCTTTAATTAGTTTATTCATCTAATATTTTCTTAATCATTCTAGATTTCCTTATTCTCAATATAATTTCATCTTCTTTTTTGTTAGATTCGATTTTATCTTATTTCATGTTTAGATTGTTAATCACTTAAAGTTTATGTCTTTATTGTTTATTGTGTTTAGTAATATGTTTCTAAGTTTGTGTTTCATCTTTATGTTGAGTAATTAGTACTCCCTCCGAGTTCCTATTATTGTCCCAAAAGATTTTGGGGTAGAAAATAAGCAAGGGGAAATGAGTGGTTCAAAAAAGAAGGAGGAGGTCTATCTCATTTGACAAATTAATGAGATTCTTGGTGGGGACTAAGTAGATAAGAGTGATTTGTAGGTTTGTTGGTTTCCTTGAAACCGCGCTTCTTGGGAGGCACCCCAAGTCTTTTGTACAAATTTATGTTTTGGTGTGTTTGTTTGTGTTTTTGTTTGTAGGTACCTCCAACAAGGAACCACAATGTTGCAAAAATGGATAAGAGACACGCAATCGCTCAAGTGTGGGGAAGACTTGTACTCTAAAAGATATTCTCTTACCCTCCCTTTCCCTTCCTAGTTTGGAACATTGAGGACAATGTTCGTTTCAAGTGTGGGGAGGTGGATTCTTTATTGATGATTTGTGGTTGCTTGAAGATTTGTGGTTTTTGTTGTTGAAGGATATTTTGGTGGTGTATTTTTTGTAAATTTGTGTTGTTCTGGGGGTGGTAGCTTGTGTTGATTGTTATGTTGTTTTTAGTTCCTTGTCTTTGTCGTTTGTGTCGTTTTTGTGTTTTTCTTTTGAAAAAATCGAAAAAATGAAAATTTTCAAATAGATTTTTGTTCTTCGATTCACTTGTTTCCATTGATAAAGTTATTTTTCTAATTTTCAACTTCTTTAAAGAGTATGGATATTCTATTACTTATTGGTTGTTTATTAGTATTATATATTGACTGTCCTCCTATTATAAGTCGCTCGGGATGTGTCCTTCACTTGTTTCCACCTTCCACCTCCCGTGTTGTGATTTTGTCTTTGTATATTTGTCTAGGTGACTATTTATCCAAGTGGCTATCTATCATTTTTTTTCGATCCATATCTCACAAAAATACTCCACAAAATAAGAGTTGATATTGAGTTTGCATTCATTTTCCATCAAAAAGAGCTAAAAAATCAAATACAAGTAAACAAAGAAAAATTATCAAAAACTCAAAAAGAATAGAATAAAGGGAGACGAAAAGGAAAAAAATGAGAAAAAGAAAGAAGGAAAAATGAAAAGAAAAGAAAGACGATTCCTCCCCGAGTATTTTTGTTTATCATTATTCCATTTTGGATCGATTCATGTGTCACTTGGGTGATTAGGACGACCCTAACCCTTGTTTTTGCAAGAGCTCGACACTTGTATGCATTTGTCACTAACTCATGGGAGAATTTCTTCCATCTCCGTCTCACATTCCGACATAGCATGGACTAAGGCGAAGAAATATGTAATAATAATTTTTGCAACTGATTTTGTAATTTTAAGATTCATATTCTATATTTTAGTTGAATTTTAGAATCGTGACTTTTGATTAGGGAGACTTGTGACTCATTTGTCAATACTTGCTTATTTTCGTTTTTGTATATATTTTGTGTTTTTGTTTTCCGTAATTTTATTTATGGGCCGTAGTTTGTTTTTTGTGCTTACTCGAGGACGAGTAAGAGTTAAGTGTGGGGAGTTTGATAAGTCCCTATTTTACCTATTTTTGCCCCTCGCTTCGACTCTTACTTAGTCGATTTTGTAACCCATTTTGTAACTATTTAGTTGTTTTGTTTGTAATTAGTAAATTAGTCAGATTTAGCTTAATTATTGTCTTTTTATTATATTTCTCGAGATTTCGGTACTGCGGGTTCATTTTTATATTTGTAGGTATCGTCTCGGAAGAACAAATACAAGAAGTTAAGAAAGATAGAATGAAGACAAGTCAAGACGGGTCTAAACTAAAAGAGAAGAGGAGCTAGGTTATTATATTGGGCTTGAGAGTAGCCCACCAAAAAGAAAAAAAGGCAGCTGAGTTAGATTAGAAAAGTTAGAAGAGGAGAGAGGAGCAGTAGAATGAGGAGAGTAGAAGAAAATGGCATTGGAGTAGCAGCAAGCAGACACCCATTCCTCCGTTTTTCCCTTCTTTTTAAGTTTAATTAATTACTTTAATTAGTTTATTCATCTAATATTTTCTTAATCATTCCAGATTTCCTTATTCTCAATATAATTTCATATTCTTTTTTGTTAGATTCGATTTTATCTTATTTCTTGTTTAGATTGTTAATCAGTTAAAGTTTATGTCTTTATAGTTTATTGTGTTTAGTAATATGTTTCTAAGTTTGTGTTTCATCTTTATGTTGAGTAATTAGTATGTGTTATGTTAGATTAGTTTAATTTATTTCATAAATTTTAGTCTTTATTGTTTCGTTATGCTTATTTTCATGTTTAGAGTAATTATTAGTGTTTTGATTATTATTCTCATGGGTAGTGAGTAGTCTTTTACAAGGGGACGATTAATCCCCGACAAGCCTTGATTATGATATTGGGTCCATTTTAATGAGTTATCGGATGTTGATTGAGGATTGTTAAGGGGTTAGGATTCAATTAGTCTTTTGGGTTGGTTATGGTTCCTTGACCCTTGTCCATCGGTGGGAGCCGATTAGGTTTGAGAAAACCGATTACCCATTTGACTAACCTCACCGATTTGGGTTGAACACGGGAGTGAGAACCCAATGTTAGTGCCCTTGACTTTCGGTCGGAACTCTTACCTTGGGAGGGGGAGAGGGACGGACGGGAATCTAGCGTAGAATTAATGACTTAGGCTCTTAGCGGGATACAACGGGAGTGGATTTCGGTGTGAACCTAAGATACCAATTATGAGCCCGGGAGGGAGGTACTTGCGATTACTATTTATCCATTCACGAACCCGGGAAGGAGGTGTTTGGACCTTTAGAGGCATTTTCTCTCTAATTCACTATTCGATGACTTGTTAACGGGGTTTCAATGACGTGATTGAGGTGTGTCGGTAGAGGAAATCGGACCCTAGGCTTTTCTCCATTTGATAACTTTCTTTATTTGTTTATTAGTTTACTTATTAAGCTTTTGTTAGTTAGTTCAATTAGTATAATCACTTTCTTCTATCTATCCGCGTAGCTAATTTGTAATCCGAGACCGAACTAGTACTCATTCCCGATCTCTCTGTGGATTCGACCCGACTTGCCCTTGCTATTTTAGTTTAGGTTAGTTGATTTATTTGGTAGTTAGATTAGCGACAAATCCGATTATCACCTATAATTGGCCAATTCAATTTGATTCATTTCTAGCCAAAATCTGCACACACAAAAACAACCCAACAATGACAATACGTTCCAAACATATTCCAAACATCATGCCGTATCGGCCACATAACGCCAGCTTCACATTTCCACAATTGCCAACCAAATGTTCTGAATAAACTAAATTAAGAATAATATTACAAACTGTTTTGTATCAACATTCAGAAACTATAAGGTTTCTTAAAGTACAACCACTGACAGTATCTACTCAACGAACATGGAAACTAGCCGAAGCACTACTACCACCCTTATTGAAGGGGTGTCTAGGGTTTGGGGGTCGAGGAAAGGGGCCAGATGATAAGTGTAGTTCGTAGTGCCTATTTCGTAGTTTTTTGGTCCCATTTTCCTTGTGGAATCGCTCCTTGGGAGCAATTTATGGGTTACTTATGCTTCCTCTAGTTCGTTTCAGGTTCCCGAGACCATTCGTGAAGAGTTTGAGCGATTCCGACTCAATACATACACTTTTCGGAGCCAACGAAGTGAAGGAACGATCCCTCGATGCCTTGGATTCGACCCCGAGACCTTGGGACCCAATCCCGAGCCTCCGAGACCCGATCCCGAGTCCTGAGAATCGATGAGAAGTCCATGTGAAGCAAGGAGGGACCAAAAGGATCATATTGGAGGCCTACAAGACTCATCCCCGACGGGTATAACCTCAACCCGTCCGGGATGAAGTGCACAAAAGAGGAGCTGCTGTTTTGAGGCCTTCCCGACCGGGAAGGGGTCCATCCCGACCGGGACCAACTCATCCCGGACGGGATGGCCCAGTTACAGCCCGTGATTGCTTGTTTCATCTCCTTTTGCATTGTAACCCTATAAATACCCCTCCTCTTGTATTCCTATGGAATGTTAGACACTTCCCACTAAACCCTAGACTATTTTAGGTTAGATTAGCTTAGATTAGAGTAGATTAGTCGATAATTAGTCGTTAATCCTAGTTTTACTCTTGTATTATTGGATCTCTTGAAGAATCCTTCAAGCTTGACAACCTTGGTGGAATTATTTGGGTTTTCTTCTATGCAAGTGTTCTCCTTTTCCATTTCCTTTGTAGTTTGGTACAATCTTCTTCTCCTTTTACTCTTAATCCTTTATTGTTTATTAAGTTCTCATCTTTATTCATTGTTAGTAGCGAGAGCCCGGACTATTCCTAGATTACCCGACTACCCCTTCACCCTAGCTCTTCCTTGACCATTCTGTTGCCCCTTGAACCCGACCTAATCCTAGCTCGTTTTCTTTGTTTGTTTTCTCCGTCTCCTTAGCCGTAGTCTTAGCCTTCTTCCTCTTCCTATTACTCTAGTTTAGTTTAGCTCGTTCACTTAGTCTCGTTTTTAGGTGACCTTAGTCTAGACGCCTCTTACCGTCCCCGTGGATTCGACCCGACTTGCCCTAGCTACCTGATGATGGGATTTGTCGTGGATCCCGCCACCAATTATTCAACCGGCTAAGACCTAGTAGGTAGCTAGGGTAAGTCGGGTCGTGTCCACGGAGACGGTTTTGCAAGGTTTAGACTAAATCGGCCTAAAACAAGACTATGCTACCAAACAAACACAAAGAGCTAATAATTGATGAATTAAGATGAGGGGAGGAGAAAGTAGACTAATGATGAGCTATGATGAACTAGACTATCAAATACTAACTAAACACAAGCCAACTAGCAAACTAAGAGAAATGCTAAACAATGCAAATGATTCAACTACTAACAACCTAAAGAAATGATGATTAACTAACAAGATGAATCAAATATAGAGAAGAGGGAGTGGGTTAGGTCGGGTTCATAAGTGTAGTAGGGTGACTTGGGTTGATTAAGGGTGTAGGTGCCTCCTAATTGCTAGGTTCGGTCCGGGCAATCGCAACTTAAACCGATGTCGATGACTATGCTCAACATAACCACACACAAAGCAAACAATGAGTAGAAGAAGACTAGCATGAGAAGCATGGCCACTACAACCCATACAAGCATATCAACAAACACATGGTGTGCCAAATGTGTGACTAACAATAAAGAATCACCCTTTACCCCCAATCAAACCCTAATCACCCATAATCTACCCTTAATCTCCCTACTAACCCACAAATAAACTACTCACTCATGGTCAAACTAACTACAACAATGAAAGGATAAAACAACTTCACAATCCAAACATTCATCATCAAGAACAATATAAACAATAACAACAAACACTAAGTAAAGATTCAAACTTGATTCAATAACAATAAACAAGAGAAAAGAAAGATTATACCAACACTAGATGAAGGAAAAGATGAAATCTTGCATAAAAGAGAAACCCAAATAATCCCAAGGTTGTCAATCTTGGAGAAGTCTTCAAGTATCTTCTTAATACAAGCACTAATTAACTAGGATTAACTAAGATTAACTAAGGATTAATGAGAGATTCAAACTAATATGAAGAACTAAATCTAGGGTTTATATGTTGTAGAGAGGCTTAAGAGAGGCTAAACTAATGTAGGATACATAAACAATACAAGAGGGAAGTATTTATAGGGTTACAAATGGAAGGGAGAAGAAAGAAAGAAATGCGGACTACAGCCATTTGGTCCCGACCGGGACGGATCATCCCGACCGGGACGGCCCCACCATCCCGACCGGGACGGGTTGGTCCCGACCGAGACGGCCTTGCAGTGGCACTCTCCAAAGTGCACTTCATCCCCGACGGGATGAGGTGCATACCCGTCGGGGATGAGTCTTGTAGGCCTCCAATATGACCCTTTTGGTTCCTCCTTGCTTCACATGAGCTTCTCATCGATTCTCGGGACTCGAGATCGGGTCTCGGAGGCTCGGGATTGGGTCCCAAGGTCTCGGGGTCGATTCCGAAGCATCGAGTCATCGTTTCTTTACTCCGTTGGCTCCAAAATGTGTATGTATAGAGTCGGAATCGCTCCAACTCTTCCAAATCGGTCTCGGGAACCTGAAACGAACTAAAGAAAGCATAAGAAGCCCCTAAACCGCTCTCAAGGAGCGATTCCTCAAGGAAAAAGGTACCAAAATACTACGAAATAGGCACTACAAACTACACTAATCAACTCCCCTACACTTAACCCTTACTCGCCCTCGAGTAAGCACATACTAACTACTATACTAGCCGAATGGGTATTAGCGCACCCTACGCCCTTTCAACTCACGCGAGTGCACTTAGAGGAAAAGTGCACCCCGCAAGGCAAGTCGGGTCTTGCGACAAAACTGTGGATGCAACCGGACACAAAACACATAAACAAACAAACACACAAACAGACACACAAAAGGTTGCACCCAAAAGAAAAGAAATACCGCTTCCCTCAAACAAGCGGTGAAAGAAGCACCGGTTTAGGACTTGAGGTAAGTGACAACGTTCCCAAAATAGCAATACAAACCGAGGTGGACTAAACCCTAATAGTATGACGACAAAGCAACAAAAACGTTGGTAACTTACCTAGGTCCTCCTAACTTTCTAAAAACGTACTACGGGACGATCGGCGGAATGGAAAAAGGATGAACCACGGTGTTAGTCGACACTGTAGGTAAGTGAGACCCCGCCCCCTTTAGCAAAGAGCCAAGAGGGTCGTCCCATGCCTAAAACCGCCTAACTAGTCCAAGTAAAAAGATGGAAAGTATGCAAAATGAGGGAAGACCGACTAATGCCGCTATCATCCTTCCTAGGGACTCGGTCCTTTGGTAGGCTCTTCACGGCAAAAGTCGGAAAAAGGCTTATTTTGAGAGGTAGGGGTTATTTTTGTGAATCGGGTTTTCTTTTGGCATTTTCTCTTTTCTTTTGCATTTTTGCCTTGTTTTGCCATGCCATTCTTTTTCTTCTTTTCTATTTTCTTTTTGGCTTTTGTGCCTTTTCTTTTTCTTCATTCTTTTCTTTCTTTCATTTTCTTTCTTTTTCTTTTCTTCGCCCTTTTGGCTTGATTTGGCTTTTTGGCATTTCTTTGTATGTCAAGAAAGGGAGAATTCAACAAATTGCAACTTATTGTGTGGATATATGTGGGAGGTAGGTAAATGGGTAAGTCGGGGGTCGCGATCCCTCTTCAAACCCACAAAAAGTGGAGAACTTGGACTAATCAAACAATCCTAAACATGGTCACCTAAGGGACGGGACTCGGTAACCAAGGCCTTTTCACACCGTGGGTGGTCATAATGGTCAAAATGCAAATCCCGTAGTAAATCCCTAGTAAGCTAGGTGGACTCAAGGTAAAGGACCAACGAAATCATTGATTTAAGGTCATTCTACTAGATTAAAATCCAAGACTCGATTTATACTACTAGAAAGGGAAAGTCAACACTCACACACTAGCCTCTAAACCGGGTTTTCGAAAACCATTTACACACAAGACACACAACAAAACACAAAACAAAGACTCAATGAAAACGAAAGAAAAAGAAACAAAAGTAACAAAACAAGAACAACACAAAACGAACACATTCATAACACAAACACCACCCCTAGCTTCCAAACAAGCCATCAAATCGACCACAGGCATTACAAAGCTCCTCCCGAGCACACAACATCACAATCTCCTCCAAGCTCCACAAGAGATAAAGAAGAAAAAGGGGTAAAGATGTTACCGGAAGTCTTAAAAGCTCTCCAAAGCTATTGGTGATTCAAGTAACCTATAAGGAAGAGGGAAGCAAAACACACAAAGAAACAAATATACGACACAAAAGAAAAACACACAAAAGAAAATCTTTTTGATTTTTATGAAATTTTTTCAAATTTTTAGGATTTTTTAAAGATTTTTAGAAAAACTACAAAAACAAAGCTAACTATGCTAGAATATCGCTCCCCCACACTTAAGTCGAGCCATGTCCTCATGCTCGACCGTAGTGCATGGAGCACAAAAGAAAAGAAAAGAAACTACGGAAATAAAGCCAAAAATCAAAAATAAAGTGGAGAAAAGGGTAGAAGGCGTCCGGCCGGGGTGTAGTCAAGTCACCATGGGCCGAGACAAGAAAAAGATATGGATGGGGGAAGAAAATAAAAGGAAATGGGAGGGGAGGGCTAGGTGTAATCAAGTGACCTAGCCCGGATTCCGCCTAAATCCGACTAAATCCTACAAAAAGGGTGAAAATCTTAAAAAAATTTGGATTTTGAAATGACTCTCGATGTAGTCACGTCATCGAGAGTCGGGAGCAAGCACACCAAGGCCTCGAAGGCCACCATGACACAAAGGATTAGAGGGAAAGGGAATAAACAAAGAAGACAAGCTATATATAAAAACGGAAAAGAGAGGATAGTTGCCGTACCATACGGTTACCAACTCACTCGCTCCATCGTCTCATAAGTCAATATAGGTACTTAGCTTGTCCATGTCGTCGTTATTCCTCTCCAATTGCGATCCGGTTCCATGGTTGGGGCACAAATGCAAAATGCGGTGGGTTTTTGATGCGAAAGTCGGTTTAAAGTGAATAGAAAGTGAGGTGAAAACGTGTATGTGAGGTGTAAGGGACATACAATGAGAGTAAGGACATGTAGGGAGGTTGGGAGGGGGTATAAAGTGGTTGGGTGGTCTTAAACAACGAAGAAAAGAGCCAACGGAGGACAGGGGGGTCCATCCCGGTCGGGATGGGTGGTCCCGGTCAGGATGGCTGTCTCGTCCCGGTCGGGAAGACCTCGTCCCGGTCGGGACGGACTGCCAGTGAGCCCAACTTTTGTGTACCTCATCCCGGACGGGATGGCATCCTTCCCGGTCGGGATGGGCCTTTCATCCCGGACGGGATGACCTCTTCTAGGCCGGGAAGAGTCTCCAAACCCTCTATAGCTCCCAAAAGCTCGAACCGAGCTTCAAAAACCGACTTCCCTTCACACAATCCAAGCTCCAACAATGACCGCTCTTCCCTAGGAATCACTTCCACTTCACACCTATCACAATAAACTCAATTAACCCATCAAATTCCCTCCCTCACAACGCTCATCAATCATCCAAATAATCAAGAATTTCACAAAAGCAAACAAACTATAAGGGAAAGGAATATATACAAAGGGACGGTTCTTGTGGAACTCCGTCAAACCAAGGTGATACTTTCTTCAATCATTTTCAACAACCAAAACTAGTCCCATCTCCATCAAGGGCACGAAGGAACAAGTCGAAGGCCCTAGCAAAGTCTTCAATCAAGCTAGTAACATAAGCATCCACAAACCAAGGCTCTTCATGACCTTGTCTCGATGTTCCCGGGACATCCCGATCTACTAAGTTCAATGGCTTGAACTTGTACTTTCGATCCTTCGGTATATACCCAAACGTCCATCTATTCTCATGTGGCCCCAAGGGAGGCTCATCTTCATCCTTTTTGCTCTTCAACTTGTCATTAAACCCATGACATGGGCTCTCATCTTCCTCCAAATCAGAGTCATCATCCTCAAGTACATACGAGTACTTCTTCAAGCTTTGTCCCGGTTCTCCCCCTAGATCGATGTTTTCCTTGGCTTGGATCATATTGCATGACTCATCGTTAGTAGGCGAAGTGTTACCTTGAAGGTCAAACACTAGCTTCTCCTCGCCTAGTTCGAATGTGATCCTGCCGTTCTTCACATCGATCATGGCACCGGCGGTATGTAAAAATGGGCGCCCAAGAATAATGGGATTGATCTCATCTTCCCGCATATCGAGCACGATGAAGTCAACCGGAATGAAGAACTTACCGATTCTCACCGGTACATCGTCTAGCATCCCCAATGGTCGGTTGAATGAACTATCGGCCATTTGGAGCGTGATAGAGGTACTTTTAAGCTCCTTCATCCCAAGTCGGCAACAAATGGAGTAGGGAATGATGCTTACACTCGCACCCAAATCACATAAAGCTCTTTCGATCTTGTAGTGCCCTATGGTGCAAGGGATCGAGAACCTACCCGGATCCTTCAATTTTGGAAGCGTAGAACCTTGAATGAGCTCGCTCACCACCCTTGTGAACGCGATGGTCTCTTCCTTGCCGATGGATCTCTTCCTAGCCAATATTTCTTTCATAAATTTTCCGTATGCCGGGATTTGGGTAAGTAGGTCGGTAAAGGGGACACTCACATCCAACTTCTTCACGATACTAAGGAACTTGTCATATTGAGAGTCTACCTTGGTCTTCATTTGCCTTGTTGGGTAAGGCAACTTGACTTGGTATTTATTTTGCTCAATCGGGGTGGACTCTTCAAATGACACTTTCTTTTTACCTTTATCTTTAGCTTGAAGTGGGGGAAGCTTGTCTTGTTGAGGTTTCTCAACCTCCCATAAGACTTGCTCCTCCGTTGGGTTATCAAAGTTTGAGCTCTCTTGAGTTGGAGGTGTCGCCTTTCTTGTCGGTTCTTGCATTGGCTCTTGCTCACTAGGAAATTGAGGGGATTCATAAGATGTACCTCTCCTTGTGGTGATGGCATTTACATGCTCAAATTCCGGTGTTTCGCCTTGAGAAGGTAGTTGTCCTTTTTGTCTTGAGGAGCTCCCCGAAGCAAGTTGAGATACTTGAGTTTCAAGCATCTTCATACGGGCATCTCTTGTCGCGTTTTCCCCTTGAATATAAGCAAAGAGCTCTTGATGGTTTCTTGTTATGTCCATTTGACTCTTTTGCATATCCATCATAGATTTTTGAATATCGAATCCCCGAGGTGGAGATGATGGATTATGCGGAGTATCGGTGAGGGCTAATGTAGTACCATAGTCATGAATAGGAGACCGGCTCCTAGGCTTGCTTTGTTGTTGAGTGCCTTGATTTGCTTGTTGTTGACGGTTCCCTTGGAACCCATGAGAATTGCCTTGATTAAGGCCTTGATTGTTGCCATGGTTGTGGTTTTGATAGCCTTGGTTGAAGTTCCCTTGATGGAACCCTTGATTGTTGTTGAATGAACCTTGGTTACCTTGCTTGAAGTTGTTGAAAGGCCTTGAGTTGCCTTGGTAACCTTGGTTGTTGTCCCGTAAGGGAGGTGGAACATAAGGACGATGTTGTTGATGGTGTTGAAAGGCTTGTTGTTGAGGGACTTGATTGGAAGCTTGGTATTGATTGGAGTAAGAGGCACCTTGCTTGAACGCTTGAAAAGCATTCACTTGTTCAATACTTCCTCTACAATTCATAGGGTCATGACCAACGATTCCACAAGTGTCACACATGCCATAATAAGGCAAAGGAGGTGCAAATCCCAAAGCATTTACTTCATGAATTGAGGCTTGGTTGGAAGAACCGATGCTTTGGACTTGAGTGAGGTGACCTTGAAGCTTCTTGTCAATGGATTCCATGTGTGTCTTCAATTGAGCCCCAAGGTCAATGCTTAATTGGGTTATAGCATCAACCTCGTGCCTACCTCCTCGATTTGCCTTCCTAGGCCTTGAATATTGCGAATTATGCACCGCCATCTCTTCGATTCTCGCCCAAGTTTGGTCATCATCGACCTCGGTGAACCTACCATTGGAGCCCATATTAAGTATAGTTCTTGAGTCCTTATAAAGACCGTTCCAAAATTGTTGGACCAAGAACCATTGTGAAAGTCCATGGTGAGGGCATGATCTAACCAATGACTTAAACCGCTCCCAAGCTTCATATAAGCTCTCTTCATCCCGTTGTTGGAAACCGGTGATGGAGGCCCTAAGTAAGTTAGTCTTCTCCGGAGGGTAGAAAGTTTGGTAGAATGCCAATGCAAGTTTCTTCCAAGTGTCGATGCCCATGGTTGCCCTATCTAGACTCTTTATCCATTGCTTCACTTTTCCAATAAGAGAAAATGGAAATAAAACCCATCGGATTTGATCTTGTGTAACCCCGGGTTGAGAGATAGCGTCGCAATAATCGGAGAAGGTCTCCATATGTTGGTGTGGGTCTTCGGTGGGCAAACCGCTAAATTGATTCCTTTCCACAAGTTGTATGAAGTGGGTCTTGGCCGTAAAATTTCCGGCATAAGCGGCCGGTAGAGCATTGGGTCCCGGCAAGACGTCTTCCGTGAATGTAGAGTGGGAGGAAAACTTCGGCATTATTGGATGTAAGGGAGAAGATGGTGTAGACGGAGTTGATGTAGATGTAGAAGGGGAGCTAGGACTAGAATCTCCAAAGGGATTGGTGAAATTCCCTTCGGCCGTCTCTCGATATGCTTCCTCACTATCGCTTCCTTGAGCTTGCTCTTGATGGGTATTGCTTGCACTTGGTTGAGAGATCCTAACCCGGTTAATCGTCCGTTAGCGAAAAGCTCGAAAAAGCCTCTCCGGCTCTGGATTAAAGAGAAAGGATTCGCCTCCCCGCCTAGGCATACACTACACACTAGAACAAACGTGAGAATACCTAGTGCTTTATGGGCACTAGGTAACGGCAATAAGCAAGCACAACTAGAGACAAAGAGAAAAGAAAGCTAAGGAATCAAGAAAAACTAGAGAATATTCACAAGAGATGATAGAAGGGCACAAAGAAGGGTAACTAAGTCTAGAAACGAGCCAACAAAGTCTAAACAATGCACCGTCCCCGGCAACGGCGCCAAATTGATGATGGGATTTGTCGTGGATCCCGCCACCAATTATTCAACCGGCTAAGACCTAGTAGGTAGCTAGGGTAAGTCGGGTCGTGTCCACGGAGACGGTTTTGCAAGGTTTAGACTAAATCGGCCTAAAACAAGACTATGCTACCAAACAAACACAAAGAGCTAATAATTGATGAATTAAGATGAGGGGAGGAGAAAGTAGACTAATGATGAGCTATGATGAACTAGACTATCAAATACTAACTAAACACAAGCCAACTAGCAAACTAAGAGAAATGCTAAACAATGCAAATGATTCAACTACTAACAACCTAAAGAAATGATGATTAACTAACAAGATGAATCAAATATGGAGAAGAGGGAGTGGGTTAGGTCGGGTTCATAAGTGTAGTAGGGTGACTTGGGTTGATTAAGGGTGTAGGTGCCTCCTAATTACTAGGTTCGGTCCGGGCAATCGCAACTTAAACCGATGTCGATGACTATGCTCAACATAACCACACACAAAGCAAACAATGAGTAGAAGAAGACTAGCATGAGAAGCATGGCCACTACAACCCATACAAGCATATCAACAAACACATGGTGTGCCAAATGTGTGACTAACAATAAAGAATCACCCTTTACCCCCAATCAAACCCTAATCACCCATAATCTACCCTTAATCTCCCTACTAACCCACAAATAAACTACTCACTCATGGTCAAACTAACTACAACAATGAAAGGATAAAACAACTTCACAATCCAAACATTCATCATCAAGAACAATATAAACAATAACAACAAACACTAAGTAAAGATTCAAACTTGATTCAATAACAATAAACAAGAGAAAAGAAAGATTATACCAACACTAGATGAAGGAAAAGATGAAATCTTGCATAAAAGAGAAACCCAAATAATCCCAAGGTTGTCAATCTTGGAGAAGTCTTTAAGTATCTTCTTAATACAAGCACTAATTAACTAGGATTAACTAAGATTAACTAAGGATTAATGAGAGATTCAAACTAATATGAAGAACTAAATCTAGGGTTTATATGTTGTAGAGAGGCTTAAGAGAGGCTAAACTAATGTAGGATACATAAACAATACAAGAGGGAAGTATTTATAGGGTTACAAATGGAAGGGAGAAGAAAGAAAGAAATGCGGACTACAGCCATTTGGTCCCGACCGGGACGGATCATCCCGACCGGGACGGCCCCACCATCCCGACCGGGACGGGTTGGTCCCGACCGGGACGGCCTTGCAGTGGCACTCTCCAAAGTGCACTTCATCCCCGACGGGATGAGGTGCATACCCGTCGGGGATGAGTCTTGTAGGCCTCCAATATGACCCTTTTGGTTCCTCCTTGCTTCACATGAGCTTCTCATCGATTCTCGGGACTCGAGATCGGGTCTTGGAGGCTCGGGATTGGGTCCCAAGGTCTCGGGGTCGATTCTGAAGCATCGAGTCATCGTTCCTTTACTCCGTTGGCTCCAAAATGTGTATGTATAGAGTCGGAATCGCTCCAACTCTTCCAAATCGGTCTCGGGAACCTGAAACGAACTAAAGAAAGCATAAGAAGCCCCTAAACCGCTCCCAAGGAGCGATTCCTCAAGGAAAAAGGGACCAAAATACTGCGAAATAGGCACTACAAACTACACTAATCACTACCCTTAGGTCTAGCCGGTTATATTATTGACGGTGGGAATCACGGCAAATCCCCGCCATCAATTTGGCGCCGTTGCCGGGGACGGTGCTAGTTTAGACTTTGTTTTCCTAGTTACTTGAATTTGTCTTTGTGTTTGTGTTTTTCTTTTTTCTTTTTGTTACCTTGCTTCTTGTGTGTGTGAAGTTTATTTCTCTCTTGTCTAGTGCCCAAAAAAGCACTAGGCTTCTCACGTTTGCTCTTAGTCTACAGTTTGTGCTTAGAGGTGGTGACCATCTTCTTCTTGCAACTCAGAGCCGCTTTAACGGACGGTTGCTAGATTGAGAAGTCCTCAACCGGGTATGAGCTACGATTTTCGAGCGAGCATGGGGTTTGATCTAAACTCCCCACACATGGAAGCCGATATGAGCTACTCCTCTTCTTCTATGAACCAAAGCTATGACATGATGACTCCTAATTACTATCAAGCTGCTTGGGGGGATCAAGACTCTAGTGGGTATGAACTTCAAGGTTATGAAAACGGCTACCAACAAGTGAACGATTACCAATCCTACGATCATGGTGACTATTACTCGAGTTATCAATGTGAACCCACCATGTTCAATCAAGATTCACCTTATGGAAGCCAATACCCCCAAAACCCACCACATTACCCTCCACCCCAACCACAATATGAACCCCATGACCAACAATACTACCAATCACCTCAACCTCACTACCAACAATATGATGCCCCACCCCTTGGGCATCATCAAGATTTTCAAGGAGCTTTACAAGACCCCAATGACCACCAATCGTCAAACTTGGAGTTGTATCAATCGATTCTTCAAGTGCAAATGAGCAACCAACAAGAAATGGCCATCCAATCGCAAAAGACTTATGAACTCTTGGCCGAGCTCCAAAGGGAAAGAAAGGAACTTAAAGCTAGATTGAATGCTTTAACGGCTCAAACCCTAATGTTCTTAACTCGATCATCACAATTAGATGAAGGGTGCCCACTTGAGAAAGAGGAGCAACCTAACCATGAAGCCGCCGATGTAGTTCCCTTTGGAGGAGAGATTTGCTTTGAAGAACCTCAATCGTCTACCCAAAAAGAGACGAATGAGGATACGGCTCTTGGTGAAGGCTTCGTTGGTGAGGAATTGGAAGAGGTTGGTGGATTGGATGAGTTGGTGGAATTTGTGAAGTTGTTGGGTGGAATTGACAAGCCCAAGTTGCCCTTGTTCGAGAATGTAGAAAAACATCAAGAGCCCCTTGTAAGTAAACCAAGCAATGGCTTGGAAGAGATTGAAACCGCCGGTAGAAGTTTTAATTCTCCTCTCCAAGATGATGTGGGGGCAAGCGATGAAGATAGGGAACCACAACTTGAGGAAAGTGTGGGGGTGTGCAACAAGGAAACGGGGCCAAAACCGTTTTTTGTGCCTCATGATGAAGACTTGAAGCTTGATAGTGATTGGAGACGATGCTTAGGGAGGAAGAGTTCGATTAAGCTCGTAGGATGGATAGACCCCGGAGACAACATGAATGATGACGTTGGGTCTTGGGATTCCTACTTCTTGCCTCCACCTTGGAGGCCGTGGAGGATTGCTTGGCTCGAGCACTCTTTGGGCCGTCTCTATGATGTCGGTAGTGCGTTCGACTTGCTCCTCCATGCCCTTGAGGGCTATGGTTGAAGAATGAGAGTCCACCATCCTCGGTTTGATGGAGCTCCTAAAGAACCGTCATGTTGTACATTCCCCTACTTCTCTTCTCTTTAGCTAGGTGTTTGTAATTATGTTTATTGTGATTTTGTTCCTAGGACTCTTTGTTTTGTGATATTCTTGTTATTTGGATTGTTGATGAGCGTTGTGAGGGAGAGAATTTGATGTTGTGTTTGAGTTTATTGTGATAGGTGAAGTGAAGATGACTCCTAGAGAGGAATGGTTATCGATAGAGCATGGATTGTGAGTAAGGGAACGGGTTTTTGAAGCTTTGAATAGCTTTTGGGGTTTTGGAAGCCACGAAGAGAGCATCCCGACGGGGAAGAAGTCATCCCGACCGGGAAGGGTGAAGCATCCCGACCGGGAAGGATCCATCCCGATCGGGATGAGGGTACCATATTTTGGGTTTACTGGAGTGCCATCCCGATCGGGACGGGAGCTTCCCGACCGGGACGGGTATGTCATCCTGACCGGGACCACCCTTCCAGACCGGGATGGCCCCCTACTCCCCCTTGTGCCTCTTCTTCTTCATTTGAGACCACCCAACCATTGTACAGCCCCTCCCAACCTCCATTCTTCTCCTTGTTCCTATCATACGACCCTTACATGCCATCACTTCATTTCCTCTTCACTTTACACCGAGACCCACATCAAATCTCACCCCCTCACACCATTACTACCTCTACCATGCGATACTTTCAAGTTCGAAGCGGGATGACAATGATGACGACAAGCAAAGTGCTTATATTGACCATTGAGACGATGGAGCGAGTGAGTTGCTAACCGATGGGTACGGCAACTATCCTTTCTTTTCCGTCTATTATTGCTTGTTTTTTTCTTGTTTTCCCCCTACCCCTTGAGTCATGGTGTCTTGGTGGCCTTCAAGGCCTCGGTATTTGTTGCTCCCGACTCTCGATGATGTGACTACGTCGAGAGTCATTTCAAAATCCAAATTTGCATGATTTTCACCCTTTTTGTAGGATTTAGTCGGATTTGGGCGGAATCCGGGCTAGGTGACTTGATTACACCTAGTCCTCCCCTCCCAATTCCTTTTATTTCTTTCTTTTTATTTCTTCCCCCATCCATATCTTTTCTTGTCTCGGCCCATGGTGACTTGACTACACCCCGGCCGGACACATTCTACCATTTTCTCCACTTTATTTTTGATTTTTAGCTTTATTTTCGTAGTTTCTTTTCTTTTCTTTTGTGCTCCTATGCACTACGGTCGAGCATGAGGACATTGCTCGGCTTAAGTGTGGGGGAGCGATATTCTATCGTAGTTAGTTTTATTTTCGTAGTTTTCGAAAAATCTTGAAAAAAAACCCTAAAAATTTGAAAAAATTTCACAAAAATCAAAAAAAATTTCTTTTGTGAGTTTTCCTTTTGTGTCGTTGTGTCGTATATTTGTTTCGTTTTGTATGCTTTGCCTCCCTTGTCCTTATAGGTTGCTTGAATCACCGTTAGTTTTGGAAAGCTTTCAAGACATCCGGTAACATCTTCTATCCCTTTCCCTCTTTATTTCTTGTGAAGTTTGGAGAAGGTTTGTGATGTGGTGTGCTCGGGTGGAGCTTTGTAATGCTTGTGGTTGATTTGGTGGGTTGTTTGGAAGCTAGGGGTGGTGTTTGTGTTGTTTGTTTGTTTGTTTTGTTTGTTTTTGTTTTGTGGCCTTTTATCTCTTTTTCTTTCGTTTTCGTCGTGTCTTCGTTTTGTGTTGTGTTAGTGTGTCTTGTGTGTTTAGAAAGGTTTTTGAAAACCTGGTTTAGAGGCTAGTGTGCGAGTGTTTACTTTCCCTTCCTAGTGGTATAAATCGAGTCTTGGACTTTAGTCTAGTAGAATGACCCTAAATCAATGATTTCGTTGGTCCTTTACCTTGAGTCCACCTAGCTTTCTAGGGATTTACTACGGGATTTGCATTTTGACCATTTTGACCACCCACGGTGTGAAAAGGCCTTGGTTGCTGAGTCCCGTCCCCTAGGTGACCATGTTTGAAATTTGCTCGACTACTCCAAGTTTTCCCCTTTTTGTGGGTTTGAAGAGGGATCGCGACCCCCGACTTACCCATTCACCTACCTCCTACACATATCCACCAAATAAAATTGCAATTTGTTAAGTTCTCTCTTTCTTGTTACACAAAGAAATGCCAAAAAACCAAATCAAGCCAAAAGGGCAAAGGAAAAGAAAATGAAAGAAAATGAAAGAAAGAAAAGAATGAAGTAAAAGAAAAGGCACAAAAGCCAAAAAGAAAATAGAAAAGAAGAAAAAGAAATGGCATGGCAACATACAAAGCAAAAATGCAAAAGAAAAGAGAAAATGCCAAAAGAAAATCGTCTCACAAAAAGATCTTAACCCCACAAAAATAAGCCTTTTTCCGACTTTTGCCGTGAAGAGCCTACCAAAGGACCGAGTCCCTAGGAAGGATGATAGCGGCAAAGGTCGGTCTACCCTCACTTTGCAAATATTTCCACCTTTTTACTTGGACTAGTTAGGCGGTTTTGGGCATGGGACGACCCTCTTGGCTCTTTGCTAAAGGGGGCGGGGTCTCACTTACCTACAGTGTCGACTAACACCGTGGTTCATCCTTTTTCCATCCCGCCGATCGTCCTGTGGTACGTTCTTAGAAGGTTAGGAGGAACCTATGTAAGTTACCAACGTTTTTATTGCTTTGTCGTCATACTATTAGGGTTTTGTCCATTTCGGTTTGTATTGCTAGCTTGGGAACGTTGTCACTTGCCTTGAGTCCTAAACCGGTGATTCTTTCACCGCTTTTTAGAGGGAAGCGGTATTTGTTTCTTTTTGGGTGCAACCTTTTGTGTGTTTGTTTGTATGTTTATGTGTTTTTGTGTGTCCAGTTGCATCCATAGTTTTGTCGCAAGACCCCACTTGCCTTGCGGATAGCACTTGTCCTCTAAGTGTTATCGCGTGAGTTGAAAGGGCGTAGGGTGCGCTAATACCCGCTCGGCTAGTTTAGTAGTTAGTTTGTGCTTACTCGAGGGCGAGTAAGGATTAATTGTGGGGGAGTTGATAAGTGTAGTTCGTAGTGCCTATTTCGTAGTGTTTTGGTCCCATTTTCCTTGTGGAATCGCTCCTTGGGAGCGATTTATGGGTTACTTATGCTTCCTCTAGTTCGTTTCAGGTTCCCGAGACCATTCGTGAAGAGTTTGAGCGATTCCGACTCAATACATACACTTTTCGGAGCCAACGAAGTGAAGGAACGATCACTCGATGCCTTGGATTCGACCCCGAGACCTTGGGAACCAATCCCGAGCCTCCGAGACCCGATCCCAAGTCCCGAGAATCGATGAGAAGTCGGTGAAGCAAGGAGGGACAAAAAGGATCATATTGGAGGCCTACAAGACTCATCCCCGATGGGTATGACCTCAACCCGTCCGGGATGAAGTGCACAAAAGAGGAGCTGCTGTTTTGAGGCCTTCCCGACCGGAAAGGGGTCCATCCCGACCGGGACCACCTCATCCCGACCGGGACCAACTCATCCCAGACGGGATGGCCCAGTTACAGCCCGTGATTGCTTGTTTCATCTCCCTTTGCATTGTAACCCTATAAATACCCCTCCTCTTGTATTCCTATGGAATGTTAGACACTTCCCACTAAACCCTAGACTATTTTAGGTTAGATTAGCTTAGATTAGAGTAGATTAGTCGATAATTAGTCGTTAATCCTAGTTTTACTCTTGTATTATTGGATCTCTTGAAGTATCCATCAAGCTTGACAACCTTGGTGGAATTATTTGGGTTTTCTTCTATGCAAGTGTTCTTCTTTTCCATTTCCTTTGTAGTTTGGTAAAATCATCTTCTCCTTTTACTCTTAATCCTTTTTTGTTTATTAAGTTCTCATCTTTATTCATTGTTTGTTGTTTATCCTTGTTTTCCATTATGTATGTTTGGATTCTTATGTTGATTCCTCTTGTTCTTGTTAGTTGTAGTTTGATTATGTTTGAGTAGATTCTTGCTAGGGTTAGTAGGGTGATTAGAGTGTTAATTGGATGATTAAGGGTTTGTTGGAGATGTTGGTGGAAGATTTGGGTTTCCTCTTGGTCTGATGCATATTACATGTTTGTTGAAATGCTTGAGGGACTAGTAATTGCAATTACTTGTTTTTCTTGCCTTTTCTCTTGTGGGTGATAGTTTGCTTGTGGGTTTGGTTCCCTCACTAAGTAGCGAGAGCCCGGTGAGGACGACCCCTAGGTCGGTCTAAGTAGCGAGAGCCCGGATGCGACCTAGGCCACGATAACACGCTAGTAGCCTCGTTTGTCATGTGTGTTGCCAAGATGGGTTTTAGGTGGAACCTCTAGGTTGGTCTAAGTAGCGAGAGCCCGGACTATTCCTAGATTACCCGACTACGCCTTCACCCTAGATCTTCCTTGACCATTCCGTTGCCTCTTGAACCCGACCTAATCCTAGCCCGTTTTCTTTGTTTGTTTTCTCCGTCTCTTTAGCCGTAGTCTTAGCCTTCTTCCTCTTCCTATTACTCTAGTTTAGTTTAGCTCGTTGACTTAGTCTCGTTTTTAGGTAACCTTAGTCTAGACGCCTCTTACCGTCCCCGTGGATTCGACCCGACTTGCCCTAGCTACACTTAGGTCTAGCCGGTTATATTATTGACGGTGGGAATCACGGCAAATCCCCGCCATCACCGGAGTTGCAGTTCTAATGCTGCATGCTCCTTTAGCGGGTGAGTTCTTTTAGTATTTGCCTGTTCACCTCAGCCTGTTGCCTCATTTGTTCCGACTGTTGCTTCACTTGATCAGCAAGAGCAGCCCGTTCCGCCTTTCCTTCTTCAATTTCTGACCTCATCTCGGCCATGGCGGACAATACATACTCTGCTGAGGTTGAATGCCCCCCTCGAGCATTTGGTGAGGTGAAGTACAGGACGTGAGCGTTCCCCGTACCGTACACCCCTCCCTTACGGTACCATTTCACAACCTCAAACCATATCTGGGTTCGGATCTCTACCTTCAGCTTCGTCGGTGGATGTGGCTTCCTGATATGTTTCCTTAAAATATTTGATTAGGTGAGATTTCGTCGACAAAGTCACAATCTAAAGAACAATGTAAAGAAGCCTTATGTTAGAAACTCACCCAAAGTTCTCTGTCCCTCACCGAAATGAAATGGCTTCGACCGTTGCAGTCCACCTTGCTCTTCGTCAGAACAAACAACTCCGCCGCGTCGGGGAGTTGTCCTATTTTGTTCTTCATCTTATAACAGTACATATCGATTTCATGTCAATAATTTTAATGAAAACATGAAATAAGAATCCAAAAAATGAAAGGTTTGAAATACTTATGTTCGTAGCCCGGTCGTAGTTGGACTGCGAACCACCGTAGTGCATAGGCTCCACTTCAGCCTCAAGGTCTCCCTGCCTCTTGTTTTTCTTTGCTTGGATGGATCTTCTGAGAAATTTTTGTTCGGAGCGAGCTTTGTTGAATTGCTCAAGTGTGACACCTACAATTCATATAAAGAGATCAGTAAGTGAACATATAACTTTCTATTCAAGTACGAACACTAATTGAGTAATCAAACCTTTAAGTACTTTCTCTGCCTTTCCCTCATTCGACAGCTTAAACATGTTGTCCTTGAACTGTGGTTTGGCGACCTCCATGTACCGATCCCGTGCAGCCACCTCGAGGATCGGGTCCCACCAGAATTTCAGCTGCAAGATCGTTTGTTGTTAGTAGATTATTAATCCGTAAACAGTAATACGTAACTACTAAACCCAAAAAATGGTGCACCTTAAAGTTGTTGAACCACTTTTCCTGCTGCCATGCAGGCACCTTAGTCGAACTGGTGAAGTAACTTGTCAAGTCACTCATGAATCTATCAGTTACACCATCCATGGTTACTCGATGCCGAAACATACACCAAAAAATGAAATAAGAATGAAGTATAAAAGTATTTGAAAACCTTAACTTTTAAAAACCAATAATGAAGTTGCTAATATGATGTCTCACCATTTGTTATCGAGGCTCAGAATTATGCGCCCGGCCTCCTGCCTACGTCTGATCTGGTGAGGTGGTGCTGGAGGTTGTTGTGGTTGCTCCGGAGTGACCTCCTCATTCTCGTCCGGCTGCTCCTCGGTCCGCTGCTCCTCGTGCTCTTGATGCGGCTTTTGCTGCCTCCTAGTGTTCCCGCTCCCAGCCCGTAATCGTCGGCCCAACGTCATATCTGCTGTCAAAGATAAAAAGTTAGAAATCAAAATGATTAAAAATAATACAATCAACTAATCAAAAAAAGTAACAACATAATCAACTAATCAAAATAGTAAACAAAGACTTAAATATTGAAATAATATAAATTAAAACTATACCCTACTAGCAATCATCGTTACTATTGTTGTCATCTCCCACTTGCCTACTCGAACCAACTACATCCTCCTCCTCGTAATCATCTTCCTCCTCCTCGTCATCGACTTCCAAATCATCAGCGCCTTCCACTTCGCTATCCTCCTCCTTCTCGACCATACCCCCAAAGGCACCTTCATCGCCCTCACGACCTTCATCGTCCTCTAAATCATCCCCCACAGCCACCTTATCATCATCCTCATTTGCAAAAAGAGTTTCATCAATTGGAGACAATCTTGTACCACTAGAAACGACCTCCTCTTGGAAGAGGTTAGTGTCAATATGCCCATGTGGCTTAGTTTTAAACACTGCCCACCACTGATTTTGATTTCCATCGTTCTTTGTGGTTGGATAAGGAGCAAAATACACTTGGTGTGCTTGATGTGCAAGTATAAATGGATCGTACTTCGAGTATTTTTTGGTATGATTAACTTCAACTAGTTTGTACCATTCATGTACTCTTGTACTATGCACTGAGTTGTCCTTCCATTTGCATGTGAATATCACAACTTTGTACCCACGATCACTTCCAACATAGCACAAATCAAAGATGTCCTCCACTAGACCGTAGTAGTCGCCACCATCAAGTGATGACACAGTCACACCAAAATTACATCTAGCCTTGCTGCTATCATGGTTAAATGTATGAAAATTGTAACCATTAACCGAATACTGGTTCCAAGTTCTAACCTTCTGCAAAGGACCTAATGCTAGACTCCTAACCAAATCATCCTGGATATTCGAAGCAATTACACAATCCTTAAGTCCACTGGGGAACTATTCTTCATGCTCATTCCAAACATCATCACAATTTGATAACAAGTAAAGGTGAGAACGATTGTATTCCTTTGCATCTAACATCCTTCATCTCCCAACCGATGAGGATCCTTCACCTACCTTACTTTGAAAAAAGTCAGATATGTTGGGGTCAATCATATCAGGTGTTTCTAGGTTAAGATTCTTGGCTTTGGTGTTGACTTCTTTCTTGAAATACAGAGAACAGAAGTTGGCTATCTCCTCAATTAGATAAGCATTACATATGGAGCTCTCGACCCTGACCTTGTTACCATTTTTTTCTTCAAATGGTTGAGAAATCTATAACAATCAAGCAATTATATTAATAACAAATTATAATATTTAACGTTAGTGTTTCATTAAGTATTTTAAAGTACTCATCTCTCAAACGGGTACATCCATTTATATTGGACAGGTTCTCCCACTTTAGCTTCGTAGGGCAAGTGGACCGGTAGATGCTCCATTGAGTTAAAGAAGGAGGGTGGGAAGATCATCTCAAGTTTACACTGTATCTGAGGAATTCGATCCTCCAAACGAGTCATGTCGTCAATTGTAACTGTCGACGAACACAAATCTCGAAAAACTTGAGATATCTCAGTAATAGGATTTCAAACCCCTTGTGGCAGGAGTTGCTTTAGCGACATAGGTAGTAACCGCTCCATGAAAACGTGACAGTGACTATTTAAACCTTGCAACTTTAGGTTCTTAACGTCGACACACGGACTGAAATCAGAGGCCTACCCATCAGGGAACTTCAATTTCCCTAACCATTCTAACACGACCTTTCTTTGAGCCTTATCAAGGCTGAACAAGGCCCTAGGCTTGGACCCATTCCGCAAGTGTCTCACAAGTGTCTCAATTCCTCTATCATTGGTTGTAAGTAAACATCCAAATGATTTTTGAGATTTTTTGCCCGAGCCCGGAGTGGCGGCATAGCCAAGGCCGAAGTGAGAGTCTTCGTCCTTAAGGACCTCGATGATCTTCCCAGATGGAAGATCGGGTCGAGAGGTAGCCCCCGGAAGGTACCCCAGGTTTTGGAGCATTGTGTCAATGCTCGTGGTGAAGTAAGGCCTAAAAAGGTATTCTTCCTCGATCATCCCCACAAAGTCGAACCCCTAGAGGTCCGTGCGGCCCGTGGTGTTACAGCTAGCCACGGTCATTGAGGTTGCCTCCAAAGTAATAACATTGTCGAGCAAAGGCATCTTGATCTTACGGTGGAGGGTGGAGGATACGGCTTTGACCGCGTGAATCCATGGCCTCCCTAGGAGCAAGTTGAAGAATGAGGTGACATCGATCACCTGGAATTCAAGCTCCTTTTCTATTGGGCCTGTTACAATGGTTAGCTTTACGGCCCCAGATACCGTCTTTGGGCTCCCATCAAAGGCTTGGATGGTTTGAGCCGTCGGGACATAATCGGCCTCGGTGATACCGAGGGCTTTGGCGGTCCTTAAGGGAAGGACATTCACAGCGGACCCGTCATCAACTAGGGTCATCGGGAGGTATTTCCCTCGGCAGATCACCGTAATGTAGAGGGCCAGATTATGAGAGGCCCCGAACGGTGGTAGGTCGGCTTCAGAGAAAGTGATCATTGGGCCTCCTTCCTTGGTTTTGTCCTTCAAGTAGGGCAGGACCGTGGCTACCATTTCAGCAGGGGTAGCCAAAGAGTCGATCTTAAATTGATCGAGAGCCTTAGTGAGTGCTTCTCGATGTTCTTGTGAGCTAACCAAGAGTTGCCATATAGTGAGGTCAACTCGGGTCTTCTTCAGTTGCTTCACAATAGCCGTTTCAACAGTCGGCTCTTCAGGGGCTACTTCCATCCCGAGTGGATCGGTGATGGTTGTCGGGATGGGGATGTCCCTAGAGCTAGTGGCTTGATAGGGACAGCCCAGGTGGTTACTGGCTAAGACTCGGGACTTGGCCTCGCGGATTTGTTCAGGGGTGATGGGAATGGTTTCCCCTTTAACGAGGTAGACATCGTCCTCGTTGTCAAACCAGATCCCGTTCACTTGCGGGATAAATGGATAGATAAGGTGAGAGCAATCAATCACCTCCCCGGCAAAGATGGCATGGGAGCTGAAAGGGTTCTCTTTGTTACTCGGCTTATCTCCAGGCAGCGGGATTTTACCGCTTTCAATCAAGTCCTGGATCAAGTGCTTCAGTTTCCAGCACTTTTCGGTGTCATGCCCATTGCCTCGGTGATATTGGCAATAAACTTGGACATTGTAGTTCTTGGAGCGTCGCTCGACCGGAACTTCAAGAGTTGGGCCTATCGGTTGGATTAGGCCCTTTGAGGACAGTCTTTGTAAGGCATAGGTATAGGTGGTACCTATATCAGTGAAAACCCGAGGTGGGGTGTTCTTCTTGGACGGGGTTCTAGTAGATTAACCGCGTCAAAAATGCTGCGAGTTGCAGCTTGGGGCTTAGTGGTGGAGGAAGAAGCCCCTTGGTATCCTTTGCTAGCGGCCTTAGTGAGGCATTCCAGTCTCAGATCGTCTTCGATCCTCATACCCATTTCAGTAAGGGTGGTGAAATTGGGTATGACAGCGTACCGGAGGTGAACCCGGTAGGAGGGGAGGAGGTTCTTGACAAAAGCCTCCACCAAAGACTTCTTACTGGGCTTATCGACCAGTTTTACGCTCTTGGCCCTCCAGCGTTGAAGGTATTTAGTAAAACCTTCCTTCGGCTCTTGGGCCATAACCTCCAGAGATCGCATTGTGGTTTGGATCTCGGTGTTGTCAGCATAATTCCGAGCGAACTCGGTGGCCACATCATCCCAGGTAGGGTACTTCTTCGGGTCTAGCCTGTAGTACCAGGCCCATGGGTGTTTTTCAAGAGATGCAGCAAAAAGGTTTTTGAACATGGACGAATCCACTCCCTTGATGGCCATGAATTCCTTGAAGGCCCGTACATGTAGTAACGGGTCTTCAGTGCCCTCAAACATGGGCAAGCCCGTAAGGTTCAGGTTTGCGGGCAGTTTGTCACTCACCGGGGAGTACTCTCGGCTATTCTCCCGGTGGATATTGTTACTCCCAGCCAAATGGACTTGTTCTTCTAGTCGGCGTACTGCGCTGACCAGTTCAGCTAGAGGCCCAGTAGCCTCGGCATTAGAAGTCCTTTGCTCCACTGTAGCTAGACGAGCAACGATGGCCACTTGACCAGCCCTCATTTCAGTCAGCTGGGCTTCGATGTCGGTTTGCTTCTCGATCATGGTGTCCAGAGAGGTTTGCAGACTGTTCAAAGTAGCCATCCTGCGGGCGTGTCTGGTTGCCGGCGGCCTGTCTGTAAGAACACCGCGTAATCAGAAACCGAACCCAGATCTTGGAAAAAAGAAGGAAAAGTACATCCCGAGCGACACTAGGAAAGAAGACTAAAGACTCGAGAAAGACATCTAGACGGATGACCCATGGGTGGTGTAACTTCTTTAGGACTTTGGCTTTGTGGGCCTAATCCCGATCGATAGAAGGTCCACGTGAGACTTTTTCCCCAGACTTTTGACTCGAGTGTATGGACGGACCTTCCGTTGTAGGGGTATGCCCTACGCGGGTTAGTCGTGCCTTGACAGACAAGGCGGACTCGGGAAAGGGGGAAACTCGTGATATAAGATTAACGGAGTTTCGACGCTATAGACCTTCGACATACTTTGCAAAGACCCGACACACGGCTGGACGGTAGGTCCTATAATAAGGAACATTCACTAGGAAAGTTGGATGTTTGAAATTTGAATATAAAATGAGCGGATTTCCAAAAGTTTGAAAATTGAAAACGGGATTTCGAAAACCAAGATTAGAATTTTGAAAATTCAGAAAATCGGAATGGTGTTGGAAATTCAAGAATTAAAATGGGCAGCATGCCGACTAGAGAAAAGGGATATTTTGAGTCAAATCGTTGATCCTAAGTTTTGGCGGCATTCCGAATTTTTGAAAGTTGGATATTTTTGAAAAGACGGGTCCCAAAACGGACAGTATTTCGGGTTTTTCAAGATTTGGTATTTTTGGGAAGATGCATTTTTTGAAATGACGGTTTTTGAAAAAAAACGACACGAAAACCAAGTAGCACGTAGTCAAACAAGCATTATAACGACGCTTATGTATGTATAACGCTAAGTCTCGGTCGGTCGAAATAGGGTCTATACCAACAACGATGGCATTCTCGTAAATCAGGACAGACTCCCTAAGCCGAGTTGGTCTTAGGACATGCCGCAAAACCCATACGAGTTCCGCCATCGAAGTCTTTAGCGCACCCATGTAGGAATGCACCGCGGTATAGTGGGACGTCGGTCACAAGTAACCGGCCCGGGCAAAATTTGGGTTATGCATGAATCATTAAACTAATGCGCGCACACTAATATACGAACGATTTGTGGTACATCAGGTATCCCCAGCGGAGTCGCCAAATTGTGGACATGACGTAGGTCCACCCCGACGCGGCCACGCGCGGGTTTGGGTAGGCGAATGAATCTCGTGGTGAGATTGTTCTCGGGTTCGAAATTTAAGTCAAAGTTGGAGTCGCCACCGAATTTTGTGTTTATTCGGAACCATACGATCCCACTCTATGTCTTTATGGGCTATACACAAAGTACGGCCCACTTCGATTTCAGAGTTTATGGGGCTCGTCCCTTTGCATTGCAATATCGATACTGTTTAAACCGGTTTCGTATATAGAATGACTCTCGTGCGCCAATGGTTTCGGGCATCCGGAAACCAAGGTTCTGAGTAAGGGGTGAGGGTACGTGTTGGGAAGCCCACTAAGGACACCCAACCCCGCCCGCACATGGCGGCCTCTACTAAGACATCGTTCGTGTTCGTGTACGCGCGCTAGTAAAATGACTAAATGATATGCAAACAGCGTTTTTAGCTAAGCATGCGAATTATGTGTGAGCTACGTCGTTTAATGCATCTAAATTATTGTCGGAGTGATTTAGCATGCGAGGTTCATTTATAAAGCGATAAGCTTCGAAATAAATAAAGCTCGAAAATAAAATACAATATACACGGGCGGAAATACAACCCGGCCAATACAAAGATTACAAATAATATACAAACGGAATAACAAATAATAAAAAAGATAGAAACGGACCCATATATAGACTAGACCGTGAATTATGTAGATGGACGAACCCCGATTAAATACATGTTCCGGTCACGGAAACAATTCACCCGGCCTTGGATCCGGGCAGTATAATTGAGTTAACGGTGAACAATCGATCGTTTGATTCCCTTGGTCTCCCCTTTCTCTCACTCCCTGGATCAGACTTTCCCGGCGGAAATGGCCTGCTCCCTGCACAAAGAACGCACAGGGCCTCGGAGGTTGTCCGAGGAAACCCTCTCTGATGCCTAAGTCAGTCCGTGAAATGCCTTTACGAACCTAGCTCGTGAGGAACTAGGCGGCGTTTTTTAGGAGTAAGAGTCTAGAGAGAGAAAATCCAACCCCTCTCATGTGGGAAATGGTGAGGTATTTATACCTTCCCACAAGAGAGAGAAGGGGGAGAGGAATGGTTGGATAGAGAAGTGACAAGTGGCGGCTCCTCATCCATCCATTCCCAATTACCTTAGGCAAAATGATGAGAGGGCCCCTAGGGGTTCTGGCCCTGTTGGCCAGGGATTTTCCCAGGGCAGACGGTCTTCTGGCAGGGGGCTGCCAAGTCCCGACAGGCTGGGTTGGCCTGTGTTCCCAGCAGCTGACGGCCGCCCTTAACGTTTTATGCTCCTTACTTTTAATTTCTGGCTAGGGGCTGATCTTTCAACTCATTGACAGGGACCGTCTCAGGGCTTGCCTAGCAGGCGGCTAATTGACAGGCGGCCCACCCCAATCAATTGGCCTTCGTCAGTAGGAGTGAAGTGAGACTTCTCTTCTGCTGGCGACTCTTGCTTGGAGGGGGGTTGACTTCCATGTCTGTTACAGCATTTAATGTTTCGCACCTTCCCAAGGAACTTTGCACTGCTCATGTCGGGTATGCAAAGAGGTGAGAGCGCTTTTGTGATGATTGCACTTCTCTTCTGGGCGGATTTTGGGGAATCGTGAAGAGTTCTTGATTGGTGGCTCTCCTCCCAGGGTGGTTGGAGCATTCATTAATGCCGTGCTTTCTTTTGTATAAAATCCTCAGTTTCCTTTATCACTTGTGTTTCAACCCATCTTCAATATTTCCATTTTCTTTGTCTTAAGCATGGCTTGGATCAAGAAAAGCGTAATTCGCCGTGGAGTCAGACATGTTACCTTCATCTTTAGAGGGTTTTGGAGGCTCCGATATGCTCGGGCCGCTTACTTAGTCGTTCGCCGGAGTCGCCGTTCACAACTTCACTTTCGCCGGAGAAGTCGGAAGGCTTCTGTTAGGATGGGCAAACGCCCTAGGAGGTTCTCGCCTCCTGCAGCGCCTAGGTTTAGACGTTGCTCCCAGGGGGGAGGCTGTTATGACAGGGGATGCCATGAGTGCTTTCCATGGCTGCACCCTGAGCAATTTGGTCCCAACTCTGACACTGATTCCTCCTTGGCGTCAGGTCCTTCTTCGCCTGTGAAGAAAACAGGCTGTCGCACCTGCGACGAGTCCCGGGCCGTCCCCTTTGGGAGGGACTGGGAAGATAGCAGCCATGACTCTGATGACAGCGAGGGTCTGGGCTGCCTGAGCGACAGGGATGAAGATAGAGCTTCTGATGACCCCTTCCAGGGCTCCCCAGACTGGGACTGGGGCTCGGCTCTCGGGAGTCCAGGCAGCCCCGGGGATTATTCCCCAGATTTAGGCGATGATTAGACCTGCGCGGCAGGGTGTTTGGTTTCCGTCGGGCCGGAATTTTTTGTGCCTTATGTATTTTTCTCTCATATCCGTCCCACGATGTAGCTTTCCTTTGCAGGGTTTTAATGAAATGAATATTTTGTGTATTTGAATTTTTAATGTGAGTTATTATTATTATATTTTTTTTTTTTTTGAATGAGGTCGTTGATTGACCTTTCTCTCTGACGTTTCTGTTTATCGAGGCTCTTCTTGAAAAAGGTGAGCAATTGGTGTTCAGTATGTGACACGTGGACGATCCTCGAGGGTTTTGTCAGGGGATTCGTCTTTCAAACTTCTTTGGGCTTTATATAAACCCTTCTCTCCCTCCATTCTCTTCTTTTACTCTTCTTGATACTTTACACCCCATAACACTTCTCGAATTTCCTTCACTGGCCGAGCGTTTTCTTTTTGAAGAGCAAGGAACACTTCTTGTCGCTGTCTCCAGCAACCTCACCGGCGTTCTTAGGTTAGAACTTTCGAATCTCTCGCCTCTTTTCTTCCCTTCCATAGCCTATATGTCGCGAGTCCATCCCCTTTCCCTTGATTCTTTGTTCGGGAGAACTAGCGGCGCCGGTAGCCGTCATGACGTTGCTTCTTCCTCCGGGGTTGACCCCAGGGAGGAAGACGATCACCACAGGGGAGAGGGTGCTTAGTCACCCGAGCCAGCTCCCTTTGATGTGATTGATTCTGATGACGAGGCCCTGGAGGTGGACCCTGCCAGGGTCGCCGGCCCCCTTATCCGTAGGGAGAGAGGGAGGACCTACTTCTTGGACAAAGAAAAATATGTGGTTCCCTTACAGACCTATCCTGAGGATAAGAATAGGGATCTGATCTTGGAGTGTAACGCGGCTAAGGCCATCGAACAGTTTTATAATTTTGGGGAGGGGTACACAGTGGTAGTCCCTGGGGAAAGAGACACAGTGTGCTGTCCCCCAGAAGGGTGTGTAGCCGTCTACCATAAGGCCCTAGAATTCGGCCTGCGATTCCCGTTGCATCCCTTCCTGGAGGAAACTTTTAGGAGGATGAACGTTGCTATCGCCCAGATGACTGCAACGGCCATTAGAGCATTAGTGGCCTACACCTGGACTTGCCTTTTCCATGGCGAGGGGCCTTACATAGACGCCCTTCGCTTTATGGTTGGCCTCCAAATGGTGTCTTCATCTGGGGGGGATGGCTCCCCTGGTTACTGGTCTCTGCTGAGACAAAAAAAGTACGCCTTGGTCTGGCCGGCTATGAGCAGCCTCAAAGACTGGAAAAATAATTTTATATATGTCCATAGTGCGTCAGGGTGGAAAATTCCTAGACATTTTAGGAACCATGTCCATACCCGCATGGAGACGCGTGAGGAGTATCACCCTCGTGTTGGGGGGAAGGCTCTGGAAGTCAGGCTGAGCGATAAGGAGAAGATTTTGATAAAAAAGTTTGAGATTGTGGCGGATAAACATGGGAACTTTGGTCCTGTTTTCTGGCTCCCTCATGCGGAGCTCATCACGACAGACGAGTACTTGCTTCCCGTGGGCCTGATTCCTGGCCTTGAAGGTAGTTCTAGGGTTTTCTTGTTGTCACGATTTTCCAGGGATTTTATTTCTCCCTGCCTTTTAGATGACCGCCTTTCTTTTCCTGCAGATTCCTACACTTGGCGCTGGACCAAGAAGCAGGTCAGAAGGCTAGGTTTGAGCGAGGAGTTGCACGTTCTTTCAAAGCGTCCCCCCCTTCCTACAAATTTTCGGAAAGGGAGTAAAGCCCTAATGAAGCTCGTGAAAGATTTTGCCGCTGGTCGAAGATTACCTCTCCCACCCCGGCTGCCCTCGTCGAAGCCGGCGACTCCTACCCCTAGCATTCATGAGGGGGAAGCGGATGTTACTTCAGGAGCTACTCCTTCCCCCGGTCAAAAACAGGGCGCCTCTCCGGCTGGCCCTCGGATCTCGCAGGGAACACAGCCTGGAGACTCCGAGGGGACTGGGGAAAGTGTCCCCTTGGAATCGAGGAGGAAAAGGGAGAGGGAGCCCCCTAGTGCTGACGTGGTGGACCTGGAGGCGGATGCCTCCACCCCTGAGGCGAAACGCCCTGCACGCGAGCCCTCTAGCACTGCCTTCCCAGAGGAGAATGTAGAGTTTCACTACACGGCTGGTGATAGTGTGGATGTATCGGGCCTGCTTTCTGACTCCGGAGCTGTCTTGGCCGACCGCCTTACAAAGATGGTGACTTCCACTTCTCATCAAGTGCTTCAATATATCCAGCGTACCTCCAAGGTTATGCTGGCTTCTGCGGAGCTGGCGGCTCTTAGCCGCCTGAGTGATGAGGAGCTGACAGTTACTCCTGGGGCCCCTCCTCCCGATCGCCTGGCCATGATAGAAAGGGATGTCTCCCTGATAAGTTCTTTGAAAGATAAAATGACAAGGCAAGAGGGGGAGTTGGAGGAGGCCAAGAAGCAGGCTGATCAATGGAGGCTGCAGGGGGAAATGGCTGTGAAGGAGGTTTCCAAGCTAGAGGCCGATCTGAAGGAGTGCCGGCAGTCGTTGGACCGAGCCAATCTATCTTTGGCCGAGATGGGGCACTTGAAGGGGAGAGTGGCCGACTTGGAGGAGCAGCTGTCAAAGGCCAAGTCGTCCTTTGAGGAGGCTAAGGGGGAATGGACGAAGGAGAAAGAGACTCTGGCTGCGGAGGCTGAAGAAGCGGTGGGTGCCAGCTTCGTGAGCGGCGCCAACTCCTCTCTGGAATTGGTGATGGAGGTGATAGGGGAGATGTTCCCAACTTTTGATGAGGACGCCTTCCGGAGCCTCTATTCCGCCAAGGATGAAGCCCGGGTGACCAGGCAGCCTGAGGCAGACGCCAACGCTCACCAGGATGCTGCGTGACGCCCCTTCTCTTTTACGAAAGCTTTTATCTTCTCGTACCGAGCCAGACTTATGGCTATTCTGTAATATTTTGCTACTCGGTTTTTTCCTCTGACTTTGTAAAGACTTTTCCACCCTTCGTGGGTCTTGTTCTGTGGGATATTTCTTTCTTCTCTTTATGGCAAACTGTTTCGAAATTTGGGGATCCTTCTTTTGTCTGTTTGGTTACGCCTGTTTACCGTTTGTCCCTGATCTTTGTGTCTGCCCTCCTGGGGGTTCCTTTGTAGTTTTTCTTTTTTATTTTTATACAAGGTTGGAGGACCTGCCCCCAGTCCTTGTTAGCCTGGCCTGTACCTGGCTTTTTCGCTTAAAGTCCAGGGGGTCTGCCCCCTGCTTGCCCAGAGGTAAGCAGGGTAGCTTTTGCGTTTTTTATACAAGGTTGGGGGGCCTGCCCCCAGTCCTTGTTAGTCTGGCCTGTCCCTGGCTTTTCGTTCAAAGTCCAGGGGGTCTGCCCCCTGCTTGCCCAGAGGTAAGCAGGGTAGCTTTTGCGTTTTTTATACAAGGTTGGGGGGCCTGCCCCCAGTCCTTGTTAGTCTGGCCTGTCCCTGGCTTTTCGTTCAAAGTCCAGGGGGCCTGCCCCCTGCTTGCCCAGAGGTAAGCAGGGTAGCCTTTGCGTTTTTTATACAAGGTTGGGGGGCCTGCCCCTAGTCCTTGTTAGCCTGGCCTGTCCCTGGCTTTTCGTTCAAAGTCCAGGGGGCCTGCCCCCTGCTTGCCCAGAGGTAAGCGGGGTAGCTTTTGCGTTTTTTATACAAGGTTGGGGGGCCTGCCCCCAGTCCTTGTTAACCTGGCCTGTCCCTGGCTTTTCGTTCAAAGTCCAGGGGGCCTGCCCCCTGCTTGCCCAGAGGTAAACAGGGTAGCTTTTGCATTTTTTATACAAGGTTGGGGGGCCTGCCCCCAGTCCTTGTTAATGCGGCATGTCCCCTGCTTGCCCAGAGGTAAGCAGGGTGGCTTTTGATTTGCGTTGGGGGGTTCACTTTACCCAATTTCGGCAACAGGGGGCCTCCCCCTATTGCCCCCTGCTCGTTTGTGTGTGAAAGACGCGAGTGTGAACAGGCAACGAGTATAAATCTGTATCTTCTCATTTCTCTTAAAATTTTCTTTTTGACATTGGGGTGGTCGGAGCCGTCGACATTTTTGACCGTCCTCCGCCTTTTTTAGTAAAAGTAAAAACTGCCTGTATTCCTGTTCAGACGTAATATTTCTTTAGTGTGTCTGCATTCCAGTGAGCATGTAGCTCTTGTCCCTCAAGGTTGGCTATTTTGTACGTGCCTGGTCCCAGAACCTGTGTTACTTGGTATGGGCCCTCCCAATTGGCACTCAGCTTTCCATGTTCTCTTGACTTCCCAACCGCCTGCGTCTTTCTCAGAACCAGCTCGCCCATCTGGAAATTCCTCTGTCGCACCTTGCTGTTGAAAGCTTTCCTCATTCGCTGCTGGTAGGCAGCGATGTTGGTACTGGCTTCCTCCCTTAGTTCATTCACCAGGTCTAAGGCTTCAACCATTGCAGCTTCGTTTTCAGCCTGGTCGTACTGCAGGGAGCGCAGAGAGGGGATTCTTGTCTCAATTGGCAATAAAGCCTCTGCTCCATATACCAGGCCAAATGGGGTCTGGCCTGTAGACTCCTTTCTGGTAGTTCGGATGGACCAGAGTATACTGGGGAGTTCGTCAGCCCACCTACCTTTGCAGTCATCCACCATTTTCTTCAGGCCATTCAGGATTTGTTTGTTGGCTGCTTCTGCCTGTCCATTGGTTTGAGGATGACAGACAGCTGAGTAGGGGACTGAGACGTTGTGGCTTTCCAGCCAGTTTCTTAGCGGATCATTATCGAACTGCCTGCCGTGGTCAAATACCAACATCTTTGGTACACCGAACCTGGTGATGATATTTCGCCAGATCACCTTCCTGACCGCCGGCTCAGTGATGTTGGGCACTGCTTCGGCCTCTACCCACTTGGTGAAGTAGTCTATGGCGACAATCAAGAATTTTCTACCTCCTGTGGCCACCGTGAATGGTCCTAGAATGTCCATCCCCCATTGAGCAAAGGGGATGGGAGATAGGATTGGCCTGAGCTCCTGGGCCGGGGCATGGATCGATGGGGCAAAGAGTTGGCATTTTCTGCATTTCTGGGTCAGGCTCTTGGCATCTGCCAGCATGGTAGGCCAGTAGTAGCCTGCCCTGAGGGCCTTGTGGGCCAGTGATCTTCAACAATGTGGTGTCCACAAATCCCTGAGTGGATATCATCTAATACCTCAGCGGCCTGATCCGCCCGTAAACATTTAAGCAGGGGATAAGTAAAAGATTTCTTGTAAAGTTCTTCATTAATGAGTATGAACCAGGCTGCTTTAGCCTGTATCTTCCTCTTTTGTAACGAGTCTGATGGTAAGATACCATGCCTCTTGTACTGGATGAAGGGAGTCATCCAGCTTTCCAGTTCTTCTTCCATGGTATTAATCGTTTGACATGGGTTAGTAGACTTCTCGTGTAAAACGTCGACCCATACTGATCTCCGGATGTCCTGCAGACTGGAGCTTGCCAGTTTTGACAGGGCATCTGCTCTGTTGTTCTGGGATCGGGGGATTTGTTTGACCTCATATGACTTTAGGCCGGACAACTCTCCCTTTACCATCTCCAGGTATGTGGCCATTGCTTGGTCTCTTGCTTCGTATTCTCCATTGATTTGGTTGGCGATGAGCTGAGAGTCTGTCGCCAGGACAATTCGTTCTGCTCCTGCGGCTTTAGCTAGCCTGACGCCTGCGAGTACTGCTTCGTACTCTGCTTCATTGTTTGATGCTGGGAAAACAAATCTGAGAGCATGCTCAAAGTCGGTCCCTTCTGGGCTGGTTAGTACGACGCCTGCGCCTGCGCCATTGGCTGTCGAGGATCCGTCGGTGTACACGATCCATTCCTGGCCAGGGGCTTCTTCCTCCCTTGAATGGGAGCACTCAGCCAAAAAGTCTGCCAAAGCTTGGGCCTTGATGGCTGTTCTCGGCTGGTAAGATATACCAAGCCCACTCAGCTCAATTGCCCACTTCAACAATCTCCCTGATTTTTCAAATTTTTCCAACACCTTTTCCAGGGGTTGGTCGGTGAGGACTACGACTGGATGCGCGTCAAAGTAAGGTCTGAGCTTCCTGGCAGCAACTATGACCGCGTAGGCGGCTTTTTCAACCATCGGATAATTCTTCTCAGCTGCCCCCAGCGCATGACTTACAAAGTATATAGGTTGCTGGGCGCCTGCTTCTTCTCGTAGGATGACTGCGCTGACAGTTATATTGGTCACTGCAATGTAGAGGAAAAGTTTTTCTCCTGCTACTAGTCTTGCCAGGGTAGGGAGCCTCTTAAGATGGTCCTTCAATTGCTCAAAGGCCTCTTTCTGCTCGTTCTCCCACTTGAACTGTTTGTTCCCTTTCAGTATCTTGAAAAAAGGAGTGGCCTTGTCTGCTGATCGGGCGACGAACCGTGCTAAGGCGGCCATTCGACCCGTCAGGCGCTGGATGTCTCTAATGGTTTTGGGCTCAGGAAGGTCTAGAACTCCCTGAATTTTTTCAGGGTTGGCGTCTATCCCCCGAGAACTGACCAAGAACCCTAGGAATTTGCCGGAACGGACTCCAAATGTACACTTTTTCGGATTAAGTTTCATTTTATAGGCGCGCAGGGAGCAGAAGGTTTCCTGCAAGTCTATCAGGTGTTCCCTGTCTTCCCTGCTTTTCACGATGGCGTCATCAACGTAAGCCTCGATGTTTCTGCCTTTTTGTTTCTCAAACACTTTATCAACCAACCGCTGGTACGTAGCCCCTGCATTTTTGAGCCCGAAGGGCATCATCTTGTACATGTAGGTACCCGAACTAGTGATGAACGCACACTTCACCCTGTCCGGTTGCCACAAGTATACTTGATGATACCCTGAAAAGGCGTCTAGGAAGCTCAGCATGGTGTAGCCACTGGTGGCGTCCACCAGTTGATCGATTCGGGGGAGTGGATAGCAGTCTTTCGGGCAGGCCTTGTTCAGGTTTGTAAAGTCGACGCACATTCTCCATGCGCCTGACGATTTCTTGACCATGACAACATTTGCCAGCCATTCTGGGTAGTCGCAGACTTCAATAAAGTCTGCTTTCAAGAGTTTGTCAATTTCTTCCTTGATTGCTGCGTCTTTTTCCGCAGACATGTTTCGTTTCTTCTGTTTTACAGGGCGAGCATCCATGCTTACATTCAGCTTGTGAACGATGCATGATGGATCAACGCCGGGCATCTCGTCCGCAGAATAGGCAAATACGTCTTTGTTTTCCTTCAGTAGTTTGACCAGTTCGGCCTGGTAGGATTCCTCTAGGCCTGCTCCTACCAGGACCTGTCTTCCTGGCTCCAAGTCTACCAGCATACTTTCGCCCCCTGGCTCCAGGCGGTCAGGCGCCGGGTGCTCGACTGGGACTTCACCCTCTCTGCAGGGGGAGCTGTCAGCTTTTCTTTTTCCTTTTCTGTCTCTCTCGTGCTCTTGCAGGGCCACGGAGTAGCATTGTCTGGCTGACTCCTGGTCCCCACGCACCTTTCCTTCCAGCCCGAAGTCAGTGACATACGCGATGGTGAGAGCTCTGATGGAGATGGCCGCCTCGATTTCGTCCAGAGTGGCCCTGCCAATCAGGGCGTTGTAGGCAGATCTCGCGTCCACAACAACAAAGGTTGCCCTGACATTCCTGGCTGTAGAGCCTTCCCCGAAGGTTACAGGCAAGTCGATGACTCCCATGGGCAGCACGCCTGCCCCACTGAACCCATACAGCGATCCGGGAGCAGGTCGCCGGTGCCTTTTTTCCAGGCCCATTTTTTCGAAGGCGTCCTTGTTTAATAGATTTGTGTACGCGCCTGTGTCCACCATACACCTTCGCACAATATGGTTGCTGATCTCTAGGGACAGCACCAAAGTATCACTGTGCGGATATACTACGCGTCCTGCATCATCAGGGGTGATGCTTAATGTCACTCCCCTTGGACTCCCTGCTTTCTCAGCATAGCAGATCTGGTTCCTTAGCTCGCGCATTTGTCTTTTTTGGCCTCTTCGACTGAGCTGGCCTTCGGTGCCCCCTGAAATTACATGGATCACCATGCGGTTTTGCACTGACCCTTCGGGTTTTTCAGACACTTCCTTCTGAGACTTATTTTTAGCTGCGTAGTTGGCCAACCATCCGTTCCTGATTAATTTCTCAATTTCGTCCTTCAGGTGACGGCATTCTTCGGTGGTATGGCCTATACAGTCGTGGAAAGTGCAGAATTTCTTGGGGTCGCCTTTTGGGCTGCGAGGTTTGTTTGGGCGGTTCCATTTGGCAGTTTCTTTTTCCAGTTCGAAGATCTCCGCCCTGGATTTGTTCAGAGCGGTGTAACTGTCGAATCTGGGTTGGTAGACTGGGCGCTCCTTCTTGGGAGTGTCTCCCTCTTCCCTTTGCTTGCCTGGCTCACTTCTGACCCTTCCACCCTGCGGTCCCCCTTGAGGCTTTGTTTGGCCTGCAGGGGTGTCCGTCAGGCCGTGGAACTCCTCCTGCAGAATGAACCCTTCAGCAATCTTTCTGGCCATGGCCAAGGTTTCTGGCTGGGCCCTGATCATCTGGTTTTTCATTTCCCCTGGAAGTAGGGAGATTGTCAGGGCGTAGGCGGCAGTGGAATCATCGATCTCCCTAACCTGCTGGTAGGATAGATCAAACCTTCTCATGTATTCTCTCACACTTTCACCCTTTTTCTGTTTCATGGTCATGAGATCGAAACGGGTAAGGCGTCTTCTCTTATTTCCGGCATACTGTTCGAGGAAAATTTCAGCCAACTCTATGAAGAACCTGACTGACCCCTGGCGTAGGTCTCTGAACCACCCCTGCGCGAGCCCCACCAGGGTGGTAGGGAAAACTTTGCACCAGATGGCATCATCGACGTCATACATGCCCATGTGGCTCTCGAAGGCTGCCAGGTGGTCTTCAGGGTCTGTCGTCCCGTCGAATTTGATGGTGGGCATTTTGATTTTTGGAATGGGGTACTCTTGTACCTCAGGGTGCAACGGGGTTTTCGTGGGCCTGCCTACCAGTCGTGACCTGCTTTCCCCAGACTGGTTACCGTGAGATTCCCATTGTTTATGGGTCGGTTTCCTCGTACTGGGGGAGCGGTGCCTTGGTGGCGGTCTGCTAGCTGCCTCATCTTCTGTTCCCGAGGAGGCCTGCCTGGGCCTCTTCCTCTGAGAGTGGCAGAGGTTCTCACCCTGATGGTACCTGGACTCGAGCGGTTGTCCCCGGTTGAGTCTGGATTGCAGGCTTTGGGATAAGCCGGGGGCCGACTGTTCCTTGGCCGCAGGTGTCAGCCTGGAGAAAACTCCACCTGGCCTTTCTCCCAAGCGTTTTGACACAGGCTCCCTGGGCCTCATGCGCTCCTGTAACCCTTGAGATAAGCCTCCCTGTCCTCCAGACGCCGATTCTGTTGTGTGAATGGAGAACGCCTGCTGGACAGGTGGCTCTGGATTGCCAGTAGTAATGCGCCTCTGCGCATGCGTATACACTTGAGCTGTTCTTCTCGCTTTTCTCTGAGCATTTCTGGCGGCGGTCCACCTCGTGCCCCCGGCCTCGTCCCTGCTGACTGGGGACGGTTGCCTGGGAGCCGATGCGACCCTGCCCACCAAGTCCTCAGGTGTGAATTCCTGATTCAGCATCGCAGAGAAGAACGCGGCCGCCTGTGCCATCTGAGCTGGGGTCAGATTGAGAGCACGTCCTGGGTGTGTCCCCAGCTCAGGTGTCACAGCAGTGTTAGATCCATCGAGGGGATTGGTTCCCCCCACCGCTAGGATCGTGGCAGGAGGAGCCCTCTCCGACTGCGGCATACCATTCAGGGGGGTCACCGGTGGGACCGTCGGACCCACTCCTGCACTGGCATCACCGATTTCTGGCATGATTGTGTTTAATTTTGTGATTATGAGTGGTTGATTTTAGTGGGTAACTCGTGAGCACAACCGTATGTCCCCACAGACGGCGCCAAATTGTTCCGGTCACGGAAACAATTCACCCGGCCTTGGATCCGGGCAGTATAATTGAGTTAACGGTGAACAATCGATCGTTTGATTCCCTTGGTCTCCCCTTTCTCTCACTCCCTGGATCGGACTTTCCCGGCGGAAATGGTCTGCTCCCTGCACAAAGAACGCACAGGGCCTCGGAGGTTGTCCGAGGAAACCCTCTCTGATGCCTAAGTCAGTCCGTGAAATGCCTTTACGAACCTAGCTCGTGAGGAACTAGGCGGCGTTTTTTAGGAGTAAGAGTCTAGAGAGAGAAAATCAAACCTCTCTCATGTGGGAAATGGGGAGGTATTTATACCTTCCCACAAGAGAGAGAAGGGGGAGAGGAATGGTTGGATAGAGAAGTGACAAGTGGCGGCTCCTCATCCATCCATTCCCAATTACCTTAGGCAAAATGACGAGAGGGCCCCTGGGGGTTCTGGCCCTGTTGGCCAGGGATTTTCCCAGGGCAGACGGTCTTCTGGCAGGGGGCTGCCAAGTCCCGACAGGCTGGGTTGGCCTGTGTTCCCAGCAGCTGACGGCCGCCCTTAGCGTTTTATGCTCCTTACTTTTAATTTCTCGCTAGGGGCTGATCTTTCTACTCATTGACAGGGACCGTCTCAGGGCTTGCCTAGCAGGCGGCTAATTGACAGGCGGCCCACCCCAATCAATACACATTGCGTTGTGTATTAAACGAAGGACGGAGACATAGGACCTAACCGTGATGCTAGCCCAATCCCATGTCTCGATGCCTTGTCCCAACTTATCACGTCGAAAAATCGATCAAAGTTATTCTAAGTATAGTGATATGTATGGGTTTTGAAAAAAAATAGGTTCACGTGATTGACTTTACACGTGTCGACTAAAAAGTCGTAAAAAAGACGAGGCTTAAATGTTGCATTTAAGCTCTCGGTTTTCTGGGCTACAGGACCCACTCGGTCGAGTCATGGTCTGACTTGGTCGAGTGTGTCCTCGAAATGGCTACTGCCCAGATTTATGGGTGCTACTCAGTCGAGTAGCCTACGTACTCGGTCGAGTAGCCCCTGTACGAGTACCAACTCGTTTTATTTTTTTGCTCAAAATTGATGGTTGGCCAAATTAAACGCAAATATCGCACGATTTGAGTTTAATTCGGCTTCCGGTGTTATAATCGCGTATGCATGCGATTATAATACCATTATCGGAGTTTTTATGAAAATGTTTTCGCTAGATTAGAAATTTTGTATTAGTGACGAAATTGCATCCCTCTACGTCACGACATCGAAACTAATCCTTTCGGATTATGTGATGTCGGTTTTCGTGTCAACGGGTTCCGTACTAATTGTAGAAATGGGATCAAATGCGTTTAACTATGACCGATTGCGATCATGTCACGCCCTTGATTACATTGGGGCGGTGCTCCTCGAAAGGGCGCCACCTCCGTCGTGGCTCGTAAAGGGATTAGACGGACTTTACGCGATCATCATAGTCAAACGTATTTGAAACCGAATTTTAGTACTAGTATATATGTATACGCGGTATAATAGTGTGTTAGTAACAAAAAGATAAAAGTTAGTATACAAGAAACAAAATGTTAGTGTTATGTTAAAGTTAGTGTTAAGATACTAGTATGGTTATAATATAGGCAATGCGAAAATGTAAACAAAATGACGAGAATAAAAGGATTGAGACGGGGTTAAGGACACCCTCAACATACATGCTTAGTAGGGACCTCGGAAATGGACTCGTAAATAGCGACGGGACGCCGGAGTATCGAGGATGTACGCGAGTTATGGTGTGTGTGTGTGTGTGTGTGTGTGTGTGTATGATTCGCCGGTTTTTTGAGGGACGAAAAGCTCGGTTTTTTGGCTTAGTGTTGCTAGGGTTGTAGTGTGAAGAGTATAGGAGGGTTAAGGTGAAAATGTAGAGTAAATGTAGGTAAAAATACCTATCAAATGAGAGGGGGTCGTGCGGTATTTATAGAGTTTACCCCACGACCTAGGGTCACTCGATCGAGTGGCCCTAGTGCACTCGATCGAGTGCCCTAGAAAATGGGCCTGATCCGGTAAATGACGCTCCACTCGACCGAGTGGGTCAATCCACTCGATCGAGTGGATCAAGAGAATCGAGTTATTTTAGGAAGGAGTTGACCTTTATTTGTTTGAATATTATTTTTGGGCGCCAGCTTCTAGAAGGTCCCTTTAGGCTGATTTTTGTAACGGATTCGTCTTTGACCGGGTTTTGACCTGGTCGCCAAAAGACGGGTTTTATTTTCGGTGTCGGTTTTGGCCCAAATTAGTCTTATTTTGCTCGGAATGACCCACTGGGCCTGAATTTGAGGTTGGTTTTAAAAGATGTGTACTCCGCTAAACGTCCATTTCGGGTATTATTGATTCCGAGCCCATATTCGAGTATACTAAGTCACGTTTGCGTCCGATCATCATCGGGTGTTTTGTCGGGAACTGCTATAGACACTAGCAAGCAAAATGCGGGTGTCTACACTAGTGTGTAATAAAAGGTTTTCAAAAACCCGGTTTTGAGGCTAGTGCGCAATTGTTTACTTTCTCTTTCTAGTAATATGAGTCGAGTCTTGGACTTTAGTCTAGTAGAATGACTTTGAATCAATGATTTCGTTGGTTTCTTACCTTGAGTCCACCTAGTCTACTAGGAATTTACTACGGGATTTGCATTTTGACCATTTTGACCACCCCCGGAGTGAAAAGACCTTGGTTCCCGAGTCTCGTCTCTTAGGTGACCGTGTTCGAAATCGTTTGAATAGTCCAAGTTTCCCCCTTTTTGTGGGTTTGAAGGAAAATCCCGACCCCCGACTTACCCATTTCCCTACCTCCTACGCATTTCCACAAATAAGTTGCAAATTGTCTAGTTTCATACTTGGTTGTGATTGAATGCCTACAAAACGATATTTGGCCAAAAGGGCAAACTAAGAAAAAAATGAAAAAGAAAGAAAAGAAAGAAGAAAAAAAAGGCACAACAATTAAAAAACAAAATACAAAAGAAGAAAAAGAAGTGGCATAGCAACTCAAAAGCAAAATACAAAAAGAAAAATGCCAAAGAAAATCAATTTCAAAAAATAAAAGTCTTACCCCCTCAAAAATAAGCCTTTTACCGATCGTTATCGTGAAGAGCCTACCAAAGGACTGAGTCCCTAGGAAGGATGATAGCGGTAATGGTCGGTCTTCCCTCATTTTGCAAACCTTATCCACCTTTATACTTGGACTAGTTAGGCTATTTTGAACATGGGACGACCCTCTTGGCTTATCGCTAAAGGGGGCGGAGCTTCACTTACCTACAGTGTCGACTAACTCCGTGGTTCATCATTTTTCTACCACCGCCTATCGTCTTGTGGTACGTTCTTAGAAGGTTAGGAGGAACTAGGTAAGTTACCAATGTTTTAATTGCTTTGTTGTAAAGTTTAGACTAGGTCGGCCTTAAACGAGACTATGCTACCAAACAAACACAAAGGAAGCGATAATTAGTAAACTATGGTGGTGGAAGAGGTAAAGCTAGGCTAACAATGAACTAGACTAATACAATGCTAAAACAGAATAACTAAGGATCAAACTAACTAGCAAACTAAAGAAATGATGACTAACTAATAAGATGAAATCAAATATGGAAAGAAGCGGATTAGGTCGGGTTCATAAGTGTAGTAGGATGACTTGGGTAATCAAGGGTGTAGGTGTCTCCTAGTTGTTAGAGTCGGTCCGGGCTCTCGCTACTTAGACCGATGTCAAGGTGGGTTCGCGTTTGATGGCGTCTAAACCCTAGTCCACATTATATGTATAATGACTATTCTCAACATGATCACAAAATAGACACACAATGAGAAGATGAACACAAGTATGGGAAGCATTGGCCACTACTACTCACACAAGCAAATCAACAAACACATAGAGTGCCCATTATGTGACTAACAACAAAGATTCACCCTTTACCCCTAATCAAACCCTAATCACCCATATTCTACCCTTAATTCCCCTACTAACCCACAAGAAGACTACTCACTCATTATCAATGATAAACTAACAACAATAAGAGAAAACAACATCATAACCCTAACATCCATTATCAAGAACAATATGAACAATAACAAGGAACACTAAGTAAAGATTCAAACTTGAATAAATAAACAAGAACAAGAGTAAAGAAGATTATACCAACAACAAGAGGAAGAAAAAGATGCAAACTTGCATTAATAAGAAACCCAAATAATCTCCAAGGTTGTCAATCTTGGATGAGTCTTCAAGAATCTTCTCAATACAAGAACTAATTACAACTAGATTAAACAAGGATTAACTCAGGATTAACTAAAGATTAAGAGAGATTAATTAGGGTTTACAAACCTTAAGAGAGGCCTAAAAACAATCTAGGGTAAGGTAGAGTAAGGTAAGGTGCATAAACAATACAAGAGGGAAGTATTTATAGGGTTACAAGAATGAAGGAGGAAGAAAAGAAGAGTTGCGGGTTACAGCACCCTGGTCCCGACCGGGAAGGACCGGTCCCGACCGGGAAGGGAGTGGTCCCGACCGGGAAGGTCTGGTCCCGACCGGGACGAACCCAAAACAGGAGACCCCTCAATTGTGCACTTCATCCCGGACGGGATGAGGCCATACCCGTCGAGGATGAGTCTTGTAGGCCCCCAATATGATCTTTAAGGTTCCCCCTTGCTTCACATGGACTTCTCATCGATTCTCGGGACTCGGGTTCGGGTCTCGGAGGCTCGGGATTGGGTCCCAAGGTCTCGGGGTCGAATCCAAGGCATCGAGTGATCGTTCCTCCGCTTCGTTGGCTCCGAAAAGTGTATGTATTGAGTCGGAATCGCTCCAACTCGTCATGAATGGTCTCGGGAACCTGAAACGAGCTAGAGGAGGCATAAGTAGCCCATTAACCGCTCCCAAGGATCGATTCCACAAGGAAAAAGGGACCAAAATATAGCAATTTAGGCACTACAAACTACACTTATCAACTCCCCCACACTTAACCCTTACTCGCCCTCGAGTAAGCACAAACTAACTACTAAACTAGCCGAGCGGGTATTAGCGCACCCTACGCCCTTTCAACTCACGCGAGAGCACCTAGAGGATAAGTGCTCTTCGCAAGGCAAGTGGGGTCTCGCGACAAAACTGTGGATGCATCCGGACACAAAAACACATAAACAAACAAGCACACAAACAAGCACACAAAAGGTTGCACCCAAAAGAAAAGAAATACCGCTTCCCTCAAACAAGTGGTGAAAGAAGCACCGGTTTAGAACTCAGGGCAAGTGACAACGTTCCCAAGCTAGCAATACAAACCAAAATGGACAAAACCCTAATAGTATGACGACAAAGCAATAAGAACGTTGTTAACTTACCTCGGTTCCTCCTAACCTTCTAAGAACGTACTACGGGACGATCGGCGGGATGGAAAAAGGATGAACCACGGTGTTAGTCGACACTGTAGGTAAGTGAGACCCCGCCCCCTTTAGCAAGGAGTCAAGAGGGTCGTCCCATGCCCGAAACCGCGTAACTAATCCAAGTAAAAAGGTGGAAATATTTGCAAAGTGAGGGAAGACCGACCTTTGCCGCTATCATCCTTCCTAGGGACTCGGTCCTTTGGTAGGATCTTCACGGCAAAAGTCGGAAGAAGGCTTATTTTTGTGAGACGATTTTCTTTTGGCATTTTCTTCTTCTTTTGCATTTTTGCTTTGTTTTGCCATGCTATTTCTTTTTCTTCTTTTCTATTTTCTTTTTGGCTTTTGTGCCTTTTCTTTTTCTTCAATCTTTTCTTTCTTTCATTTTCTTTTCTTTTCCCTTTTTGGCTTGATTTGGCTTTTTGGTATTTCTTTGTGTAACACGAAAGAGAGAACTTAACAAATTGTAATTTTATTTGGTGGATATGTGTAGGAGGTAGGTGAATGGGTAAGTCGGGGGGTCGCGATTTCCCTTCAAACCCACAAAAAGGGGAGAACTTGGACTAATCAAACAATTCCAAACACGGTCACCTAGGGAACGGGACTCGGCAACCAAGGCCTTTTCACACCGTGGGTGGTCAAAATGGTCAAAATGCAAATCCCGTAGTAAATCCCTAGTAAGCTAGGTGGACTCAAGGTAAGAAACAAACGAAATCATTGATTTAGGGTCATTCTACTAGGCTAAAGTCCAAGACTCGATTTATACCACTAGGAAGGGAAGGTAAACACTCGCACACTAGCCTCTAAACCGGGTTTTCGAAAACCATTTTACACACAAGACAAAACTACACACACAAAACAAAGACACGACAAAGAACGAAAGAAAAAGAAGCAAAAGCAACAAAACAAAATGAACACATAACCAACACAAACACCACCTCAAGCTTCCAAACAAGCCATCAAATCGACCACAAGCATTACAAAGCTCCACCCGAGCACACCACATCACAAACCTTCTCCAAACTTCACAAGAAATAAAGAGGGAAAAGGGATAGAAGATGTTACCGGATGTCTTGAAAGCTCTCCAAAACTAACGGTGATTCAAGCAACCTATAAGGAAAAGGGAGGCAAAACACACACAACGAAACAAATATACGACACAACGACACAAAAGTAAAACACACAAAAGAAAATCTTTTTGATTTTTGTGAAAAAATTTCAAATTTTTCGGATTTTTAGAGATTTTTAGAAAAACTACAAAAACAAGACTAACTATGATAGAATATCGCTCCCCCACACTTAAGCCGAGCAATGTCCTCATGCTCGACCGTAGTGCATGGGAGCACAAGACAAAAGAAACTACCAAAATAAAGCTAAAAAACGAAAAGTGGAGAAAAGGGTAGAAAGCGTCCGGCCGGGGTGTAGTCAAGTCACCATGGGCCGAGACCAGAAAAGATATGGATGGTGGAAGAAAATAAAAAGAAAGAAATAAAAGGAAATGGGAGGGGAGGACTAGGTGTAATCAAGTCACCTAGCCCGGATTCCGCCCAAATCCGACTAATTCCTACAAAAGGGTGAAAATCTTGTAAAATTTGGATTTTGAAATGACTCTCGATGTAGTCACGTCATCGAGAGTCGGGGGCAACAAATACCAAGGCCCCGAGGGCCACCATGACACAAATGATATAAGGTAAAGGGAATAAACAAATGAAGACAAGCTATATAAAAAAAATGGAAAAGAGAGGATAGTTGCCATACCATACGGTTAGCAACTCACTCGCTCCATCGTCTCATAAATCAATATCGGCATGTAGCTAGTCGTCGTTATTCCTTCCCAATCGCGATACGGTTCCATGGTTGGAGCACGAAGGTATAGTGAGGTGGGTTTTGATGTGAAAGTCGGTTTAAAGTTAAGAGAAAGTGAGGTGAAAATGTGTATGTGAGGTGTAGGGGTCATATAATGAGAGTAAGGACATGTAGGGAGGTTGGGAGGGGGTATAAAGTGGCCTGGTTGGGTGGGCTCAAACGACAAAGAAAAGGCCAAAGGAGGACAGGGGGTCCATCCCGGTCGGGATGCCCTGCTCGTCCCGGTCGGGAAGGCTTCGTCCCGGACGGGATGGCACTCCAGTAGCCCCAACTTTTGTCACACTCATCCCGGACGGGATGACATCCTTCCCGGTCGGGATGACCTCTTCTCGGCCGGGAAGAGTCTCCTAACCCTCTATAGCTCCCAAAAGTTCATTCCAAGCTTCGAAAACCGACTCCCCTTCACACAATCCAAGCTCAAACAATGACCAATCCTCGCTAGGAATCACCTTCACTACACCTATCGAACAAAACTCACATACACATCAAATTCCCTCCCCCACATCGCTCATCAATAATCCAAATAATCAAGAAATTCACAAAACCAAACAAACTACAAGAGAAAGAGATATATACAAAGAGACGGTTCTTGTGGAACTCCGTCAAACCAAAGGTGATGCATTCTTCAATCTTTTTCTTCAACAACAATGAATAGTTCCATCTCCATCAAGGGCGCGAAGAAACAAGTCGAAGGCCCTAGCAAAGTCTTCAATCAAGCTAGTAATATAAGCATCCAAATTCCAAGGCTCTTCATGACCTTGTCTTGACGTTCCCGGGGCATCCCGATCTACTAAGTTCAATGGCTTGAACTTGTACTTTTGATCCTTCGGTATATACCCAAACGTCCATCTATCCTCATGTGGCCCCAAGGGAGGCTCATCTTCCATCTTACCCTTCAACTTGTCATCAAGCCCATGATGTGGGCACTCATCCACTCCAATCTCGGAGTCATCATCCTCAAGTTCACAAGAGTTCTTCTTCAAGCTTTGCCCCGACTCTCCCCCTAGATCAATGTCCTTCGCGGCTTGGATCATATTGCATGACTCATCGTTGGTGGGCGAAGTGTTACCTTGGAGGTCAAACACTAGCTTCTCTTCGCCTAACTCGAAGGTGATCCTACCATTCTTCACATCGATCATAGCACCGGCAGTGTGTAGAAATGGGCGCCCAAGGATAATGGGAGTTTTGGCATCTTCTGGCATATCGAGCACGATGAAATCGACCGGAATGAAGAACTTCCCGATCCGTACCGGCACGTCCTCTAGCATCCCCAATGGTCGATTGAGTGAACTATCGGCCATTTGGAGTGTAATGGAAGTACTTTTAAGCTTCTTCATCCCAAGTCGGCAACAAATAGAATAAGGAATGATGCTCACACTCGCACCCAAATCACATAATGCTCTTTCGATCTTGTAGTGGCCTATGGTGCAAGGGATCGAGAATCTACCCGGATCCTTCAACTTTGGAAGCGTAGAACCTTGAATGAGCTCGCTCACCACCCTTGTGAACGCAATGCTCTCTTCCTTTTCGATGGATCTCTTCCTAGCCAAGATTTCTTTCATAAATTTTCCATATGCCGGGATTTGGGTAAGTAGCTCGGTGAATGGGACACTAACATCCAATTTCTTCACAATGTTAAGGAACTTTTCATATTGAGAATCTACCTTGGTCTTCTTTTGCCTTGTTGGGAAAGGCAACTTGATATGGAACTTATTTGGCTCAATCGGGGTAGACTCCTCAAATGACTTTCCTTTTGCCCTTGTCTTATTCTTGAAGTGGGGGAAGCTTGTCTTGTTGGGGTTTCTCAATCTCCCATAAGACTTGCTCCTCTATTGGATTTCTCAAGCTTTGGTCTTCTTGAATTGGAGACATAGCTTCTCTTGTTGGTTCTTGCTCGTTAGGGGGTGGGGGAGGGTTATAAGATGTACATCTCCTCGTGGTAATAGCATTTACATGCTCAAATTTCGGTGTTTCACCTTGAGGAGGTAATTGCCCCGGTTGCCTTGAAGAGCTACCCGAAGCAAGTTGAGCTATTCGGGTTTCAAGCATCTTCGTATGAGCATCTCTCGCCATGTTGTCCCATTGAATAAAAGCATAGAACTCTTGTTGGTTTTTTGACATCTCCATTTGACCCATTTGCATCTCCAACATAGATTTTTGAATGTCGAAATCACGAGTTGGAGATTGTGGATTGTGCGGAGTATTGGTGAGGGCTAATGGAGAACCGTAATCATGAATAGGAGATCGGCTCCTAGACTTGCTTTCTTGACGGTTAGCTTGAGTTGCTTGTTGTTGATGGTTCCCTTGGAACCCATGAGAATTGCCTTGATTAAGGTCATTGTTGTGGTTTTGTTGTCTTTGGAAGTTTTGGTTTCCTTGGAAACTACCTTGATTGAAGTTCCCTTGTTGGAACCCTTGATTGTTGTTGTGGAAGGTACTTTGGTTATTTTGCTTGAAGTTGTTGAAGGGTCTTGGGTTACCTTGATAACCTTGGTAACCTTGATTGTTGTCCCTTAAGGGAGGTGGAACATAGGGACGAGGTTGCATAGCTTGTTGTTGAGGGACTTGATTGGAAGCTTGGTATTGATTGGAATAGGAAGCACCTTGCTTGAACGCTTGAAAGGCGTTCACGTGCTCAATACTCCCTTGACAATGCATAGGATCATGACCAACGATTCCACAAGTATCACACATCTCATAATAAGGCAAAGGAGGTGCAAATCCCAAAGCATTCACTTCTTGAATTGAGTGTTGATGGGAGGAACTAACGCTTTGAACTTGATTGAGGTGGCCTTGGAGCTTCTTATCAATGGTCTCCATGTGTGTTTTCAATTGAGCTCCAAGGTCAATGCTTAATTGAGTAATATCATCAACCTCGTGCCTACCTCCCCGATTTGTCTTCCTAGGCCTTGAATATTGAGAATTATGAACCGCCATCTCCTCGATTCTTGCCCATGTTTGGTCATCATCGACCTCGGTGAACCTACCATTGGAGCCCATATTGAGTATAGTTCTTGAGTCCTCATAAAGACCGTTCCAAAATTGTTGGACTAAGAACCATTGTGAAAGTCCATGATGGGGGCATGATCTCACCAAAGATTTAAACCTCTCCCAAGCTTCATAAAGGCTCTCTTCATCCCGTTGTTGGAAATCGGTGATAGAGGCCCTAAGCAAATTAGTCTTTTCCGGAGAGTAGAATGTTTGGTAGAATGCCAATGCAAGCTTTTTCCAAGTGTCGATGCCCATGGTTGCCCTATCGAGACTCTTGATCCATTGCTTTGCTTTTCCAATTAATGAGAATGGAAATAATACCCATCGGATTTGATCTTGTGTAACCCCGGGTTGAGAGATAGCGTCGCAATAATCGGAGAAAGTCTCCATGTGGTGGTGCGGGTCTTCAGTGGGCAAACCACTGAACTGATTCCTTTCCACAAGTTGGATGAAGTGAGTCTTGGCCATAAAATTTCCGGCATAAGCGGCCGGTAGAGCATTTGGTCCCGGCAAGACATCTTCCGTAAATGTAGAGTGGGATGAAAACTTCGGCATTATTGCATATGCGGGAGAAGATGGTGTAGACGGAGTTGAAGTAGATGTAGAGGGGGAACTAGGACTAGAATCTCCAAATGGGTTGGTGAAACTCCCTTCGGCCGTCTCTCGAAATGCTTCCTCAAAATCGTTTCATTGAGCTTGCTCTTGATGAGTATTGCTTGCGCTTGGTTGAGAGATCCTAACCCGGTTAATCGTCCGTTGGCGAAAGGCTCGAAAAAGCCTTTCCGGCTCTGGATTAAAGAGAAAGAATTCCCTCCCCGCCTAGGCATACACTACGCACTAGAACAAACGTGAGAACACCTAGTGCTTTATGAGCACTAGGTAACGACAATAAATAAGCACAATCGAAAGACAAAGAGAAAAGAAGGAAATAAAACTAAGGAAACAAGAAAAATCTAGAGAATATGCACAAGAGATGATAGAAGAGCACAAAGAAGGGTAACTAAGTCTAGCTACAAGCAAACTAAGTCTAAACAATGCACCGTCCCCGGCAACGGCGCCAAATTGATGGTGGGAATTTGTCACGTCCCCACCGCCAAATAATATAACCGGATAGCACCTAACGGTAGTTAGGGTAAGTGTGGATCGTATCCACGGAGACGGTGTTGCAAAGTTTAGACTAGGTCGGCCTTAAACGAGACTATGCTACCAAACAAACACAAAGGAAGCGATAATTAGTAAACTATGGTGGTGGAAGAGGTAAAGCTAGGCTAACAATGAACTAGACTAATACAATGCTAAAACAGAATAACTAAGGATCAAACTAACTAGCAAACTAAAGAAATGATGACTAACTAATAAGATGAAATCAAATATGGAAAGAAGCGGATTAGGTCGGGTTCATAAGTGTAGTAGGATGACTAGGGTAATCAAGGGTGTAGGTGTCTCCTAGTTGCTAGAGTCGGTCCGGGCTCTCGCTACTTAGACCGATGTCAAGGTGGGTTCGCGTTTGATGGCGTCTAAACCCTAGTCCACATTATATGTATAATGACTATTCTCAACATGATCACAAAATAGACACACAATGAGAAGATGAACACAAGTCTGGGAAGCATTGGCCACTACTACTCACACAAGCAAATCAACAAACACATAGAGTGCCCATTATGTGACTAACAACAAAGATTCACCCTTTACCCCTAATCAAACCCTAATCACCCATATTCTACCCTTAATTCCCCTACTAACCCACAAGAAGACTACTCACTCATTATCAATGATAAACTAACAACAATAAGAGAAAACAACATCATAACCCTAACATCCATTATCAAGAACAATATGAACAATAACAAGGAACACTAAGTAAAGATTCAAACTTGAATAAATAAACAAGAACAAGAGTAAAGAAGATTATACCAACAACAAGAGGAAGAAAAAGATGCAAACTTGCATTAATAAGAAACCCAAATAATCTCCAAGGTTGTCAATCTTGGATGAGTCTTCAAGAATCTTCTCAATACAAGAACTAATTACAACTAGATTAAACTAGGATTAACTCAGGATTAACTAAAGATTAAGAGAGAGTAATTAGGGTTTAAAAACCTTAAAAGAGGCCTAAAAACAATCTAGGGTAAGGTAGAGTAAGGTAAGGTGCATAAACAATACAAGAGGGAAGTATTTATAGGGTTACAAGAATGAAGGAGGAAGAAAAGAAGAGTTGCGGGTTACAGCACCCTGGTCCCGACCGGGAAGGATCGGTTCCGACCGGGAAGGTCTGGTCCCGACCGGGACGGACCCAAAACAGGAGACCCCTCAATTGTGCACTTCATCCGGACGGGATGAGGCCATACCCGTCGGGGATGAGTCTTGTAGGCCCCCAATATGATCTTTAAGGTTCCCCCTTGCTTCACATGGACTTCTCATCGATTCTCGGGACTCGGGTTCGGGTCTCGGAGGCTCGGGATTGGGTCCCAAGGTCTCGGGGTCGAATCCAAGGCATCGAGTGATCGTTTCTCCGCTTCGTTGGCTCCGAAAAGTGTATGTATTGAGTCGGAATCGCTCCAACTCGTCATGAATGGTCTCGGGAACCTGAAACGAGCTAGAGGAGGCATAAGTAGCCCATGAACCGCTCCCAAGGAGCGATTCCACAAGGAAAAAGGGACCAAAACACAGCAATTTAGGCACTACAAACTACACTTATCACCGGGAAGGCCCCAGTTCAGCCCGTGTTTCATTTTTCTGCCTCCCTTATTCTTGTAACCTATATATACCCCCCTCTTGTATTGTTTGAACACCATTCATTATCCTACATTACTCCACTAAACCCTAGACTACTTTAGGTTAGATTACTTTAGATTAGTGTAGATTAGCCTTAATTACTCCTTAATCATTAGTTTAATCCTAGTTTCATCTTTTTATTATTGAAGACTTTTTGGGTTGATCTACTCTATTGACAACATTGGAGATCTTCCTTTGGGTTTATTTATGCAAAGATTCAATCTTTGTTCATCTTCTTGTGTTGGTATAATTCTTCTTCTCCTTAATCTCTTCTATTTAGTTTTCATTTGTGTTTATGTTTAGTAATCTTCAATACTCCATTGTGAATGTTTGTGCTTGTGCTTGTTTCATTATGGGTGTTGGGTTTACTATCTTGAACATGAGTGAGTAGTCCTCTTGCTAGGATTAGTAGGGGGATTGGGTGTCTTAATGGGTGATTAAGGGTTTGTTTAAGATGCTGGTGGAAGTTTTGGTTGCTTCTTAGTTGTATGCATATAACATGTTTGATGACATGCTTGAATGACTTGTAGTTGCAAATGCATGTTTTATTGCCTTCTTCTTGCGGTCTTGTATGTTGTTAGGATGGGTTCTTGCGCGAGAGCGAGGAGCCTCTAGGTCGGTTTAAGTAGCGAGTGCCCGGACTATGCCTAGATAACTCGACTACCCCTTCACCTTTGCTCTTCCTTGATCATTTCATCACCCTTGAACCCGACCTAATCCTAGTTCTTTCCTTATTGTTTTCTTCTTCTTAGCTATTATTCCTCTAGTTAGTTGGATCCTTTAGCTTTAGTTGTCACACTTAGCTTACTCTTAGTCTTAGTTTTCTCCCCCTTCTTAATTTTAGCTTAGTTTAGCTTGTTGACCTAGTCAAGTCCTTAAATTAGGTAGACCTTTGTCTAGACACCTCTTTACCGTCCCCGTGGATTCGACCCGACTTACCCTAGCTACCCGTTAGGTTTAATTAGCCCTATTTGTTGGTGGGACCCACGGCAAGTCTCACCATCAATAGTTTCAATGAGTATTTATAAAAACCTGTGTTGAGTTAATGACACACATTTACAACACTTCATCTAACCTGAATAATATGTTTACTGAGTTTTGGTTCCTAAACAAATATGCTTGCTAACCTTGTCGAGATAATGTCAGAACAGCTTAAAACACCTTCGTTAACAGGAATAATGTGTTACTGAATTGTTTCACCTGTTTACAATGTTTTTTTCACAAAAGTTTGAAAAAAACTCACATTTACGTTAAGTCTACTTCTTCACTGCAAAATTTCGGTATTTAAACCAAGTACTTCAACTACTTGCTAGTGGTCACATTTCCATTACACACCTTACTTAGAGATTAAATTATCATTGGGAATTTTTACCAAGATCACTTTGAAGTGTTTGGATAATGTTGAACTTGATTTGCACGAAAATATGATTTGAAATAACTCGTTTTATCAATCGAAACTTCTTCAAAGTACAAATTTGTCAATGCAAGAATATGATTCTGCAAATCACTATTGTGTTTGGCATTTGAAAATGGTTTTAACTGGAAAGTTGTACAAGACCGTCTTGAGAGTCTAAGACCACTAGTTTCACATTGTTTTGAGTTATAATGATTTAATTACAATTTTTTTCTATCATGACGACAATATCCTAAAAACGTGTCTAAGTCCATTGAATGGTCGTAGTTTTGTCTTGTTCAAGTGAATACACTAATTTGAAATGTTTACCTTATCGTATGAAGCTATTGAGTTAGACTTATAGGTTAATGATGAATTCAGAGTAAATTCGGGTTATGAGAGGTCATACTTGTTCATGTTGCATAATTCCCTTAACGTGAATCTTATGGATTAAATGTGCTATTGTTTGATAAATCTGTCATGGTCATGAGTCACTTATGTGATAAACAACATCGACGCACGTATCCAATACATGTAGTAATTTCCATGAGAAGTCAGGAAAGGTCGAGTCGTTAAACTACGAACTGAGTTTTGTAAACCAGTCAAATGTTATTCTTATTAATTGCTATTGTATATCTGTGATGAGTTTTGTCTTAATTATCAGTCAATGAGTAACATATGCTGAGATGAATGATGTCTACGGGATGAGGGTTAGTCCTAAGTCGTATGTCAGTGTCTAAATGTAAAACTTATGTGAACCTAAGACATAATGAACTACTTGCTTAATTATTGCAATCTGGATAAGCATATGTCACCTGTCATTTGTCTCAAATTTTGAAATTATTCACGTGGTCATCTAAAAGTGTTCAGTTGTCTTAATATTACTTGCCTAAATGATTCCCCTTAAGTATGTATACATGTGAGTCTGAACCCGTTAAAGATGCAACCGTGTCAACGCATTATCATCATATGTAGATTAGGAGTACGTGTCTTAATGATTGAAATGAGTGGTGCGACATAGTGAAGAGGTGTTATGAGGATATGGTGTCATTTAAGTTACTTGTAAGAAAGTCGTAATAATGATAGTTAACGAGTCTAATTGGATAAATAAGCGTAAGGGAATGATAACAGATATGGTGATGGTACCAAAATCTAGATTAATGAACAGTAAAGGTCAAAGAAATACATGATGAAGCATTAGTAACAAAACTGAAAGGAGACATACGTGCTTTCATGTCTGAATACTCCGAACTACAAAATCCAGTCAGACTAACTATATTATGTGAATTGAACTCTGCGTCACCAAGTTTTAAGCCCAAGAATGGCATCATTGAAACAGTTAGGGGTCCAAGGTTTATCTGTTAATACGTTGTGTGTTTTCACTTATGTTTCGAGGTCAACAAGTAGGGTTATAGTACAAGGTACTAACATCGCGATCACGAGTCCATGCAAGTAAAGTGACACATCACTAGGCGTCAGGTCGAGTGTTAATCAAACCATCGTTTTGTGGAATAATCATCTTACTTGGGTGACAGTAATGGTGTCCATGTATGTATGTCTTGGGAGGAGATTTCCCGCAAGTCTGTAAGTTACAAGTACATTATTTGTTGTCTGCCAGCAGGTGAAATGAGTCGTGACAAGTATAATGAGTAAAGGCGCAATGTACTAATAAGCGGTATGTTTTTCTGATATTATGTGAAGTATGATATATGAGTATGAGTATACAAGTAATCTGTTGGTACTTATGTTGAATCATGAGAACAGTCTAAGTAAAGATGCATTATATGGTTAGTAACAAGAGAATTTATGTTGTAAGATGTGGTCGAATGCGAAGTAGAACCCCTCGCGACAAGCTGATGGGGGAGTAAGTTAGGGCATTTGGATGAAACCCGGACTATTTTGTTAGGCATGAAGCCAAAAGAAATGGAGGTCGAGAAAAGACCAAGCGATGTTATGCGTATGAGAAATGTATTGAGAATCGTTGTAATGAAACACATGAGTTGATTATGCATATTGTCGACTTACTCACCCCTGGTCAGTGCCCAATAGTACCTTCCGTTTAAAAAGTTTACAGTGACGTACTAGGATAATTGAACAACGTGTTATATGATAAGATCGATGACTTAATTCGTTGGTATCAAGATAATGTCGTAATATACTAGATGTGTTGGGTCGAGTGAGATTGAGTTCAGTGAACTTCGGGACGAAGTTCCTCATAAGGTGGGTAGGGAAATATCATTTACCCTTGAACGATTGTCGAACATTGTTGTTGTTGTTGTTGTTGTTGTTCTTGTTGTCATCATTGTTGTCGTTGTGGGTGGCGTCTTTGTCGTTGTTGTTGCATTGTCATTATATATTATTATTATTATTACGATGGTCGTTGTGTCCCGAGAAACGGTTCTGTGAACCATGTGATGTCGTTAATGATCTCATTAGTAATATGGTAGTACAAGGGGTTAACAAGTCGTGTCGGTTCGGTTACGGGAACGTAACTTTTGTTTTAAGGAGGCTAGGATATAATAACCCAATTTTAATTGCATTGAGTAAGGGTCACATTTGACTTGTAAGGTTTTTCATTGGGTAGTTCCTTGTCGCGGTGTGTCTTGGAGCGAACTTCGGGGACGAAGTTCATTTTAAGGAGGGTAGATAGTAATACCCGCCATATATTACGAGTACTTCTTATCTAATTCAAGTCTCGTTAAAGGGGTAGTAGAATATATATAGTTAACCCAATTCTTTGAACCATTTCTTATACCCGTCTTTTTTAAAACCAAGTGAGGGTGACTAGTAGTTACGTATTTGGATGGACCAAACAGAGTTAAACCGTCACCGAGTCCAACTTATAAAACCCAATTCTTTGCCTTCCTTGCTTCTCGCCTCCAGTCTGCCGAGTTACAAGCTAAGCTGCTTCGTCCCTCCGAGATCGGCTCTCCAGGATTTGCCTTTAAGTCTGCCTTGAGTGGGTTTGTTGAGGCTACCGGTTCTGACTTCTTGGGTAACCCCTCTGAGATCGATGCCCCAAAACTTATGAAGAAATTGGCAGATATATATTTCACGAGGGTTGCTTCAGCGGCAGAATCTGTTTTCTCCTTGACTCCTCGACAGGTTGCCCTGTGGAAATCTCAGCAGGGGGACCATTCTTCTGACTGGTTGAGGGCTGTCCCTATTACTGGGCTTGGGCAAACCATGAACGGTCGGACATATCGCAGTGTGCTTAGTTACCGCCTGGGAGTCCCTTTGTTTCCGCTATCCGAGACTTTCTCTTCCTGCTCCAGGGCCCTCAGAGAGGATATTTTTGGGGATCACGCGGTTTCCTGTGCTGGTACTGTGGGGATTAAACATCGTCATAACCTTGTCGGTGACACACTGTTGGATATTTGCTTTCGGACGGGGATCTCTGCAGGCAAGGAGGTGGAGATTGGCCTCTGCTATGATGATGACAAGCCCTTGCGACCTGCCGATCTTCTGCTCTACTCGTGGGACAGGGGGCGCGATGTTTGTGTTGATCTGACCGGGTCCTCTCCTTTGACCCAGTCCGGCTTGACTTCTTTTGAGCCCGGACGGGTCATTGCTGATGCTGCTCATCGTAAGTGTGCCAAGTATCAGGCACGCTGCACGACGATTGGGTATGGTTTCCTTCCTTTCTCCTTCTCCTCTCTCGTCGAGCTCGACACGGAGGCTGTCTCTCTGCTCCAGCGGATTCGTAAATTCGCTATGTCACAGGATGCTGGAGCGCGTGCCGCAGTTCATATTTTCACTAGAATTAGTTTTGCTATTGCTAAGGGAGTGGGGGCCCAGATAGTATCTCGGCTCCCTCTAGCTTCTCGTAATTTGTTCTGGTGTTAAAGCAAGTTCCGTTTTTAAAAAAAAATAATGATGATGATGATGATAATAATAATAATAATAATAGTAATAGTAATAATAATAATAATAATAATAATAATAATAATAGTATCTCGCCTTCCCTCTAACTTCTTGTAATTTGTTCTGGTGTTAGAAAATTCATTTCTTTTTTAAAAAAAATAAAAATAATAATAATAATAACGATGATGATGATTTTAATAATGATTTTGATGATGATGATGATGATAATAATAATAAAACGCTAGGTGAGAGAAAGCTTTCTCTCTCAAGAAATTCTCGGAAAATTCTGTTAAGCTGTAACTACTTTTCTGCGCTTGACGCCATGGCTATTGCACCTAACAAACCTTGAGGTCGTGGGAGGCCATCTAAGGCTTCCAAATCATCTGGAGATGGAGCTAATTCTCTTACTTCGTTGAATGATGAAGAACAGCGAGCCACTTTTCAAATCAAACTTCGCTCGAAAATGGCGGGAACTCCAGAAAATCTCTCTAATCCTCTTAAACTCTCCGCAATGGCAGATATTCGTTCGGATGATGTTGCTCAGGAATCTCCTGTGCGAGGTATTACTCTTTTGAATGATTTTATCTCCAATGCCCTTAATATGAGTTCGCGGTCGAAACAAAATCAAGAAAGTCACCATGATGTCTTGATTTCTGATTCTGAGTTTGATAAATCAATGTTGAATCAGTCTGATGTGCTTTCTGAATCATTGATTGCTGATCCTCCTGTTGATTTGAAAACCCCCAATTGTGATCCATCGGAGCCTATGCATAAACAGTGGTCAGAGGTTGCTAAGAATCATGGTAAGGCTTGTATGGATCTGTACTATGATGAATCATGTGCTAATGCCACTGAAATCACTCTTGACCTTAAGGATTTTGAAGAAGCTCTAGGAAAATGGTCACTCACTCTAATGTGCCATGTAATTGGTACAAAACCTACCTTGCAGTGTATGAAGGATTATGTCACCAAAAACTGGGGTAAAATTGCCTTGCCTTCTGTCCCGTTGTTTAAAAAAAGGTGGAGATATTCTCTTCTCAAGATCAGTTGAATGCTGTTCTAAGGGGAGGACCATAGAAATATGGCCACTATTCTATGATACTGAAACAATGGTCACCCACTTTCTCCATGGATATGGAAAGGGTGTCTCTTGTTCCAGTCTGGGTCCTCTTTCATGACCTGGATCCCGTACTCTGGACTGATTCAGTTAAGAGTAAATTGGCTAGCAAGGTTGAAAGGTCGTTATTTGCTGACCTCACTACTACTTGTCAGGCTAGAGTCTCTTTTGCTAGAGTCCTTGTTGAGATTGATGTCTCTATGGATCTCCCTGAGTCTATATCTATCTATGCCCCTTTGCTTGGTCACTTTACACAACTCATTGAGTATGAATGGGTTCCCTATTATTGTAAAGAATGTGGGAAACTTGGGCATCTTCAAGATACTTGTAAGAAGAGAAAAAAGCAGGTTGCTCTAGCTAAGGTGAAACAAATTTATGTTCCTGTCAAGCCTGGAGCAGGGAAGGTGTCAGATGGTTCCTCAAATGATATTCAAGTTGGGAAGGAACAGCAGGCTAGAGGAGTAGTAGAGTCACCCCTGGACTCTTCTCCATCACCTGTATCTTCTGTTGTGCAGGAGAATAAGGTTTCTGCTTTCCTTGAACAAATAAATAAAAAAGGCTATAAGACTCCGGCTAATCATTCCTTAATTAGAGCAAGAACTCAGGGAATTAGCACGGCTAACAGTTTTGTGGAGAAGCTGGAAACTAATGCTAACCCCCCGGTTGACACACAGGAAGATAAGGGTTCTGAAATACATGAAGTACGTGGGAATCAGCAGCTGCATACTGCTAGTATAGAGGTAGTTTCGCCCCTCATCCCTCCTGATAAATGATCATTTCTTCATGGAATGTGAGAGGCGGTAATGATCCTTTAAAGCAGACTGACATTGCAAAATTTCTGAGGATCAATAGAATAGATGTCTTTGGTATCCTGGAAACAAGAATTAAAAAGCATAAAGCTAAGTCTGTTGTTTCTAAACATTTTCAAGGTTATCAGGTGACTCATAACTACAATAGGAATTCTAAGGGAAGGATTTGGGTTGTTTGGAAGACCTTTACTGTTTCTGTCAATATACTTGTTGCAGATGCTCAATTTATGCATTGCAGGGTTCTACATTTTGCTACTAATACTACATTGGAGGTAACTTTTGTTTATGGGAGCAATGATGCCAATGTCAGGAAACTACTTTGGGATGGTTTACTTCCCATCAGTCATACTTCTCAACCGCGGACGGTGCTTTGTGACTTTAATGTGATAAGGCATGATAATGAAAAAATTAGTGGCACTCCACCTGTTCTTTCTGAGATGATGGATTTTAGTAAAGCTATCAGTAATTGTTATCTCACTGAGCTCCCTTGTTCTGGTTGCCATTTTACCTGGACCAACAAGCAGGATGCTCAGTCCAGGGTGTGGTCAAGACTGGATCGAGCATTGTTTAATTACGCTTGGATGGCGGATTTCTCAAATTCTTCAGTTTCTTGTCTTCCCCCTGGAATTTTGGATCACTCCTCTATTCTTTTAACTGTTTTTAAGGAGGATTCCCACCAAGCTCGTTTCAGTTATCTTACCTGTTGGGCTAGTCATCCCAATTTCATGAATATTGTCTCGGAGGCTTGGGGCAATAGATCTGTAGGCACACTCTCTTACATCCTTTTTGAAAAACTAAAGTTTGTGAAAAAGGGACTAACTGAGATGCATAGGTCCACTTATTCTGACATATCTGCTAGGGTTCATACAACAGAATCTGCGTTACAGAATTGGCAAAGGCAGATGCAGTTACAGCCCCTCTCTACTCACTTATTGGAGGGTGAGGAAAAACTGTTGCAGATTTATAAGGAACTTTGGAGTGCAGAATTAAGTATTCTCCAACAGAAAGCGAAAGTTGATGGGATCAATCTCAATGATTGTTCCACCAAGTTTTTTCACGCCATAATTCAAGAAAGGAAAGCTACCCAATTCATTGGTTATATATCTGATAGGCATGGTGTGGTGCATACTGGATCAGCAAGGGTTGGTGCAGCTTTTGTTGATTACTATAATTCACTATTAGGTTCTTCTGTTGATGTCCTGAATCTGGACAAGAGTTTCATTGATCGTGGTGCTACCATTCAGAATCATGAGTGGAGTGCCCTTACTGATATTCCCTCTGTGGATGAAATTAAGGATACTTTATTCATGATAGGAAGTCACAAGAGCCCCGGGCCTGACGGGTTTTCTGTTGAGTTTTTCAAGGCAACTTGGACTGTTTCAGGGAAGGATTTCTCTGAAGCTGTACTTGACTTTTTTCGGACTGGAAAAATGGGTAAACAAGGTAACACTACTCTCATCACCCTTATACCTAAAAAGGCTACTTGTGCTACAGTTATGGATTATAGGCCTATTGCCTGTTGTACTACTATATACAAGACCATCACCAAAATACTTGCAAATAGGTTGAAATTAGTTATTCCTTCAGTTATGGGCCCGGAGCAAGCGGCTTTTGTCTCAGGCAAAAATATTCATGATAATATCTCTCTATCTCAGGCACTCATCAAAGGTTATAGAAGGAAGATCCTTTCCCCTAGATGCCATATGAAAATAGACATAAGAAAAGCATTCGACTCCCTTCAATGGAGTTTTATTCAGGAAATGTTGCTCGCACTCAATTTTCCCCCACAGTTTGTAGCGTGGATTATGAGTTGTGTATCTGGTGCTTGGTACTCTTTGAAACTCAATGGTGGGATTGTAGGATTCTTTAAAGGTAAAAGCGGTATTCGACAAGGGGACCCCATTTCCCCTTACCTCTTTGTCCTTTGTATGGAAATCCTTTCTAGATACCTTCGACAACTCAAGCTGTTACCCAATGTCTCCACACATCCCAAATGTGCTAAACTTTCTCTTAATCATCTTGTTTTCGCTGATGGTCTCATGATTTTCAAGAGGGGTGATGTGCCATCTGTCCTTGCAGTAAAAGACTGACTAAATAAATTTGCTACCTATTCTGGGCTTCGGATTAATGCTGATAAATCTGACATTTACTTTGGTGGAGTGACCAGGCAGGTCAAGGGTTGTATTATTGATAAATCTGGGTTTACTATAGGGAGTTTTCCTTGTAGATACCTTGGTATGTCCCTCAATGATACCAGGAACTCCATTGAGCAATACAGTTCTCTGATTACCAAACTGGAAACTTCAGTGATGCATTGGTCTAATCAGCACCTCTCTTATGCTGGCCGAGCACAGCTTATCAATTCTGTTATTTTCGGGGTCGCAAACTACTGGTGTGCTACTACTTTACTCCCTTATGCTGTACTTAAAGCTATCAACAGAATCTGTAAAGATTTCTTTTGGTCTTCAAAAAAGATGGTATATAAAAGTTGGAATAGCATTTGTTCTCCATGGCCGGAAGGAGGATTTAATATAAAAGAACTATTGGCGTGGAATAAATCTCTTATGGCCAAATGGATTTGGCAAATTCATCCTGGCCTGTGGATCGCTTGGTTCAGGGCTTATGTTCTTCAAACTCGATCATTATGGGAACTACAATCCAGAGATGCTTTCTCTGACACAATTAGGGGGATCATTCACGTTAAAAATGAGATACTTCTGCAAGTGGGTAGTCCATAAATTGGTTTGAACCTGATTCAGACTTGGAGTAGTAGAGGGAAATTTGATACAAGAAAGACATATTCCTGGTTTCGACATAAATATCCTATCTTGGTTGGGCATAAGGCAATTAACTCTTCTGTCATTTTGCCTAAGCATAAAATAATCAGTTCTTTGGCTCTACAAGAAAGACTTCCCACAGTGGATTTTCTCCAAAGAAGAGGCTACTACTTGCCTAATAGATGCATTCTTTGTAAGAGGAGTTGTGAAAGCCATAATCACCTCTTTTTTTAGTGTATATACTCTGCTGAAGTTGCTGCACTGTCACGAGCATGGTTTAATAGAGACTGGCAATTCACGAACCTGCATTCTGCAGCTAGGCATCTCCATTTTGCACCCACTAAACTTCTTTGGCTTACTGATTGGAGGAAAGCCATTCTATCTGGTCTTGTTTACAGTATTTGGAAGGAAAGGAATTCGAGACTCTTTGTGGGTACTGAGCAGACTGCTCCTCAATCTTTTGCTGTCATACGGGTCACAGTTAGTACTAGAATGCATTACAAATACCCTCATATGTATCAATTCAGTATGTAGGAGGGGTACAGGATTCTATTTTGTCCATTGCATTTTGCAAGTCTTGATTTTTCTTGTAAGCTGTTCTCTTTTTCTACCCTATATGGATGAATAAGAGTTCTAACATTCTTACAAAATAATAATAATAATAATAATAATAATTATAATAATTATAATAATTATTATTATAATAATTATAATTATAATAATAATTATAATAATCAATAAACCGCCTAGTGAGAGAAACATTTTCTCTCTCTAGAATTCAGTTAAAAAGGCGATTTCTGCTTTCTTCTTCGCGCGCGTTAGCTATGGCTTCCTCAACTAATGTAGTGAAGCGTGGTCCTAGTCGGCCGCCGAAGAATGCTCGTCACTCCGTTCCTCCACCCAATGCCTGTCATTGTGATGATGAATTGGAGAAAAATGGCGAAGAAATGGCTTCTAAAGTTGAATTTCAGAGTACTTTGCGGCGGGTTTCTTTGAATGATGTTATTCTTAAGGTAATGTCTTCAGCTGGTAAATCTCCTTGTACTGATTCCTTTTCTAATTCTACTGAATCTAATGAGAATTCTGCTGTTAATACTGAACTTAATGCGCCTGTTCCACCTGAGGTTACTCTTACTGCTAAGCCATGGGCATAAATTGCTTCTTCTAAGCAGCAATTAGGCATGAATCTTCAGTATGTTGAGAAAGTTAGGGAAACATCTGAAATTACAATTGAAATGGGTGACTTTGAGGATGAATTGAAAAATTGGCAATTCACGTTAATGGGGAATATAATTGGGTCAAAACCTTCGTTGCAGCAGGTCATTAAATTTGTTACAGATCATTGGACTCCTTTTGCAATTCCGGTTGTTCAGTATTTTAAGCGTGGATGGTTCTCCTTCAGATTTGATTCAAAGAAAGCCATGGAGAGGGTTTTGGAGGGTGGTCCTTGGAAAATGGGAATGTACACCTTAATTCTTAAGGAATGGTCACCTTCATTTTCAGCTGAGATGGATAGGGTCACTAGTGTTCCCATTTGGGTGCTCTTCCCTGACCTTGATCCTTTCTTATGATCGAATATGGTGTTAAGCAAGCTTGCTAGCAAGATTGGAAAACCGCTTTGTGCTGATATTGCTACAACCACAAAACCTAAGCTCTCATTTGGGCGTGTTCTTGTGGAAGCTGATGTATCTAAGCCCTTGCCTGAGCAGGTTCTTATTAACACACCATATTCTCAGTTTTCATTCCACAAAATTCAATATGAATGGATACCTTTTTTCTGTAAATGTTGTGGGAAATTGGGGCACACAGTTTCTTCTTGTAAGTGGGAAAGAAAGAAAATGGAAGCTCAAAAGAAGGCTGAATCTAAAGTTGCTCAAGTTTCAGCAGAGATTAGGGCTGCAATTGATACTACAGTTACTAATGTTCAATCTAAGGAGCTAGGTGGTACCTCAGAGCTCTTGGGGGCGATGAGTAACCCAGAGGTGGGGTATAAGGACTCCTTTCCTGGTGGAAAACCCCTCAAGCAAGCTGCTGTAATGCATCAAGGATGCTCCAACGATCTGGAAGAAGATTTTCATCCTGTGTCAAAAATAAACTCTTCCTTATCTAAATCTAAGCCTGAGATATCTCGTGAACCTATGGTTCTAGTAAATAAGTTTCAGTTGTTCCAATAGTCTCATGAGCAGACTAGTGAAGGTAGATTAGGTGGTACTCAGAGTTTAGATCTGATGGAAAACTCTCTGATATGACTGCTGTAATGCACTCTAGACATCCACAAGGGCAGGAGAGCATCATTAGTGGGAAAGATAGGATCTTAAAGGTCCCTCCTGAAAAAAATTCCCATGAAGATAGCCTCCTGGAATGTTAGGGGTTTTAATAACCCCATAAAACATAGTGTGATTTTGGATTTTTTGCATACTAATAAAATTGATGCTCTTGCAATTTTTTAAACCAAAGTGAAGGAGAGTAAAGCTAATAAGATTCTGAGACGATGGTTTAATAACTGGATGGTGGTTCACAATTATGATAATCATAATAATGGAAGAATTTGGTTATTGTATAATGCTGCTACGGTCAGATTTAGTCTTCTCAGTAAGTCTGATCAGATGATTTCTGGAACTTTGCATCATTTTCAGACTAATAAAAATTTTCAAATTAGTCTTGTCTATGGCTATAATGAAGGTAAAGATAGGGAGAGTCTTTGGCAAGATCTTCATAAGTTAGCAATCTCCTCTCCTTGGGTAGTTTTCGGAGATTTTAATGTGGTTAGAAGCCCTGAGGAAACACTGGGCAATATCATCCTGATTTACAGGATATGTGGGATTTTAATTCTTGTTTGTTGAGTTGTAAGCTTGATGATCTTAATAGCTCAGGATGTGGCTTGACCTGGACAAATAAAAGAGACCCTAATGATAGAATTTGGTCTAAACTTGATAGAGTCCTAGTTAATCCCGAATGGTTGTCTTGTTATCCAATTGCTAGTGCTGTTTTCTGTGAGGCAGGCATTTCGGATCATTCCCCCATTCTAGTTGATGTTTCTCAGGAAAAGCATCTAAAGAAGAGATTTATTTTCCTAAATTCTTGGACTACTCACCCTGATTATCAAAAGGTAGTTAGTCAAGCTTGGGCAAAGAGGGTTAATGGTTCTCCTATGTTTGTTTTGTTTCAAAAACTTAGGAATGTCAAGCATGCTCTGTCCTCTCTTCATAGAGATGAGTTTTCTAATATCTCTCAGCAGGTTCGGATGGTAAAGAATGAGTTGAAAGGCTGTCAGAAAAACATTATTAGAGATCCCTTCTCTTCTACTCTTCTTATGGAAGAGAAGGAACTAATAACTAAATATTGTTATCTCAAAAATGATGAGCTTAATATGTTTTCTCAAAGGGCAAAGGTGAAACATCTTCAATTCAGTGATTGTTCATCCAAATATTTTTTTGCCAAGATAGCAGAGAGGAAAAATCAGCAGATTATTGGTGCTATTTCTGATGCCACTGGTAAACTTCAGAAGGGTTTGGATGCTGTTTCAGAGGCTTTTCAGCAGTACTATATTTCTCTTTTGGGGCAAAGTAAGATAACTTCTGGTGACATTCTTTTTCCCCTTTTTGTTCATAATGTTGACACTCTTGTTGATCTAGAGAAGTCAGTTTCTCAGGAGGAGATTAAATATGCTATTTTTAGTATGGATATCAATAGTAGCCCAGGGGTAGATGGATTTTCAGCAGGGTTTTTCAAAGCTTCTTGGAATATTGTGGAAAATGATTTCTGTAAAGCTGTATTTAGCTTCTTTAGAAGTTGTAAGATGTCCAAGCAAGCCAATTCTACTGTGGTCTCCCTCATCCCTAAGGGTAAGATTATTGGTAGTCTTGAGGTGAGTCTTGAGGGAGTCTTGTCTTAAGACTCATGTGAGTCTTACCAATAATGTTGCAAAGTCTTGAGGAAAGTCTTAAGATTTTTGGTAGTCTTGAGGAAGTCTTAAGAATTTTGGTAGTCTTGAGAAGATTATTGGTAGTCTTGAGATGAGTCTTGTCTCAAGACTTTTGTGGGGTCGTGTGGGGTCTACCAATAATATTACCAAAGTCTTAAGTTGAGTCTTGAATTTTAAAGACTCAACTTAAGACTTTTGTGGGGTCGTGACTTGTGACAAACATTTCTCGACGTACGACCCGATAAATTACGCTCATTGCTTTCAATTGGTTTAAGGCCCTGTTCTCTTGAACTTGTATTCAGACAGTTTCAGTTCAGTTCAAACACTTCCAGTTCAGTTCAAACACTTCTAGTTCAGTTCAGTTCAGACACATTCAATTCAGTTCAGTTCAGACACATTCAGTTCAGTTCAGTTCAGACACATTATTAATAATAATATTATTATTACTATTAAGTATAATAATAGTTATAATAATAATAATATTATTATTATTATTAATACTTACTCCATAATATAATAATAATATTATATTTAATAATAATAATAATAATAATAATAATAATAATAATATTAGTATTATTATTATTATTATTACTTACTCCGTAAAATTTATAATATATAAATTATTATTAATTAATTAATTAGTTTTATTATTATTGTTGTTGTTATTATAATTAATAATAATAATATTAAATACTTCACATTTATAATAATATTAATATTTAAAATATTAATAATATTATTATTATTATTAATTATTATTATTATTAATTAATATTAATTTTAATATTAAAATTAAAATTAATTAATTTATTATTCTTGTTATTCTTCTTCTTATTATTATTATAATTAATAATAATAATAATAATATTAATAATACTTAGTAATATTTATATTATTATTATTAATTAATAATAATAATAATAATAATTATCGCACGAAACCCAAAAGATCGTCTACCCGTCTTTTTGTATATCACACGAAAATAAAAAAAAAATAAAAAATAAAAAAAGTTAATTTTTTTTAATAAAACTAAATACTCAGTAATAATAATTTGTACCAAACAAGTAAATTATATTGTTTAATCACAAATTAAATCAAATTAATTAACTTTTTAACCAAAAATGGTAATGTGAGTCTGAGCAGAGTCTGACTGATAATGTATAAAATCTGAGCTGAGTCTGAGGTGAGTCTGAGGAATAAATAAATATTAAAAGTTAGTGGAAAGCTGAGCTGGCAGAGTCTTAAGACTTTGGAGAGTCTTGCTGATAATGTTACCCTAAGAAGAAGGTGTAATCCCCTAGAAATTCTAACGCAATACAATGGCGGAAACACTGTAGAAGTGAGATTATAACACACTGTAACTATGTCTTAATTAAATAAAAATGGTAACTCAATACATAAGCCATAAAATAAGAATGGCTAAAAAATAAAAATAAAAGAAAAGAAAATCCATAAATAGGGTTTTAACAATCCATAATACAGTGATCTTATTAAAACAAGCACGATCCATAACTGCTCGCTAGCCCACCCGAAGGAAAACACATATACCTGCCATGTTAAAAACATAACAGCCACAATCAGTGGGGAGCAACGTCAACGTTCTCCCAACCGTATAACAGAATTTTAAAACTGTAATTACTATTATAAAAAAATAGTAAAAATGGAAACAGTAAAACACATTATAATAAAAATAAACTTTCAGTGAAAAACTTCACGTATCAAAACAATATAATAAAAATGAGTTTTCCGAAGAAAACATAAAACATTTGCCAACCTGCAACCAAATTATATCGATAATAATAAAAATATTCAAAATGTCGTTATGGAGAGAAGTAGTGTAGACGGCTAGACTTTCACTAGGAGAGTACTAAAAACTAGCTTCGAAAACTTAGTTCAAACAAATCAAACTTCGGTCTTTAACTAGGCTACTCAACCATAATAGAGCGGCGACTTATAAATGCATGACCCTAGTTTAAGATAATGCACACCCCTCCTGGGATTACCTATCACCCAGTTCAACTAATGACGGCGACTTACTGCGAGACCTAAGCTTAAGGTCAAAATGTACAAAACTCCCGGGATACCTGTCACCCGGTTCAACAACCAATGTACCGATTCCTGAAACACTAGCCTTATAGTTGATGGCAAAACCGTAAACCCTAGAATATATTACTCTAACCTCACACTTGTCCTTATTCCATAACTCCAAAACAATGCCATTATCGATATTCAAAAGATATAATCAATATAAATAATATGAGGATAAAAGAAGTAAACATTTATATTCTAAAAGAGGAAACTTTCTATTTTAGGAAAATTTTATTTTTAGAAACTTTGCTAAAAATAGCATTATATCAAAATAGTGAAAATATTAGTTCATACTAATACCAATTTTTAGTAAACGATATAGATTTGTAAAACTAATACTCTCAGCCTTAACGGTATTAATTATTAAAGTAAGAACATTTGAGTTTATGAAGTTATTGAAATATCGTACAAGTGTATAAAATGATTAAAAATGTCTTAAAATTTTTAATAATACTAATCAGGGTGTTTTCAAAATTTACAAAGCTAAAATTCTCTAATTATTATTAGTTACGACAATACGATTACAAATAAGATTTTACGGCAAATGTCAAATTAAATCTTTTAACGTCTTTTATTTAATTAACCAACAAATATATTTAGAGTATGTTAAGGGATGATTTAACTCTTAAAGTTTCAGATTTAAATACTTTCAAAATTGCTGGAAAAATAATTCTTTTAGGTAAGACGAAGCATTTTAACGATAAATCACAATTTGTCCGAAAATCAATACTTATTAATTAAAGACTTTAATAAATAGTACAAAAATTACGTAAAATAGTTAAAATATATTTATGGACATTCTGTCCAGAAAATAAAATTTTACAGAATCCTAAAACTCGGTTTTTAAAGCGTTTTCTCGTTAATCGTCTAATCTCGACAATAACGATTAATAAAAATAGTAATTACAAAACGATTTAAGTATTAATATCCAAAATTTATTATAAAACTTAAAAATCATGATTTTCCAGAATTTACCATTTTTCCATATTTCCAAAAATTCCAGATTTAATAAATCCCGTCAAAACCGTCTTTAAAACCCGTTTTCACAATTAACGATTCCACTAATAAAACTTATCGTTCCGAACATTTATTAAGGCACTAAAAATCATAAAATTACATTTTAATATGAAATCGTCAGAATCACATTTTATCCAGATTTAATCATAGGACCAGAAATCGAGAATTTAACCAACAAACACGGTTTTAACGAAAAACGATGATTTAAAGTGATTAATTAATTCATCCACTTACAAATTCCGAAAAATTATGAAAATTTCAGAAAATTCTATTTCATCAGAAAGTTTCACCACGTCAAAAATCATATTAAAATAAAATGTTTAGGTACTAGAACTAAAAATCGGCTTTTAATCGTTTTTGTCCGTAAACGGTAATAATTCAATAATCGATAACTAAAATATCAGAAAAATACTAAATTATTAAAAATCATCAAAAATAACATTTTCCAGAATATAAACATATATTACATGTTTAGGCCGAATATTACGATTTTACAAATTAATATGACGATTTAATCGTTAATCTCGTAAAAGCGATAAAAATACCGAAACATGCAAATTTTCAACTTTTAAAAATTTTCCAGATTTTATGACATACATATATTGCCAAAATAAAACATAAAAATATATACATGCAAATACTCAATTAAAATCATGAAATACCGAGTAACATCGACGTTACCTCTACTCCAAGTCTGAATCGATTATATACTCGTCGGACTCGGGATCATCCACAAAACCTACATCACACAAAAATCATGGTAGAAAAATACCATGAGAAAAACTAAGAAAATCAATGGTAAATAACGATCGAAAACCCATCGATTATTACCTTAACGATAGGATCGGAAAGAGGATTAATTTTACGATAAAAATGAGACGATCAAGACTCGATTAGGGACAAAATTGGGCTGGAAAATATGGCTGAAACTCATGGCCAATATGAAGGAATTGAAGAGTATTTTCTTTGTTTAATGTGGTTGAATGAGAATGAATGAAAAGAAATGAATTATGTGAATTGTGTGAATGAATATGATCTTAAAAATTGATGAAAACAATGTTAGATACACTTAAAAAAAACAGCCAAAATGGATTAACAAGGGAGAGTGAAGAGTTTTGCAATTAGTCACCAAATTCATTAAGGTAATAAAAATATCTAAGGCTTTAATCACTTTATAAAATCAAATGAAAAAAAATGTGAAGATGTGTGACCATGGGTGTCATGGTCTAAAAAGGGGCCAAAAAGTGCTTCTTTTAAATGTAGGTTGACAAAAATAAGAATCGTAAAATTGTTAAAGGTATTTCAAATCAGTTCGAGTAAACCACGCGTTGGAAGATAATTATTTACGAAACTTCGTAATAAAATCATTAAAGGTCAAATATTCTTAAATAAAAATATTTCTTAGTTGGAAATATCATATAAACGTGTTTTGATATTCAGGAAAAATAAATAACTGAATTACAAGCTTAAAACGTTAGTTCGTAGAAAAATAGAACTTCACGCGCAAAAATAAATAGTTTACAATGAAAATCAAATAAATAGGTTTACAAGAATTAAAATCTTTTAAAATAAAAATAAATATTATTTGACTCAAAAAAAATAATAAGAATTCAGAAAGATGAAGGAAATAGAAGACGAAATTGACATAGAGTCATGACGGAGTCACAACAGAATAATTAACGGCACTAGGAAAATAGTGGGTGTTACAATCCTCCCCACTAAAACAAAGTTTCGTCCTCGAAACTAAGAATAAGCAGAAAGGAAACAAGATTACCCCACTCGAAAAGGTGAGGATACAAATCTAGCATAAAATTTTGCTGTAAAAGAAAATTTTACAACTTTTAAAGTGATATGAAATCAAATGCAAATATTTATTCCGAGAGGAATTGGACTAAGCTACCCCGAGTTTAAATTTTTTTTTTAATTAGTGAAATCGTAAAGTAAAGTTATTTGGTAAAATAATGAGGTCAAATAACATTTGTAAACAAACTCGAAGGAAATAGGATAACCAAAATATTTTGAAAACAAAAGTAAAATATTTTGATTAAGAAATTCGATATTATTCTTTTTTTTGATGAAACAAAATTTAGTTTGGAGAAATCAAATTTTGTAGTTAGTAAAAATCGCACCAGCCATCAAACATTTTCAATAACAGATTCAAAAGTCCACCAACAATAAAATGAAAATCAAGTTTCAGAACGTTAAAATTTTGAAAATGTTATCAAAATAATTATGAAAGTAAAAAAAAATGTTATCAAACTTGAACATTCAAAATAATTTCGACAATGTTAAAACGCTTTACAAAATAATCTTATAGAAGTTGAAGTATTTGAAAATATGAAAGTCTTCATAAAATTCATATCGTTTGAAAATAAAAAAAATTGAAATATTTTCAAAATAAATTATTAAGGCATTTTGAAACAGGACTAAGTATAAATATCGTCCAAAGATAAAACAAAAGTGAAGTATAAAGTTCTTAAATTATAATTCAAAAATGTTAAATTTCACGATATCCGAAAAGTTTAATTGCTCAAAATTTTTACAAAATGGGGAGTCTTAGAATTTGAAATTATGCTTCAAAATGTTAAAATTTCACAAAAATCAAAAAAATTTAAATTAGTCAAACTTTTCATAAAATAGGTAGTTCGAAAAAAATGGTTAACGGGTAAATAGAACAATGATAGATAATAAATTAAAATAAGAGTTTTCAAAATCGATAAAGGTCGAAGGGATTAGCAGCAGATGCGGTAACAGAATTCAATGGAAGCAGAAAAGAAGACGGAGTTGAGAGTCAGAAAGACCTCTCAAGGATTATAGAAGAAACTAACCATCTCGAGATTCCTAGCACGACTCTCATAAACACGGGTTCCTAATTGACCCATCATGATGGCCATCAACTAACGCTAAGTCCAATATCGGTACAGGGTGGTCCTACTCAATATACAACCTCCAAAATTAAGTCTTACATGCTTATATAATCTTTCAATTAGTATGGTAAGAATCCACAAATGATTTAGACTAATCCATTAATTAAGGTTCCATCGGTTATCAAAACATACCCAAACTCGTAATCACTAAGGTTCATAAATTTAAAGCTTATAAGGTCTCAACTCGAGGTGTACTTCAAATTTCTCGAGTAAGGAAGACTAAATAAAATCGACCAATTAACAATGTTCGGACACAAAATCCTCAAAGATGATCACCAACATATTTATAATACCACAAGTGCAGAAGTTGGGGAAGTACAATAAATCCTCAAACACGCTCAAACCTATAGGTAATGGCGCAAACACTCACATCTTCAAACACATCATTCGATTAATGTTTCTGAGAAGTCCATCAAATTTCTAATCGTAATGGTGCAACCACAAAATATTTAATAACTCAACGAAGCCACAATCTCGTTGGTCTAAGGTTCTGAACTATAAATCCATTAAGATGATTGACATCAAAGTGTTCCTCAAAACAACGCGATAAATCCAACCTCTAATGGCAATATGTTTCTCCTTTTCAAGGTTAACAACAATTTATCCAATTTAGATCACTCAACTCCAAAGTTCATAGGTTACAACCTTAAACAACGATAACCGATCTAATCCTTAAGAAACACGGGTAATCTATGTTAACCAAATTTTCTAACGATATTAATGAAAACCTTTGATGGTACCACAACACACAGGTTAACACTTTAACCAACACTCTATGATCCCGAATATTCACGACGCATCCATCAAATAAGCATTAGGTAGGAATCCCAAAATACTATTATTAGCTACACTTGGTTCGGTTCTAGGTTAAATTAGGTACTAGGTATCCATCAAATACGATATACTCTTACTACCCCAAAATATATTCAACTCTAAGTCCTCCAAATAATCAAGTAACCTATAACCCAAGGTTTAGTGCCTAAAGTATCAACCTAATTCCATTAATTGACAATTTATCATTCAAATCGATCCTCAAAAGCTTACTAAGATAGATAACAAGGTATAACTCACAACCCTCAAGCCATAGGTAATAAGGGTTTACTAAACCTCAAACATCTATATCCTTTCACGGGGTTCACTGAGACGGAAATCGGTCTAGCCAAAGAATCTCAAGAGAAAGATGGTAGAGTAGAAGAATATAACAAGGATTCATCAAGCGGATGAAGAAGAGAATATAAAAGAGAAGAATGAGAAGAAGTAGAGGAAGGAAGAAAAGAGTTGATGACCCTATATTACTAAGTTCTGGAACCAGAGGATAATCTTCGGGCCTCCAGAGTTCACGAGGGATCCAAATGGATTACTTGATCTTCTTCTAGAGGAACGAGCACACAAGTCTTGGGTCGCTCCATCTGGATCTACTACGACATCATGGAACAGGAATCTACTCTTAATCATCTTGCCTGTAGCTTTAGTAAACTGAACCGGAGCTAAAAGTCACCATCGACATCTTTCTTGGAGCACCAAGTTGTCCACTCGAGTCAGCAGGCGTTGAAAGTTCTAAGACGGTCTTGTCCCGATCTGGAGAAGCATCCTATCAACATCTTGTTCATTCGTCTTCTTCCAACAAAAGCAACAAATATTCAATGCTAATCATTGAGTTCAGAAACAGATAATCTTAACAGTTAAGTCCTTATCTGTTTCTACCCATTTCTAACAATATTTTTTTATTTACTGTTTAAATATTTTACTGGTATTTTCCCTAATTTCAGGTGTAAGCGTCGGGAGCAGTGATGCTCTGATACCAACTGTAATCCCCTAGAAATTCTAACGCAATACAGTGGCGGAAACACCGTAGAAGTGGGATTATAACACACTGTAGCTATGTCTTAATTAAATAAAAATAGTAAGTCAATACATAAGCCATAAAATAAGAATGACTACAAAATAAAAATAAAATAAAATAGAATCCATAAATAGGGTTTTAACAATCCATAATACAGTGATATTATTAAAACAAGCAGGATCCATAACTGCTCGCTAGCCCACCCGAAGGAAAACACATATACCTGCCATGTTAAAAACATAACAGCCACAATCAGTGAGGAGCAACGTCAACGTTCTCCCAGCGGTATAACAGGATTTTAAAACTGTAATTACTATTATAGAAAAATAGTAAAAATGGAAAACAGTAAAACACATTATAATAAAAATAAACTTTCAGTGAAAAACTTCACGTATCAAAACAATATAATAAAAATGAGTTTTCCGAAGAAAACATAAAACATTTGCCAACCTGCAATCAAATTATATCGATAATAATAAAAATATTCAAAATGGCGTTATGGATAGAAGTAGTGTAAACGGCAAGACTTTCACTAGGAGAGTACTAAAAACTAGCTTCGAGAACTTAGTTCAAACAAATCAAACTTCGGTCTCTAACTAGGCTACTCAACCATAATAGAGCGGCGACTTATAAATGCGTGGCCCTAGTTTAAGATAATGCACACCCCTCCTGGGATTACCTGTCACCCAGTTCAACTAATGATGGCGACTTACTGCGAGACCTAAGCTTAAGGTCAAAATGTACAAAACTCCCGGGATACCTGTCACCCGGTTCAACAACCAATGTACCGATTCCTGAAACACTAGCCTTATAGTTGATGGCAAAACCGTAAACCCTAGAATATATTACTCTAACCTCACACTTGTCCTTATTCCATAACTCCAAAACAATGCCATTATCGATATTCAAAAGATATAATCAATATAAATAATATGAGGATAAAAGAAGTAAACATTTATATTCTAAAAGAGGAAACTTTCTATTTTAGGAAAATTTTATTTTTAGAAACTTTGCTAAAAATAGCATTATATCAAAATAGTGAAAATATTAGTTCATACTAATACCAATTTTTAGTAAACGATATAGATTTGTAAAACTAATACTCTCAGCCTTAACGGTATTAATTATTAAAGTAAGAACATTTGAGTTTATGAAGTTATTGAAATATCGTACAAGTGTATAAAATGATTAAAAATGTCTTAAAATTTTTAATAATACTAATCAGGGTGTTTTCAAAATTTACAAAGCTAAAATTCTCTAATTATTATTAGTTACGACAATACGATTACAAATAAGATTTTACGGCAAATGTCAAATTAAATCTTTTAACGTCTTTTATTTAATTAACCAACAAATATATTTAGAGTATGTTAAGGGATGATTTAACTCTTAAAGTTTCAGATTTAAATACTTTCAAAATTGCTGGAAAAATAATTCTTTTAGGTAAGACGAAGCATTTTAACGATAAATCACAATTTGTCCGAAAATCAATACTTATTAATTAAAGACTTTAATAAATAGTACAAAAATTACGTAAAATAGTTAAAATATATTTATGGACATTCTGTCCAGAAAATAAAATTTTACAGAATCCTAAAACTTGGTTTTTAAAGCGTTTTCTCGTTAATCGTCTAATCTCGACAATAACGATTAATAAAAATAGTAATTACAAAACGATTTAAGTATTAATATCCAAAATTTATTATAAAACTTAAAAATCATGATTTTCCAGAATTTACCATTTTTCCATATTTCCAAAAATTCCAGATTTAATAAATCCCGTCAAAACCGTCTTTAAAACCCGTTTTCACAATTAACGATTCCACTAATAAAACTTATCGTTCCGAACATTTATTAAGGCACTAAAAATCATAAAATTACATTTTAATATGAAATCGTCAGAATCACATTTTATCCAGATTTAATCATAGGACCAGAAATCGAGAATTTAACCGACAAACACGGTTTTAACGAAAAACGATGATTTAAAGTGATTAATTAATTCATCCACTTACAAATTCCGAAAAATTATGAAAATTTCAGAAAATTCTATTTCATCAGAAAGTTTCGCCACGTCAAAAATCATACTAAAATAAAATGTTTAGGTACTAGAACTAAAAATCGGCTTTTAATCGTTTTTTTCCGTAAACGGTAATAATTCAATAATTGATAACTAAAATATCAGAAAAATACTAAATTATTAAAAATCATCAAAAATAACATTTTCCAGAATATAAACATATATTACATGTTTAGGCCGAATATTACGATTTTACAAATTAATATGACGATTTAATCGTTAATCTCGTAAAAGCGATAAAAATACCGAAACATGCAAATTTTCAACTTTTAAAAATTTTCCATATTTTCTGACATACATATATTTCCAAAATAAAATATAAAAATATATACATGCAAATACTCAATTAAAATCATGAAATACCGAGTAACCTCTACTCCAAGTCTGAATCGATTATATACTCGTCGGACTCGGGATCATCCACAAAACCTACATCACACGAAAATTATGGTAGAAAAAACCATGAGAAAAACTAAGAAAATCAATGGTAAATAACGATCGAAAACCCATCGATTATTACCTTAACGATAGGATCGGAAAGAGGATTAATTTTACGATAAAAATGAGACGATCAAGACTCGATTAGGGACAAAATTGGGCTGGAAAATATGGCTGAAACTCATGGCTAATATGAAGGAATTGAAGAGTATTTTCTTTGTTTAATGTGGTTGAATGAGAATGAATGAAAAAAAGTGAATTATGTGAATTGTGTGAATGAATATGATCTTAAAAATTGATGAAAACAATGTTAGATACACTTAAAAAAACAGACAAAATGGATTAACAAGGGAGAGTGAAGAGTTTTGCAATTAGTCACCAAATTCATTAAGGTAATAAAAATATCTAAGGCTTTAATCACTTTATAAAACCAAATGGAAAAAAAATGTGAAGATGTGTGACCATGGGTGTCATGGTCTAAAAAAGGGCCAAAAAGTGCTTCTATTAAATGTAGGTTGATAAAAATAAGAATCGTAAAATTGTTAAAGGTATTTCAAATCAGTTCGAATAAACCGCGCGTTGGAAGATAATTATTTACGAAACTTCGTAATAAAATCATTAAAGGTCAAATATTTTTAAATAAAAATATTTCTTAGTTGGAAATATCATATAAACGTGTTTTGATATTTAGGAAAAATAAATAACTGAATTACAAGCTTAAAACATTAGTTCGTAGAAAAATAGAACTTCACGCGCAAAAATCAATAGTTTACAATGAAAATCAAATAAATAGGTTTACAAGAATTAAAATCTTTTAAAATAAAAATAAATATTATTTGACTAAAAAATAATAATAAGAATTCAGAAAGATGAAGGAAATAGAAGACGAAATTGACATAGAGTCATGACGGAGTCACAACAGAATAATTAGCGGCACTAGGAAAATAGTGGGTGTTACAGAAGGACCCTCAGTCAGTCCTTGATTTTAGACCCATTTCATGTTGTACAGTTTTTTATAAAACAGTCTCAAAAATATTGGCTAATAGATTGAAGTAGGTGTTACCTTCAATTATTGGTGGAGAACAAGCTGCTTTTGTTTTTGGGAGGAATATCTTCGATAATATTTTGATGTCCCAGGCTCTAGTTAAAGGCTATACCAGAAAGTATTTGACCCCAAGGAGTATGGTCAAGGTAGATATTAGAAAGGCATTTGATTCCTTGCAATGGGGGTTCATTGAAAAGATGCTGATAAATATGGGTTTCCCTAGAGTTTTCATTGGATGGATAATGGGATGTCTTACCAATCCCAGGTTCTCTTTGAAAATAAATGGAGAGATAAGTGGTTTTTTTCGAGGAAGGAGCGGAATTAGACAGGGAGACCCTTTGTCCCCTTATATTTTTGTTATGAGCATGGAGATCCTCTCTAAATCTCTCAGGAAAATTTGCTCTAAGGATAATGTCTCATATCACCCCAAATGTAGTAGAATAAACCTTACTCATCTAATTTTTGCCGATGACTTGATGATATTTTCTAGAGGAGATTTGCCTTCTGTTCTAGCTGTTAAAGAAGCATTGAATACTTTTGGAAGCTTGTCTGGTCTAGTGACAAATGTGGAGAAAACTAATAAATATTTTGTAGGGGTTCATCAGGAGATTAAGAAAGAAATTTTGATTCAGACTGGGTTTGCTGAGGGCACCTTTCCTTTTAGGTACCTTGGTATACCCTTGTCAGATGCTAGAATGAGTTTGAATATGTTCAGTTCTCTTATTCTCAAGGTTCAACATTTCATTGGTCATTGGTCTTCTCAATTACTCTCTTATGCTGGTAAAGCTCAGTTGTTGAATACTGTTATTTTTGGTTTGAAAAACTTTTGGTGTTCAAGTCTGCTACTACCAAAGGGCATTGTGAAGGTGTTAAACAAGCTATGCAAAGATTTTTTTTGGGGTATAAAGGATGGTGTGAGGCGTCTAGTCTTCAAAAGTTGGAGAGAAATTTGTTTCCCTTGGGATTCAGGTGGGTTCAACATCAAAGATGTTTCAAATTGGAATATGTCTTTGCTTTCCAAATGGATCTGGCTCTTCTCCCAGGAACCCTCGAGTATTTGGACAAGCTGGTGTCAATGCTATATTTTTAATTCTCAGTCAGTTTGGCTTACTGTCTCCTAGGAATTTTTTTCCTTCAGGTGTTAAAAACATCTTGACAGTTAGAGATTTTCTTATCCAGCGCTGCGGTTCAGAGAGTCAAGCTCAATATTTTCTGCAAAGTTGCGTTTCTGGTTCTCATTTCCAGGTGAAAATGGTCTATAAACAACTACAGAATCCAGTCTTTATGAGGTGGGCTCCGGTGATATCTTCTACTGTCTTTGTACCAAGTCACAAAGTAGTGACCTCTTTCGCGATCCAGAATCAGTTGGCAACCAATTGTTGGAACAATAGTATAAAGATAGTATTGAATATAAGTACGATCACATTAATGCGATTAGAAACATAATATATTATTGGGTTATAATATTATATAAACGGTAAATAAATAAAATGAATATAAAACATGCATGAAGCAATAAGGGAACGAGATTATCTGAGGAGATGATGGTTGTGGCGTGACAAGTCACTGTCCTAAAGTCGAATTTGCCCTGTACTCTACACACGGTTTTCCATGACAATCGACCCCCAGGATTACACAACCTTTGCAATTTCGGTGTAGACGGAACTGCAAATTGAACCTTGCCCGGAACGTTACCAAGTTGCTTTAAATGAATATGAGAGTGAGAGAAGGGTAATAGGGAGATAGATAGATAGATAGAATTCTTGTGTGTTCAATCACTTGGAGGGTGACATGTATATATAGGATGAGTGATGGAGAAACAAAAGATAGAGTATTAAAAGAACCAACAAAACCGAGACTGAATGTATAGGAATTCATGACCATCAATCTTGGAGATTGTACATGGAAGACTTCATAATCAGTCTTGGAATTTGTGCTCAGTTAATTTCTTTTGAAGCATACATATCCAACAATCCCCCACATGATTCAAAAGAATATTTAAGGAGAAGAGAAGCAAGTTGGCAACGGGGGTTTAGCGTTAAGATGTTAATGTCTTTCGGACTTGAATTAACACCCAGTGAATACAATTTCCCTCAAACCGTCATCTTAGGTGGAATCTTTCACCTTGAACCATAGATGAAGTTGGTGAGAGGTCGTTGCTCACTTACTTAACCCCAAATCAAGGTAAGTGTTCGCGACTACGCTCATTTCTCTATGAACGCAAATTGGTCATTATCTTTTACTTGAACTTGTCCAAGTGCCCCCACATTTTCCTGGTACTTTATGAGTGCTCTAGAGGTCCCAAGCCAAAGGCCCCTCATAGAAGGGTGGGCAAAGCCCCCCACACTCACATAGGCAAGTTCATCAAGTTTGGTTGTCACTCAAACCACCCACAAATGGACTATGAACTTGTTAAGAGCCATAGGCTCAACCTTACACGTGTGACAGTACACAATCAATCAATGCTACGACAAGCAACATTTTACTAACAGGAATGGTTCGTAGCACCACACTTCGAGATCCATGTGACTTCGTTTGACCGCATTGAACTTAGCGGTACTAAGTTGGGTATCCATCACACTTCACTCTTTAACTGGCTTTTTTTAACCCATTCCTGATGTTGTCACCAACACAACTCAAACAATGGCGATTGACGAGAGGATCTCAATATCCTCTCGATTTAACATATTCTCGAGAAACCATATACTTTTGTGATATCGCACACATCGATGATCACCATTTCACAATGCCTCAACATTTGGCAATTTGCTACCTCAATGTAGCCTTTGATAAGTATGATGGAGTTTGTATCTCCCCCCACAATGAAAATTTACTGAACGGCATCCTCGCCACTCAGCTCATTCACCTGACAATTTAAGCAATTTTAGGCTTAGATATCATTATACTTAAATATACAAATATGATGTAGCACTCAATAGCAACCTAATCTTGGCACTATATTAATACTACACTTTATATTAACTCAATACCCAATTTTCATGCAAGTCTTAAACAATTCATGGAATCTCAATCATAAGAACGTAATAACTACATCTGAATCCATCTCATGATTCAAGATACTTGCACACAAACAAAAAACCGTATTCAATTAACTTGCTTAAGTAAATTGAAGAAACTTCATCATCATGATCACATCACGTCTCTCAAATTAATGATAGACATAAATTTGTCACAATCAACCTTCACTTCTTTACAATTGACCATTATCCATAAACGTTGATCAATAACTAACAAATATTATCAACATGCATACGATATATTAGCACAATTGTAATTATTGATTTCATGTGACACTTGTGAAACCCTTTAGAAGCTACATTCATGAATGCCAAAAATCAAGCTCTACCCAAATTTTAGTAGTCATTTATCATACCACTTCTATTTGAGTAAGAGTCGTATACTTATATCATACTTTAAATTGCTAATGATAAATATCAATGCAAACTTATTAGACATATGCCAAATATCACATGAACATGAATACCAAAAACAATGACATAAACTACGCATGAAACAAGTGCTATCAAGTTTTTCATGCTCAAAACTAACTCATTTGACAAATATCATTCTCATAATTCTTATTAGACTCATGTCCATAAAAGAAAAGATAATCAACAAATAACTCATACACATACTTGACTTTCTCAAATATGAACCCACACAATCAACAACAAATTGTGTTTTATAAACCATCACATAATTCTTTGGACATTAATTTATGTATTTATTCAACGATTTTATCAGTTCCCCCACATGTTGGCACGTCATACAAAAGTGACAACATAACGACTAATAAAATAAATTATAAACTCATCACTTCAGGAAGTTATACGTACACACATCTTTTAAAAAAAACATCATATTCACGGATTCAACCCCCACAACTATTGGTTACTCGTTAGCACCAAATTATCATAACCAATTAAAAAAAATAAAAATTATAACTCAAAGTTATAAAAATCATAATAGTGCAAAATACTCCTAAATTCATTGTCATATGATGATGAAATATAGGTAGGAGGCTCAAGTCGTGTAAATCAGACAAATATTTCTATCTCAATTGTACTCTTTTGTCTAATGTGCGAATTTAACGACTATTAAATGAACCAAATGCAAATGACCTTTATATAAAAGTATAACGGCTTAGTAATTGAACTCAAGCAAATCACTTCTCAAAAATATTTGACTTACAGAAATTCATATATACTATGTATATACCACTTCGTATTAATCTCACAAATATACAATATCATTAATAATAACATACTTCACACATTTAACATCAATAAAAAATTCAAGTAACGAGAGGATTAAATATATATAGTAATAATAATAATAAGGACGTACATTTGGGTTTAGACTCTTTGATACGGCTCTTAATCACACTATTGATCAATCATGCAATGACTCTTTTTATTGTTGTTACTCCTTAACGGTATTTCTCACACCATACATAACATATAACAAACATGTATAATACAATGTCATTGCATCCTTTCAAAGTTTGAAATTTCTTTCAAACAACAATGCAATTTAAAAAATAAACATAGTGAAAATGTAACCAACAAGTAAAAACATGTATACAATGAAACAATGTTTTTTTTTAAAACAATAATTATGCAACATGTATAACAAACATGTACGCAGTGATGAATTTAGGCAAGATAATGACACAATGCAATCTTTTAAAAAATAAAAAAAACACACTAAAAGTAATACTCCTACGTGAGGTGTATCATGCATTAATGAGTTTGACAGACATAAGTAACATGCATATCATACTAATACAAACAATGAAAATCTTTTTATACGAAGTATTTAACAACACCTACTAAAATACTTGGTATTTACCATTGTAGTAGAAAAAAAATAAGTGGCTGACTTCTGTGGTGCTTTTACTTTTCAACAAAATGTAAACATTGACAACCAAAGCATTAACTCACAACTAATACTCTACTAAAACATGACTTTCATACGTAATACTGTTATATTTCCAACCCATTGCATCAAAAACAAGTTGCTGACTTCTTCGCATACTAGTACGGTCACTTGACAAAATTATCCAGGTTCTTTTCTCAAATTCACCCAAAAGTTAAAAAAATAGAGACTAAATTCGATCGGGGGAGATAGAGAAAGTTATACTGAGATTGAGATGAATCATCCTGGTTCTTCTTGTTCACGGCAATGAAGGTTCAATAACTCCACCAATTTGTTCCTGCTGACGAACTGTAGCAAATTCACCGGAAAAATAAAGAAAAAGTTGTCTTCAAATTGTTCACACATTACGCAAAACATACATATTCAAATAATGAAGTGAGACAAACACTTTATTTCTATTCCAACCAAATTTCGACTTTAGATTGTTGGAACAATAGTATAAAGATAATATTGAATATAAGTACGATCACATTAATGCGATTAGAAACATAATATATTATTGGGTTATAATATTATATAAACGGTAAATAAATAAAAATGAATATAAAACATGAAGCAATAAGGGAACGAGATTATCTGAGGAGATGATGGTTGTGGCGTGACAAGTCACTGTCCTAAAGTCGAATTTGCCCCGTACTCTACACACGGTTTTCCATGACAATCGACCCCCAGGATTACACAACCTTTGCAATTTCGGTGTAGACGGAACTGCAAATTGAACCTTGCCCGGAACGTTACCAAGTTTCTTTAAATGAATATGAGAGTGAGAGAAGGGTAATAGGGAGATAGATAGATAGATAGAATTCTTGTGTGTTCAATCACTTGGAGGGTGACATGTATATATAGGATGAGTGATGGAGAAACCAAAGGTAGAGTATTAAAAGAACTAAAAAAACCGAGACTGAATGTATAGGAATTCATGACCATCAATCTTGGAGATTGTACATGGAAGACTTCATAATCAGTCTTGGAATTTGTGCTCAATTAATTTCTTTTGAAGCATACATATCCAACACCAATGACTTGTTTCAAAGAAAGGGATTCCAACTGGCTAATCGTTGTTGCCTCTGCTGTCAGGCTGAGGAGAGCTCTCAACATTTATTCTTTAGATGTAGCTATTCTAGGCAGGGATTGTTTCAAGTTTTGCATTGGATTGGTGTTAAAGGTATTGGAGAAGATCTAAGGCAGGTGGTGAGATGGATGATTACAGCAAGAGAAAGGAAGCACTGGAAGAATTTGCTTTTGAGAGTCAGTACAGGTGCTCTTGTGTATGCTTTGTGGAAGGAACGAAACAAACTTATTTTGACAAGCAAGGAAGCGGCAGTAGAGATTATTTTGGAACAAGTTAAATTTGTTGTGCATACCAGATTTCTTTGTATGAAAGATAATCCTAAATTCTATAGGATTTTAGAGCATTTAGCCACACATTGAGTGTAAATAGTGTGATAGTCTTTTTGCATCTTGTAATTTCATTCTCAATGAAATGAAACGATAACTTTTTGCAAAAATAAATAAATAATAATAATAATATAAGAGGTATGGTTACGTAGGTATGTTAGTTTTCAAACCAACATACATTCCTCCATTTTTGAGAAGTCGTCCACCCTTCAACGCCTCTTTCCATACATCCATCAACCATGTCTAACCCTCCCCATACAAACTCCATTACATGCGCCTCCGTCCTCTTGCAGTCACCACATTTGCCGTGTTAGTGGCTACTCTTAACGCCGTGACATCTCTCTGCCCTAACGGGCACACGCACGTCACCCTTCATTGCCCTGCGCACCACCTTACTCCGGCATCTCTCGGTATATTTCATTGTCTTTCTAGTTTAGTGTCATTAATGTACCTTGATATCGTATTAGATGGGTCACGACTATATTAGGATTAGGGTTTGGGCTGTTGTGTATGTGTCGGGTCATTATCGTGAGGCTGCCATGTCGGTGTTGGTTGTTTCCGGTGTTGGTTATTGTAGTTGACGAGATTGTCCAGGTGGGGATGGTGTTATGTGGTATAGTCTGATATCGTCGATGTAGTATCTGGTACCTCGTTGGTTGTTGCCGGTTTCTATAGTAGTGTGTAGGCGAGGTGTCGACTGTAATGTGTAGGTTGTAGTTGTCGGTATGACGTAGGGTGTAGGTTGTTAATTGTGTGGTAATGTTATTAAAGGTGGACGTATTAGGTGGAGTATAGTTTAGTTAGGGATTAGGTAGTATTTTTTTATATTTCATAAGTTAATTAGAATTGATTTCAATTTATTAAATACGTTCGGATCGACATTAATTTTATTATATAATATCTTATTAGGATCGGATTTCGTAGAATTTTCGTGGTGAATTTTACTACCGACGCGGTGAGGACTTGCTGACTAGGTAAGGTTTTCCTTACTTACAATACGTTAATATTATGATGCATGTATGAGCTACGAGTACGATGTGATATCGTGCTAATGAGAATGAGATGTTGAATAATGATGGGAGAATGATTTATGAATATTGATATATTGGAGTTGGTGAGGCCAGCTTTAGACCTAGCCGGGGCCACTGATCACGGTCCCCTCCCTGATTTCTCCTCGCGGGTTGTTGAACCTGCTGGGGGTGTGCACACTCGGAATGAAAGGGCCTGCCAAAAGAGTTGGGATGAGATTATTGATATGGTATCGTGATGGTACTGAATGTTGGGATGAGATTATTGATTGGTACTGTAATGGTGCCGAGATTGTGGAGATGATATTATTGATTGGTACCGATGATGATACTGAGAAGGTTGGGACTGGATGTTTTATATTATGTATCTATGTTATAAAGTTAGCATGTTCTAACCGTTTTCTCTGTCTATATTGTCACTGTATTTTTATTGGGGGCCTGTGATGATCCAATTGATATTTCCGATCAACTGGGGAGCAATAATCTATATTACGGTTATGTATATTATGATGTGTTTGAATGCGGGGATGCTTGTACGGGATTGGGGCGAACGCGATAATGATCCTGGTCGTAGCACAGGTTAATGCGTAGGCATTCCTGTATTGTATAGCTTCCGTTGTGTAACTAGAGTGGTAATAGTTAATGAGTTGTAATGTTTGAATCAAATGGTCGGTTTGGCATTCCATGTTGTATTGTAATGAGCTACTACCTCATAAAACCGAGATGGTAACACCTTTATTTATTTGGTTATATCTTGATAAGGCTCCTGGGTAAATGGGGGTGTTACACAACCGAAGGCGAGGATGTCAAGTATAATTTCTAAGCCTTGGCTGACGAGCCTCAAATGCGTAGTCCAAAGGACTTAAAACGACCCGACCGGACAGTCACCAGGTCGTAATCCTCGATTGACCTGGGCGGCTATACTTTGACTTTCGCCTTGTTCAAGCCTCTGTCAAAATGGGGGCTTCTGTAGACACCCAGATTTGGACCTGGTGGTTGCAGGAGTGCCCAACAAACACCCAATGACGATCGGACTGCAACGTGACGCGAGATTGCGATGTTTTAGATAGTTTTTCAATAGAACGGATCAAATAATTACTCGGAAAATTTAATTTAACATCAAGACAGCCTTAGTCGTGTCATTACAGTCACGTTGACACTAATTACAGTCTATTCTGACACCAGGATTCCGAATTAGTCCCGAAATACAAAAAATCAAACCCGAGTCAGTACGTCGCGCCAAGCGAACCTCGGGATGCCCACCCGAAGACAACTCGGCGCAATGGCGCGTTAGGTAAAGGCGAAGTCTTAACCCCCAAGCAAATGAATGATACGCATCTTCTCAGTTTTGGAAAGTTTCAAAATCGTATCTTCAAAATCCCCGGCGCCTCACTCCGAGCGTCCTGATTCTCGTGCGCCCAGACCCATGCGCCTGAGTTCCGGTGCGCCTGGACTCAAGCGTCTCACAGGGCGATTTGGACTACGCGAGCAACTATAAATACCCCCCCCCCCCCCCCCCCCGCCCACCTCGTTCATTCGACACACAACTTCTCATTCTCTTCTCCGTTTACCCATTACGAGTTTCTTAGCTTGGGCTCGCACTCCGACACCCAAAGCCAACGATCCACTCGATCGTAGTCCCGATAAGCAAAATTGACGTTAATCCTCACCTTCGAGCACTCCACTCGATCCCGAGGTGCCTGTGTTCGACTAGCTACTCCAAGTCTAGCAACGGAACTCTGCCGGATTAGCCGCGGAACGAGCAAACGGTAACGGAACTCTGCCGAAATCACGAGGCGAGCTAGAAGGTGACGCTAGGTCCATGGCACGTAATAAACATACGTAACGTCCCAACTTCAACTATAAACATTAAAACATCCTAAATAGACCCGAGTAGTTCCGAGATCCGTTCTCAAATATCTATGCATCGTGTCCTTTAGCGTATACTCCGAGGGTGCAACTTCTCACTACGTGATTTACTCACATTCGCATTTGCAGCTTTCGTATGATTTATTGCTTTTATGACCTTATAATCGCATGCTAAATCACCTAACACGATAATCAAAACATAAACAAGCTAAAACTGAAAAAAAGCGATGGTCGGGTTCGGTATTAGTCCCGGTGCTCACCTTACACAATTCGATGCATCCTTACTAATACCGAGCAGACGCATCTTAAGCAGAATATCGGGTAAGGTATATCACACGAATGACTAATATCCGTATTATCACGTTAAAACTGATTCGTTAATACGTATAATATTAGTACCCTCTACTCTCCTGTGTGTATCTTTTCATGGCCTGCTTGTCACATGAAATCGCATGCAAAGAATGTAAACACAATTACTTCGACGATAAAACTTACTTGTCCTTAAACAACCGACATAGCAAAGATATAGGGTTAAAACAACGGATTTTATAGTACTTCCGCCACAACAAGGGAAAAATGTTATCAGCCCACCGATTGATTAGTAGAGGCCGCTATGTGCGGGCGGGATTGGATGTCGATGTCTAGCGGACGTTGGCTTTCCAATACGTACCCTCACCCCTTACTCAGAATTGACAGTTTTTGGATGTCCGAAACCATTGGCAATGAGAGTAATTCCAGGCATGAAGTGCTTAAGGGTACAAGTCTTTATTTTTAGGTCCCGTGCCACTCAGCTTTGAGTCGGCTAAGGATTAAAGTTGACTTGAACGATTTCCGAGCCCCATAATTAACTCAGTGGCGACTCCACAAATCGGCAACGAATTCAGTTCACTAAAATGGTCACCTTACCAAACATATCGGCCTTTAAACATTTACAACCACGACTCGATCGATTCCAGTGGAAACACGGGTGCCCGCACCCGTCTAGTACAAGTCTGAATCGTCATCCAAACTGAGGTCCGAAACACCGCCCCGAACGCGAGATTGGACCGGCCCCCGACCGGGAGGGAGCCGCGTGGGTGATCGGCGCGATAAAACCGGGTCAGTCCCGCGCGGGGCGGACGGATGTCCACACGACCCTATACAATCTACTTTTATAACACAAGATCTCACACAATTCGACCTAGATCTCATTCCGAGTCACAAAAATCGACATGAAAGCTACCCACAACAGTGTAAGCATGGAATTCACAAGTTTTCCGACGGGTACAGTCGAAAAATCGATCTTAAACCCTATACAACTCGTCTTTTTGGCCCCGGGTAGCCATTAAAGAACATTCCAGCTCCAAATCAAGCAAGTATTCGTATCTAAAAGCTATAAACTACCCTAATTTGTAATTAGGATCAAAATCAAGTATCAACAAGGTATATACAAAAACCCCAAATCGATTTTAGGGTTTATCAGATTTTCTACCTAAATCAAGCAAAGCAAGTGCAAAATTCCACATAGGTAAGTAGAGAGCACTTACCTGGGGTTGACGTTGTCGCGATTAGCAAAAGGTTGAGCACAAAATAGAAGGAAACGGTTGACAATGGCAAAAGGGAGGCAAAGAGAGACAATGAAGGTTCGTCGCGTTTTGTTTAAAATAAATGACTTAATTGCTTTCTATTCTACGTTTTATTTCAAATCCGGTACTCAACTAGTGAGTCGCATGGGCTTTCGTGCCTTAATCTCGAGTCGCTTGGGGTCCCGCACCTCTAATCCAAGGCGCTAATGAGAACGCGTCCTTACCCCTGCCTAAACTAACCCAGAACATGTTTACAACACAATCGAACTTCGATGCTACACATTTTAACCCATAGCATGTCAAGCAAAGACGACATTCCCTACAATAACCGCATAATTCCCTAGCGGAACCCCACAGGATGCTAACCTGGCTACATTACGAAATCCACAACGGTACACCTTTTCAAACCAAAACTTCCGACGAGATATTCCCCAGCGGCATACATTCTAATCAACGTCTCCAGAAAGACGTACAAATCGCAGTGGTATCCTTCTAATCACCTTCCCCAGCGAAGTATTTCCTCAGCGACGCCTAGTCTTAGCAATCGATTTCCCCAAGGTGCATCCATAAACACATATAGCCAGGGCCCCTAACCCGACTTAATCAAAATGACGACTCCGTAAGTTATGCAAAAGGCACCGAACACCCCCACCGGACCGCGGATTATATCAAAGCATGCCCCAGCAAGACCAGATAACCTAGAACCCGAGTCAATTCAACCAAACCCCAAAACTAAACCCCCAGTAGAAATGCACGCCCCCGTCAAGCACATACTTTCCCCACGGAGTGCTCCTCCCGAGACATCCGCTATTCAACATCAAAATCAAACAAGCGTTGTCAAGGAGAAATTTCAAATCAACTCAATGCAAACCCAAGATTTTAAATTCAAAATTCAAGGATACAAATCGCCAAAATTTTAAGTAGTTCGGCAAGAGCTTTTCAACGACCCAAAAGAGGGTTGATTTCAAGTAAGCAACTCACTAAGCAGTTCACCAAGAGCTTTTCAACGACCCAAAAAGGGGGTCAATTCCAAGCAAGCAACTCGCCAAAAGCTTAAGCAGTTCGCCAAGAGCTTTTCAACGACCAAAATGGGGACGATTTCAAGTATGCAACTCGCCGAGAGTTTAAGCAGTTTGCCAAGAGCTTTTCAACGACCCAAAATGGGGTCGATTTCAAGTATGCAACTCGCTGAGAATTTAAGCAGTTTGGTAAGAGCTCTCCAACGATCGAAAGTGGGGTCGATATCAAGTAAGCAACTTGCCAAGATTTTAAGCTGTTCGCTAAGAGCTTTCCAACGAACCAAAATGGGGACGATTTTAAGTATGCAACTCGACAAGAGTTCAAGCAGTTCGCAAAGAACATTTCAACGAGCCAGATGGGATGGATACCGTTTTCAACTATGCAGCTAGCCAAAAGTTTAAGCAGTTCGTTCAGAACTTTCCAATGATCTCGGAGGATCAAAATTCCAAAAAGAAAGATTATTGTCAAAGGACATTCTTCACCATTTCAGCATCAATCCAAGTTCAAGAAGGAAGCCTATTATCATAGGGCATTCTTCACCACATCAGTTTCAATCCCAAGGAGGAGGCCTATTGTCAAAGGGCGTTCTTCAGAATTTCAGTCACAATTTCAAGAAGGATGCTTATTTTCAAAGGACCTAATTCACCATATTAATTTAAATCTCCTGACGGAAACCTATTGTCAAAGGGCATCCTTCACCACATAAGTTTCAATCCCAAGGAGAAAGCCTATTGTTAAAGGACGTTCTTCACAATTTCAATCACACTTGCAAGAAGGATGCTTATTGTCAAAGGGCCTACTTACCCATACCAGCAATCTTAGCAAGGTCACATCCATACTTTAAACCTAATCGAAGATATCAGAAAAAGATCCTATTCAGGTTACCCAAAACAGAGTCCAGATCGAAGGAGATTGTTTTACCAATATGATTCCATTCCATCACTCTACCCCGGAAGTTATCTCGGGTAACAGAGGTCAGGTATGATTTCTATCCTATAGCTGGAGAGCCCTAACGTAAAGTGTAACAGAATAAATGACCCGTTTGGATAGCCACCAGGTTGTAATCCTCCATTTACCTGGGAGTTATACTTTGAATTTCGCCTTGTCCAAGCCTTAGTCAAAGTGAGGGCTTCTGTAAACAGCCGGATTCGTACATGAGGTCTACTCAAGCTGCCCGGCAACACCCGATGATGATCGGACTGCAACACGTTCAGATTTCACGATGATTTGGATGATTTTTTCATAGTTCGGATAAAAATACTCGTAAATATTAATTCAAAATCTAGATTGTCTTAATCGAGTCATTATGGTCGTGTCGACACTAATTGGACTCAATTTTGACTCCAGGACCCCGAATCGGTTCTGAAATACAAAGTCAAACCCGAGTCAATGAGTCGAACCAAGTCGAACCTCGAAAGTCAAACCCAAAGCCCAAATGCGCGGAAGGCGTTGACTTGACGCTCAAGCAAATTTCCAAAATAAACTATGATCCTGTATCTCTCCGTTTATGAAAGGCTTGCAACTTGCGGCGCTAAGATGCTGAATCACATTATTCCATGCCTAGGTTTCATGGACACTCTTCCAAACCATCGTGTCGTGTCGGACACCGACACACGTCGAACACACGCAATACGTGTCATACACCTTTAAAATCATGTCCGATTTTTTTAATTTATTTAGAGACGTATCAGACACGTTTCATGTTATTTTGAGATGTGTCAGACACGATTCAATGTATTTGGAGACACATCAGACACACTTAGCGTTGTTTATGAATTTCTGAATTTTAATAAAAGAATAATATTTATATGTTTATAGCGGTTAATTAATACTATAAACACTCAACTTAAGACTAAATAATTAATTAATTAATTATTATACTATAGTAATATAACTGATTGAGTTTTTAAGATTTGATTTTAACTTTGAGTTTATAAAACTTTATTTTTGTTTTTGTTATTTTACGATAATTGCGATAATTAAAGTAACCAAACTTACATTTTAGGTATACAAATTTTCAAATTCTCTTTTTTTAAATATGTATATTGATTTTTTTCTGCCGTGTTCGTGTCCTATAAATTTTCAAGTGCGGTGTCCCGTGTCCGGTACGTGTCCGTGTCTGTGCAACCTAGTTCCTTGCGTCCAAGAACAGGGTTACACAGGTCCATGCGCCTCAAGCGCAGTGAACATGGTGGCATGCGCCTAACTGATGATTTTAACATAATAAAAAACCTATAAATGCCCTCCTTCCCTCGTCCATTCAAATAACAACTTCGAATGCTTCAAGATCTCTAGAATTCAGAATTCAATGAGAACAGTACAAAAGGGACATTATGAAGTAAAATCGATCCTTCGAACCTTTAAGAATTTCTTAAATTATTCTTCTAGTTTAATCCTTAGTCTCCCGAATTCTTAATTCGCAAAACTCGAGTTCTTAACTCAAAACCAAAGATCCCAGCAACGCAACGCAATTCAAGGTCGAATTAAACGGTTCTTCACCAAACTAATTCAATACGTTCATAACGTACATCGAGTACTTCCCAATAAAGTCGAATACACACTAGGTTGATCCTTAATCTAGTTATTTACTTTTACCTTAAATAAGTGTCGAATTAAAAGGCTTCATAATCCGATTAATTCAAATATGAATTATCATTTTTGCAGACCATTGGATTCATAATCCACCCAATCGACGCGTACACCTGCAGTCCTCACTCCAGGTATGGTGTACAACCCTTTGGTCCCTTTCTGATGCCCAGTCCCCTGTCGCAGTGCATGTTCGACTAGACCCCATTGGCCAAACCGTTCAATCAACGTAACCTCCACAACTTAAAACCTAATCAAAACACTTAAATTAAATTCGAATAGTCATTTTAGATCCGTTCTTCATCGTCTACGCATTGTATTAATCGTTTTTGTTTACAGTCTAAGGGTGCAACATCTCATTAGCGTGATTTACTTACGCTATCGCATGTTTTATCACTTTTACGATGAAATCACGTATTAAAGCACTAATCATAAAATGAAATCGTAATTTACAACGCCAATTAGAAACTTAAATGATACGAACACTAAAACCTGCGTCTGATCCCATCCCCCAGACTTGAGACGCATGGCCCCACGCGCCTCTGTCATGGAATGCCTAGTGGGCCGCCTGTCATTCTCTCTGTCTCTCTCTATGTGAACGTTTCTGTGTCTGATCAGTTTAACTAAAACGAGCAGTGGCCCAGTTCAGTATTATTATAAACGCCTAGAGTCCTGTTCCCTTGAACAGGATCGCATGGAACCAAGCGCGCCTCAGTTCCGGATCAAATGACACCAGGCGTTGTCCCTACTAATACTTTACAGACGCAACTTAAACAGAATACCAGGTTGGTTATAATCACATAATCGACTATTTGTAGACACCCGAATTTGGACCTGGTGGCTACAGAGGTGCCCAGCAAACACCCGATGACGATAGGACTGCAACGCGACACGGGTTCGCGATGTTTTAGATAGTTTTCTTATAGAACGGACCAAATAATTACTCGGAAAAATTAAAACTTACATGATGGCAGCCTTAGTCGTGGTGTTACGGTCGCATAGACACTAATTAGAATCAATTCTGACACCGGGACCCCGAGTCGGCCCCGAAACTCGAACCGAGTCCACCCCGAGTCAAGCGAGCCTCGGGAGAAACACCCGAGGCCCACGAAACCCACGGCGCTAGGTCAAGCCGTGGGGAAGCCTTTGCGCCAAGCAAGATATCACACACCCGCCTCTCGGTTTTGGAAAGTATCAAAATCGTATCCTCAAAACTCCAACCGCCCCACCTGACGCGCCTGGGTCTCCCCACGCTCGGACCCAGGCGCCTGAGTCTTGGTGCGCCTCAAGTCACGCGTCCATATGGGCGACGAGGGCCGAAAATACCTATAAATACCCCCTTATGCCCCATTCATTCGACATACAATTCAACTCTCTCTTCTCCCTCAAAAACTCTTGCTAAGGGCTCGCACTCCGACACCTGAGGCAAACGATCCACTCGATCGTAGTTCCGATAAAAAAGAGACATCGACGCAACTCCTCACCTTCGAGCACTCCACTCGATACCAACGTGCCTGTGATCGACTAGCTCAAAATTAGTACCCAGGTTCTGTCGGATTAGCCGCAGAACTAGTCCTTAGTAACGAAGCTCTGCCGTAGTAGCCGCGGGAAGGTAAACGGTAACGGGGTTCTTCCGGAGTCACTAGTCAAGCTAGGAGGATCCGCCTGTTGATCAAGTTGTCACTAGGTATTCATCTAAACAAAACTTTCCATATTCGTACTTTCTCTTATTATGCACTACGACAACACTAGACGTGGGCACTAGGCCCACGAACATCCACTAAAATACGTAACGTCCCAACTACAACAACAAATACTAAAACACACTAAATAGACCCAAGTAATTCCGAGATCCGTTCTCAAAACTATATATGCATCGAGTCCCGTTTAGTGTATACTCCGAGGGTGCAACTCCTCCCAATGTGATTTACTTAGGTTCACGTTTACAGTTTTTCGTATGATTTATTGCTTTTATGACCTTATAATCACATGCTAAATCACCTAACATGGAATTCAAAATGTAAAATAACTAAAACTGAACAAGGCGATGGTCGGGTTCCGTATTAGTCCCTGTGCTCGCCTTATTAGGTTCGACGCATCTCTACTAATGCCGAACCGACGCATCTTAAGCAGAATACCAGGTAAGGTATATCACGAGAATGACTAATATCCGTATTATCACGTTAAAACTGATTTGCTACTAATGCCTATAATATTAGTACTCTCTACTCTCCTACGTGCATCTTTTCATGGCCTGCTTGTCACGTGAAATCGCATGCAAAGAATGTAAACACTTCTATTTTGACGATAAAACTTATCTGTCCTTAAAACAACCGACGTAGTTAAGCATAAGGTTAAAACGACGAATGTTACAGTACTTCCACCACAACAAAAGAACTAGGAAATCAGCCCACCGATTGATTAGTAGAGGCCGTTATAGTGCGGGCGGGATTGGGTGTTGATATCTACCAGATGTTGGCTTCCCAATACGTACTCTCACCCCTTACTCAGAATCAACGGTTTTCGGATGTCCGAAACCATTGGCAATGAGAGTCATTCCAGGCATGGAGTGCTTAAGGGTACAAGTCTTTATCTTTAGGTCTCATGCCACTCAACTTTGAGCCGGCAAGGGATCAAAGTTGACTTGAACGGTTTTCCAGTCCCCATAATTGACTCGGTGGCGACTCCAAAAATCGGCAACGAATTCAGTTCATTAAAAAGGTCACCTTACCAAATGAATCGGCCTTTAAACATTTACAACCACGACTCGACCGATTCCCAAACAGAAACACGGGTGCCCGCACCCGTCTAGTACAAGTCCGGATCGTCATCCAAATCGAGGTCCGACACTTTGCCCCGTATCGAGATCGGACCGGCCCCCGGCAGGGAGGGGACCGCGTGGGTGGTCGCCGCCACACAATGAAAACCGGGTCGGTCCCGCGCGGACACGCGCGGGGCGCCGGACGGTGCGGACGGACGTCCACAGTTTGGCGACTCTACTGGGGATTTGGAAACAAGTTTCCAACGGTGGTGTAACTTGAACGAGGTCGGTGAAGCTCATTTCTTAGTTCCTAGTTTGGTCACTACAGGTTTTGGCCCTAAAAAGCCCACCCTAACCGATATCAGGACCAATCGACCTCTTCGCTGTAAGATCTCTAGGGACACGCGGAGAGATCCTCGATTGACGCTCCGGCCGCCCAACGCGTAACCCGCGGGATTAATAAGCAGATAGTCCAAACGAACGGTACGACACTCATCTCCCCAGATCATTGTCAATACCTAAGTAACGACTATTCGTGGGCGGTAGCCTACCCTAACCTACCCAAGTCTGCATCCTGCATGAGTGTATGCATTCCTAGTTATGTGTAGCATGCTTGAACAATACAACCCAAATAAAACACTAAATCTGGATTCAACCACGCCAACATATTCAACCGCACCCAATTCCATTTTTCGAAAATACCTTATCTTTTCAAAACGACCGTTTAAACACCAATACTCCGACCAAATCATGGTTTCTAAAAAGGAAAACGCTTTTTTACGCCGTTACCATGGCAAAATTCACATTCACTAATTTCAAGAAAAAAAAACTTTTTTTACCACCACCTTGGCCTATTTAAAACCTATTAGCCACAATGATTACCGTTAACACAACCGAAAATCCCAATTAATGGGGTTAAGGCCACCACGCGGTCACATTCTATTTCAAAAAAAAAACTTTTCACACACGTACCGTTTAGCACAACCAAAGCTTCAATTAATGAACTCAAGGAACCCAAAACGGTTACATCCTCGAAACACTTTTTACAACACACCACCATCCATGGTCGAATAACACTTGCCACCGGCAAACGTGGATTTCCCATTTTTTTAAAAAAGAAAAAAAAAGACAACTTTTTTTGAAAAAGCACTATTCACTACCTAAACCCCTGACAAGGATTTAGTCACGCCTTTAAAGCACCACACTCATCCATTATCGAACTAGCTAATTAATAGCAGTCTCGATAAAAAGTCACCCCATCATTTTTAAAACCGGTCCATCTAACGACCGTGTTCCCTTCAAAAAAAACTTTACACTTTTGCTATCGCCGGATTCCCGACGCACACGCACGACAACGCCTTTCCACATCACAAACGATGTCACCACACCATCATCACCTTAATTTTACAATCATTTTTTTTCAAAAAAAAAGAGACTTTCCTCCGCGAGTATCGGTCGTTTTCAAAAAATAATAAAAACTCTTTGATCCTGAGCCGGGATCGCGATCAACTTCTTACATCGTACAACCGTGTGTTTAACTGTCTATGTTAATTACTAAGGTCGCCTCTACCCGAGGTTTCACATTTCAGGTCGTCTCATTTCAAGAAGTCCTCTTTAAGCCTCACCTCCGAGGTTTGTGTCAAATCGTCTTGTCACAGAGATTTCAAAATTCATCAGGAGTCTCGCCGAACACACCAAGAGTCTAAAGCACCCGAGTCCCTAAGCCAACGACCACACACGGGTCAAGGGTCTCATTTTTGCGTCGCTCGATCACGAGCATTCCTCGAGTCTCTAAGTCGCTCGGTGAATCCGATCTGACATTTTGATCCTTTCCCACAGAACCACTCCCCAACATGTCGGTAGATCCAAACCCCGTCGAAAGCATCTGCAACGATGGCAATGCCCTAACCAAGTTGGTTCGCAACATCCATACTTCAGTAACCCGTTTGACTTTATCCGTCCATTACATTGATATCCGCCTCAATTTCCTTGAGAGTAGAGACACCGAAAGCGATACAAACGTTAACCCAAGCGATTACCATACCCAAAAGCCTACCCAGGATAGATTATCCCAATGCTCTGCCCGATTGGGACTTCCTAAAGTCAATACGGAAGGGACACCAAGACCTTACAAGACCACACCCAACAAAGTAGGAAGGTCACCAAGAAAGTATACCCCAATCAACTTATCTTACACCGAAGCCCTGAAGTGCCAAGTCGATCAAGGGTTACTCTCACCGTTGAGTTTCACTCCCGACCCACCAGTCAGCAAGCGAAGCAAAAGTTGGACCCCTAATGCTTATTGCCTATATCACCAAGGTAACCGGCATGATACCGAATCTTGCTTTCGGCTCAAACATGCCATACAAGATATGATAAAAAATGGGACCATTAGCCTCCCTCCACCCGAGAAACCAAACAATACCACAAACCCTTTTAGCATTAACACCGTCCCTGATGAAACCATCGGTTGTTCCCACCGCGACCCTATAGAGGAGGATGTCCGGAATATCGAGGAAAATCCTGACAACCCACGGGCATCCACCGAGACGAGTAAATCTGTGTCCGAGTCAGAGTCTAGTTCGTCTTAGGGCCTAGACCTAATAGTATAACAAATGTCTCTTGTTTTTGCATCAAGTCAGGAGGTGCGAGGGGAGTTGTCCTCCACCTCCGCGAAAACAATATCTCGGGCGCATAGCCCGCTTATTACTATTAATAAGATGAAATAAACTTTTCTTCCTTTATAATGCGCCTCGACAATCGCTTGATTTAATAATGCACTTTCTTGCTTAAAAAACTTGATATTATGCCATTCATCGATGACAATCAAACATACCTCAAAACAACGAGGAATTGCAAAAACCAAGATCCCGTGTTCCTTTTTTACCTATTCCATGCCTGGTATAGAAAGACACAAACTATCCCTTAGAACGAGCATTCCCGAATCCTATGACGAATCTAGATAGTTTCTTAGCTTGTGATCAAAGACGGAAGACAAACCCATTTCCCACAATAAATGTCCCTCGAATAAAGACCGACCAATTCCCACCATAGGCGCTAGTCTGACAAAAAAAAGAGTCTGAAATGGCCAGAAGGAGCCAAAGGAAAAAGTAATACCAAGGCCAAACTAAACCGGCCCAGTCCGACGATCAACACCAAACTCAACGGTCAAAACAAAATTCCCAATCATTCAACACGACTTTAAGAGCGAAGCCCGAATGAAAAACAAAAAGAAAAAAAATGAACAGACTAGTCAGCTAGCACCCAAATACTAGCCTCCTTGCATTGCAACCCTTAAGACCTTCCCGAGACACTTGTCAGGAGACAGTCCAGAATTTTGAGGATTCAAGCTCAATAGGATAATCCCAACCGTTAGGGCCAGACATGGAAATCAGATCCCACGTAATTTACAACCCGCCCGATTGAAGTCTGAGTCATTTTCACTCAGCTTCCCCTTTCCTACCACATTACGAAACTGTAACCCCATAGCCTTAACTCCACAAAAATCAAACTCCAGATTTTGATTTATCGAAACCACTTACTACCTAGCCCCACATTCCAAAACCATCCAAGCCAGTCACCCTGACCCAAACACGGTATCTCCGTAATTGTCACTTTCATGAGGTCACACCCAATCACTCCGCTTCAGTTCTTTAACTAGGGAGAGTACGCCCTAAACATCTCACATCGATAATTGGCATAACGAGTCTAAAGCAAAATCACTCACATCTAAAATGAACTGCGAACATGGTTTGATTCCGTCTAAACACGGATACGAAGGCAACCCTTCCAAGGGTACAACCAACAAAAAGAATAATGACAAAAATTGATTACTCGATTCACATGCAAGTCGGGACGACCCCTATGTTCCGATTAACAAGTGATTTCAATGATGAGGCACAAACGACGAGCCTTGGACGGGGCGAAAACCTGAAAGGGCGCCTCGGGCAAAATGAAAAAACGAGTTGCGAGCCGTCGTCGAAAAAAAAAGCAAAAATAAAAGAGTAAAAAAAGGAAAAAACAAAAGGTGAGCCGAGGACGGGGTGAAAACCCGAAAGGGGGCCCCGGGCAAAATGAAGAATCGAGTTGCGAGCCACCACAAAAAAAAATATATAATAAATAACAAAAAAAATGTGCTTCTCATTAATGTACTCCCTCCATTCAAATCCACTTGTCTCATTTCATTTTTTGACACTATTCACACTTGAGGGGAATCTTTGATATTCTCGACAATCTATAAGTGAGAATATAGTCGTGTGGGATTTTGTTTGATTCGTCTTTATGAGCACATTAAGAATATCAAATTTTTATAATTTTTGCTAATTTAAATGAAAGATATCGCTAGTGTAAAACGCGTCTCGGCAAATGTGCCAAAAGGAAATGGGACAAGTGGATTTGAATGGAGGGAGTAACATCTATTAAATCAGCCCTTTGTCGAGGCCATTTACATCAAGCATCCGAAATCCGGCTATCCCGGAAAATGACAACACGTCAAGCAAAACCCTACAAAAACTAGTACTAATACACCACATAATATCAATTAATACAACATAGTACTAAGCGGCTGGGCTCTACCGGTCCAACTTTTCCTTTCCCCTGCCATTTGGGTACTCTTGCTTGGGTCTCTCACCATTGACCCTCCTAACGTAAGCTTCCACCTCCCTAGCCAAAAGCGAGCCCAGCCAATCTCACTTCCCCTCCTCACTCACATTTTCAATATGGGTCTTGTCGGTCTTGGTCCGTGTAGAAAAACCTACAAACACTAGGATCGGTAACGCCGTCTTCGGTCGGGCAGTTAAGCGACATTAGCCCACATAACTTCCTTATTCTGTAGCCCAATCATCCCCACAATCTTTAACCTTTCTCTCACATCCGACAACCCCAGACGTCAGGAACGACCTCCTGAAGTCACTAAACCCCTTGCTAGCAACCGAAATGCCCGTGCAAGAGTGATATGTCCACACGGATGGTACATTTCGTCCATCGAATCCAACAGACTTAGAGGTCTTTCATCCTTTTTTTAGGGGATAAGCTACCCCACTTAAGTGTGTTGTAGCCTTTTAACGGGTACCGTCGAGTCGCGTCTGTAATCTAACAAGGCAATAATATGAGTATCTAAAAAAGTGGCTTAACTTTTTAAATCCTGATTTCGTACGAAGCTCATCTTCTAGCATACTTGGTCAAAATACATAATGTTTTACGTTAACATTTTATATCTCGTTCGTCTCGAGTCAAAACATTTTAATTGACGTACTACTAGATTCAAATCCCGGCTCAAACTAACGCGTTTTAAGAATCCCGAAAAAGCATTTTCGTACTCTCTTGCAATCTCAACGCATTCTAAAATGTCCTAAACTACGACAAAATCACAACCAAACCAAACTTGAAGTGATTACTTGTCAATCTAGGTAAACAATTCGCCAAACAAAAACACAAGGCTAATCCAACTACTTCAAGTACTAAAATGTTAAAAACAAATATACAACATATACAAATCCACACGCAAATCGAGGCTAAGAAGGACCCCTAGAAGCCGCGCCGACGACAATCACGATCTCACAAAGCTGATCATCTAACCCTAGGTCCTCCAAGTCTATAAGGGGAGACTCACTACCGTCCACCCCCGATAGCATATCTAGGGTAGCCGTCTCGGGAATCCCTCCAGCCTCCTCCATAGCACCCGTAGCCTCAGCATCGACCTCAGCCTCCCTTTCGACTTGATGCCTAGCCTCACCCTGAGCTGAGGTCTCACCCCAGGACCGAGCCAGCTGCTCCCTTAAGAAAGCGATCTCGTCAGCCCGAGATTGCAGGAGCTGTTGTGCCTCAGCCTCTTTCGCCTCGAGCTTGGTCACCCGAGTCTCTAGCTGCACCACCATATCCGGGACATCCTACAAATACATTTAAACATTAGGAAAATACACCAGCAGCCTAGAAAACTACCACAGTCACGCAAACTCACCGATCGAGGCCCCGAAGTGTCACGGAAAACCCTCGAGGCATAGGCCCGGAAGCAGTTGGCAGTCTGCCACAACCGCTGATGGCAAGCCGAGGAAACCTGAAAGTGCAACCATAAAAGTTAGGCGAACTGCCCCTAATCCTTAGAGCCCAAACGAATAACAACACCCGAAACTCACCCAGTACACCCGGTCTCGCCACTCTATCCCGACATCCATCTCCACAGCAGAATACGGGGGGAGGGGCTCGGTGAAGGGTATCCCAGATGCATCCACCCTGAGCAGGGTCAAAGGAAAATCTGGGGGCTCGATTTCGTCGGCCGAGTCGGCAGCTGAAAAGACAACAGAATTGGTCGGCCAGACGGCAATGAAACAATAAACCACAACACGAATATTAGAATCAAAGTTAGAACCTTACCACGAGGCGGTAACAAGCCAGCCGCCGGGTGACATGGGACAAGTAGGAGGCATCAGGCACCAAGAGTGTATCGCCTCCCTCTCCGTCCCTATCCTCAAGGACCTCTGCAGCAGTCGGCGGTCTGAACATGGTCCGGGGAGGATCAACCGGCAGCCTGAAATCATCATATAGGCACTGACGCACCAACCGCTCGCCCAGATACCAAACCGGGCGAATTAACGCAGGGAGAAGCATCCTTCTATAGCTCCGCAGTCACGTACTCCGGCACGCCCTCATAATCGGCCCAAGGGCGGGCGACAAACCACACGAACAAAACCAACATCGTAATGAATCCCAAAACTTGGGGGCTATGCAAAAACTTACACCTACTAAGAATACCTACTGACTATAGAAAAAAAAACTTACATCTTCAATGCATAACTTGTTAACCAGCCCATTCTCTACTGGATAATGGCTGATTGTGCTCTTAGGCTGAGCCAGGCTCCACTCGATTCTCGTCGGGAACCTCTTCGGGTGCACCCGTACCGTCTTGGGTGCCAAACAAGGGAAATAGGAATAAACCCAAGCCTGTAGAATCCCAAAGCAAACTTTAGCATAATCAAGCCAAAACTAAATGAAACTTCAAAAACAAAAGTGAGAGATGGTAACTGACTTCTAGTATAAGGCCCGGACCCACGATAGGCACAGCTGAACCCGACCCTATCACCAGCAGCCTCACCATGACTTTCAAGCAGCGAGTCATCTCCGTGAAAGCCGCGGTCACCCAATCAAAGCGTCCTAGCTGAGTCAGCTCAACTAGGAAAGGCAAAATCCTAGTACTGAACCTCTCACCCTTGTCCGAGAAGTGGGTCGGCCCTAGGAAATAACACAACAACAACCGGGCATCCTGCTCCGGCGTGTTGGGTTCCCGACCCTCAAGTACCGCCACTGGCTCAAAGTGGTCGGTGATATAAGAACTTACTATCGCGTGAGGCGTGTTATATGTCTCACACGGCAAACAATCTTCGTTAAGGCCCCGCACCTCATCACTATCTAGACTAGGACCTTCGTCAGCCCACCTAATCCTATCCGGACCCCAGGGCAAACCACTAATCATCCCAAAGTCCTCTAGGGTCATCCTGACCTCCCCAAAAGCCATATGGAAGGTCGAAGTAGTATCATGGAAGCGATCTATCATCGCCCTAATCACCATAAGGTTGCATTTAGTTTGGTAACCCACCAACCTATCCCATTGCCCGACCACGGGACCTAGGGCGGTCCTCTCAATAATTCCCTTCACCATGGGGGTCAGCTTCTGATGGTAGACATCAAGGCACGTGGTAAAGCCCGAAAAAGTCCTCATCGGACCTGGGGACTGCAAGCCGAAACAATGCAAAGATAAACAAAACAAAACCTAACTTAACCCGAGCAATAAGTAGCAAAATTCGAGTCAGAACCAAATAAACACGAATAGGACACTCACCAAGCCTCGCACAATGCGGCTAGAAATATGACGGTCAAGATGAAACATCAGCAGGTGACCATCCCAGTCCCGAGCCCACTCGGGATCCTCGTAAACGATCTCCTCATTCTCCGGTACCGGAATCGGAACATGAGCCCTTCTAGTCACTGTTTCCGGGAGCTTACGTTCCTCACTTTGTTGCATTCAGCCTCGTTAATAGTCTCAGGATCGCGTCGCTGAGACGAGACACTCCTATGCCTTCTGCGAATCCCTCGGGGAGTTTGGGAGCTTGCCCCGACAACCTCCTCACTGACACCAACCGAGGAAGCTCCCTCGGGACGTACGGTGTTACCTCTAGCTGCGAAGCCCAAAACAAAAAAGTAACACAACAAAACACAACCCTAGTCAGCCTAAGACAGCTTAAACAGGTCAAAATAAGGTCAAAATTTCGGATAAGAATATCAAAATTCCGAGAAAGCCGAAAGCATACATTTTCGATCCCGGTCACAATGGAAGCAGTTTCGGGAAAATCCGGCATCGTTTCGACACCTTTTGTAACACCCGCTATTTTTCCTAAGCATTTTCATTCTTTCCGTTAGGACTCCGTCTTAACTCTTTCACTTTTGGCCTCATATTTCATCATTTTACTAAGCTCTATTTTAATTTTTGAGTTTAATAATTTTTATTTTTAATTTTAAAGATTTAAATTCTTTTTAAATCCATTTATTTGGTTTCTTCGTAAACTAATTAATTTTTTTCCGCAGGGAATTCTATTTCTCTTCGAATCAACATCTTTAAGCTTGGATTTAAGTTATTCCTTTTCCAAAAAATGTTTGAATACGTTTCTATGATATTTTCAACTAGTAAATATTTTTATTTACAAAAATTTAGCTATTAATGATTTTTATTACGAAGCTTCGCGAATAATTATTTTCTTACGCGGGGTTTACTCGAATTACTTTGAAACGCCTTTAACTATTTTACGATTATACTTTTTATCAACTTATAAATTATTTGAGACCATTTACTCACATTTTGGACCAACTAAGCTCTTGGTCACAAGTTTTATTACGTTTTATTTAAACGTTTCATTTTATCACGTCAAAACGTAAACATAAGATAAATTCTTTTTATTCATTGTTGCATTAGTAACAAAACTTTTCATACTCCTTATCATCTTATTTTGGCCAGATATTTCACCTTAGTGGTGCCTTGTTTTCATCACCAATTTACTACCATTTATGCTAAAACCATCCATACTCCATTCATTCTTTTCATAAAAAAAATATCATCACTTCTTTCTTTCTTTCTTTTGGCCGTGGTAACCTCAGCCTCCCTAGGCTTATTTTTTCTCTATTTCGAGTCCCAATCGCATCGTTTTTATCGTCATAATAATCCTCTTTCTGATCCCTTCGTTAAGGTAATAATCGACGTCGTTTTTTATCAATATTTACCTTGATTTTTATTAGTTTTCTCATGGTATTTTTTTGCCATGATTTTCGTGTTTGGTAGGATTTTTGGACGATTCCGTAGCCGACGAATATATAATCGATTTTGGCTGATTTTAATTGAGTATTTGCATGTATATATTTTTATATTTTATTTTGGCAATATATGTATGTCACGGATTCTGGGAAAATTTTTAAAGTTGAAAATTTGCATGTTTCGGTATTTTTATCGCTTTTACGGGATTAACGATTAAATTGTTATATTAGTTTGTAAAATCGTAATAATCGGCCTAAACATGTAATATATGTTTATATTCTGGAAAAATGTTGTTTTTGATGATTTTTAATAATTTAGTATTTTTCTGATATTTTGATATCGATTATTGAATTATTACCGTTTTCGGACAAAAACGATTAAAAGCCGATTTTTAGTTCTAGTACTTAAACATTTTATTTTAATCTGATTTTTAACGTGGCGAAACTTTCTGGTGAAATAGAATTTTCTGAATTTTTTAATAATTTTTCAGAATTGTTAAGTGGATGAATTAATTAATCACTTTAAATCATCGTTTATCGTTAAAACCGTGTTTGTTGTTTAAATTCTCGATTTCTGGTCTTTGGTTTAAATCTGGAAAAATTATGATTCTGATGATTTCATATTAAGATGTAATTTTCTGATTTTTAGTGCCTTAATAAAATGTTAAGAACGATAACTTTTATTAATGGAATCGTTAATTGTGAAAACGGGTTTTAAAGACGGTTTTGACGGGATTTATTAAATCTGGAATTTTTGGAAAACTGGAAAAATGGCAGATTCTGGAAAATCATGATTTTTAGGTTTTGTAATAATTTTTGGATATTAATACTCAAATCGTTTTGTAATTACTATTTTTATTAATCGTTATTGTCAAGATTAGACGATTAACGAGAAAACGCTTTAAAAACCGAGTTTTAGGATTCTGGAAAATTTTATTTTCTGGACAGAATGTCCGTAAATATATTTTAATTATTTTACGTAATTTTTGTACTATTTATTAAAGTCCTTAATTAATAAATATTGGTTTTCGGACAAATTGTGATTTATCGCTAAAATACTTCGTCTTACCTAAAAGAATTATTTTTCCAGCAATTTTGAATGTATTTAAATCTGAAACTTTAGGAGTTAAATCATCCCTTAACATACTCTAAATGTATTTGTTGATTTAATTAAATAAAGACGTTCAAGTATTTAATTTAGTGTTTGCCGTAAAATCCTATTTATAATTTTATCGTCGAAACTAATAATAATTAGGGAATTTTAGCTTTTTAACTTTTGAAAACACCCTAATTAGTAGTATTAAAATGTATAAGACATTTTTAATCATTTTATAACACTTATACGATATTTTAATGATTTCATAAACTCAAATGTTCTTACTTTAATAATTAATATCGTTAAGCCCGAAAGTATTAGTTTTATAAATCTATATCGTTTACTAAAAATTGGTATTAGTATGAACTAATATTTTCACTATTTTGATATAATGCTATTTTTGGTAAAGTTTCTAAAAATATAAGTTTCCTAAAATAGAAAGTTTCCTCTTTTAGAATATAAATGTTTACTTCTTTTATCCTCATATTGTTTATAATGATTATATCTTTGAATATCAATAATGGCTTTGTTTTGGAGTTATGGAATAAGGACTAGTGTGAGGTTAGAGTAATATATTCTGGGGTTTACATTTTTGCCATCAACTATAAGGCTGGTGTGTCTTTATGGGGCATACTGGTTGTTGAACCGAGCATATATGGTGCTAGGGAGTGTGTGAACATTTTGACCTTAAACTCGTGCCTCGCAGTGTAAGACGCTGTCGGGTTGAACTGAGTATTTATGGAGCTCGGGAGGGGTGTACATATCATCTTAAACTAGGGTCACGCATTTATAAGTCGTCGTCCTATTATGGTTGAGTAGCCTAGTTAGAGATCGAAGTTTGATTTGTTTGAACTAAGTTCTCGAAACTAGTTTTTAGTATTCTCCTAGTGAAAGTCTAGCATTAATCACTACTCCTATCCATAATGCCATTTTTATTATTTTATTTATTATCGATATAAATTGGTTTGCAGGTTGGCAAATATTTTTATGTTTCTTCGGAAATCCTTTTGATTAATTTGTTTTACGTTAAAGCTTATTTTAATATGCTGTTTTACTATTTTCCATTTTTACTATTTTTCCTATATTAGTAATTACTGTTTTAAAATCCTGTTATACGGCTGGGAGAACGTTGACGTTGCTACCCACTGATTGTGGCTGTTATGTTTTAACATGGCAGGTATACGTGTTTATTTTCCGGTGGGTGTGGGCTAACGAGCGGTCTTGGATCCTGCTTGATCTTTTTAATAATCATGTCTTAAGGATTGTTTAACCTCTTTATGGATTGTTTTAAATTTTAGCCATTTTTATGTATGGCGCATGTTTGACTTTACCAATTTAATTTATTAAGACATAGTTCTGTGTGTTTTAATCCCGACTCTACAGTGTTTCCGCCACTGTATCGCGCTAGAATTTTTAGGGGATTACACCTTTTGGTCCGTCTTAAGACACACAAAATCTCACGGGGGCCCTAAAAGGTCATCCTAGCCCTAGCAATCGACAATAGAGCTACCCACATCCCCATAAACACCATTTAAGCAAAATAGTGCAAAATAAACACGGGAATAACCAGAAAACGGTCCTTAACCCTAGCTTTCCTAACACATTTCCCTACGGAACCGTTGTCACACCTCGAACCTCCTCATCAAGCTTATAACTACTTCAACAAGCTCTAATCGATCTTAATTTAACAATGAAATCAAGCACAAGCATCAAAACTTAACAAATAAAAAACACCCAAATCGATTTTCTAGGATTTTTCAACAAACAAACTCATAATCAATTCAACCAAGCAAAACCAACAAAAGGCAAGTAAAGAACACTAACCCGGAGTCGACATTGTCGTAAAAAGCGGAATCGAAACGAAACTCGGTGAGAAAAATCGAAGAAGTCGAGTTTGGGGCGAGGAAGGTGACGCGTTCGAATTCTTTGTGTAATAAACAAGCGCCCCAATTTTCGCATTACTTAAGCAGGCCCGACCCACAAAAATCCAACCGCTTTAGCTCACGCGCTCGTGTCCTGGTGCGCTGGGGGCTGAGCGCCTGAGTCTTGAAGCGCAGAAGGATGCGCGCCTAAGTGACCTAGTCCAAACTAAAACAAAGCAAAACAAATATAACTCAAAGACAATACACATACACCTACTAAGACAAGCCAAACAACAATAACGAGACAACTACTAATTAACATCAATAATACACTCGACTAAAACAAGCCCTTAATGCTGCGTCCGGACGCGTAACAAAAAAAACAACCAAGATTAACATAAGCAAACTCTGAGCAAACTCAAACCCCAGATCGAAACAAAAGCAAGGGCAAACCCAAACAAAATAAGACAAACATGCGAAACAAAATTAACTAAGACAAACTCACTCATAAACAAACTACAATTTGCCCGAAGGGTCTGAGTTACCCCGGAGGCACAGCAATTTGCCCGAGGGGTCTGAGTTACCCCGGAGGCACATCAATTTGCCCGAGGGTTCTGAGTTACCCCGAAGGCACAGCAATTTGCTCAAGGGATCTTAGTGATCCCGGAGGCACAGCAACAACAATTTTGTCCTAGGGGTCAGAGGCATCCCGACAGACAGCTACTCGAGTGGAGACTAACGCCCTCGAGGAGTTTTGCCCAAGGGATCTTAGTGATCCCGGAGGCACAGCAACAACAATTTTGTCCTAGGGGTCAGAGGCATCCCGAAAGACAGCTACTCGAGTGGATTCTAACGCCCTTGAGGAGTTTTGCCCAAAGGATCTTAGTGAACCCGGAGGCACAGCAACAACAATTTTGTCCTAGGGGTCAGAGGCATCCCAAAAGACAGCTACTCGAGTGGAGACTAACGCCCTCGAGGAGTTTTGCCCAAGGGATCTTAGTGATCCCGGAGGCACAGCAACAGCAACTTTGTCCTAGGGGTCAGAAGCATCCCGAAAGACAGCTATTCGAGTGGAGACTAACGCCCACGAATGGTTTTATATCCCTTTATTTTGTCCTAAGGGTCAGAGGCATCCCGAAAGACAGCTATTCGAGCGGAGACTAACACCCTCGAATGGTTTTAAATTCCTTTGTTTTGTCCTAAGGGTCATAAGATTCCCAAAGACGATTACTCGAGCGGAGACTAACGCCCTCTAACGTTTTATGTCATCAAGGGTTCACAAGCAGCCAAAAATATACTCATACAAATAAAGGCCAACTTAATGCGTTGCTAGCACGCAAAAAACACATAAAATTAAACGAAACCTCTAAATAAACTGAAGAAGACAAAGCGCGCGCGCACAAAGAATCAAGAACAAGATGTCAAGCAACGGCCCGGGCCCCAAGCAATCAACCACAAGCAAAGACGTCAGGTATGACTTCTCAGCCTTGGCTGGCGAGCCTCACCACGTAGTCCAACGGACTTAAAACGATCCGACCGGACAGCCACCAGGTCGTAATCCTCGATTGACCTGGGTGGCTATACTTTGACTTTCGCCTTGTTCAAGCCTCAGTCAAAGTGGGGGCTTCTGTAGACACCCGAATTTGGACCTGGTGGCTGCAGAGGTGCCCAGCAAACACCCGATGACGATAGGACTACAACGCGACACAGATTTGCGATGTTTTAGATAGTTTTCTTAAAGAACGAACCAAATAATTACTCGAAAAAATTAAAACTAACATGATGGAAGCCTTAGTCGTGTCGTTACGGTCGCATAGACACTAATTAGAGTCAATTCCGACACCAAGACCCTGAGTCGGCCCCGAAACTCGAACCGAGTCAACCCCGAGTCAAGCGAGCCTCGGGATGAACACCCGAGGCCCAAGAAACCCACGGCGCTAGGTCAAGCCGTGAGGAAGCCTTCGTGACCAAGCAAGATATCACACACTCGCCTCTCGATTTTGGAAAGTATCAAAATCGTATCCTTAAAACTCCAACCGCCCCACCTGACGCGCCTGGGTCTCCCCACGCTCGGACCCAGGCGCCTGAGTTCTGGTGCGCAACAAGTCACGCGTCCATATGGGCGATGAGGGCCGAGAACACCTATAAATACCCCCCTCCGCCTCATTCATTCGACACACTATTCAACTCACTCTTCTCCCTAAAAAACTCTCGCTAAGGGCTCGCACTCCGACACCCGAGGCAAACTATCCACTTGATCGTAGTTCCGATAAAAAAGCGACATCGACGCTACTCCTCACCTTCGAGCACTCCACTCGATACCGAGGTGCCTGTGATCGACTTGCTCAAAATTAGTACCCAGGTTCTGTCGGATTAGCCGCAGAACTAGTCATTAGTAACGAAGCTCTGCCGGAGTAGCCACGGGAAGGTCAAACGGTAACGGGGTTCTGCCGGGGTCACTAGTCAAGCTAGGAGGATCCGCCTGTTGATCAAGTTGTCACTAGGTTGTCATCTAAACAAAACTTTCCATATTCGTACTTTCTCTTATTCTGCACTACGACAACACTAGACGTGGGCACTAGGCCCACGAACGTCCACTAAAATACGTAACGTCCCAAATTCAACAACAAATACTAAAACACACTAAATAGACCCGATTAATTCTGAGATCCGTTCTCAAAACTATCTATGCATCGAGTCCCGTTTAGTGTATACTTCGAGGGTGCAACTCCTCACAATGTGATTTACTTACGTTCGCATTTACAGTTTTTCGTATGATTTATTGCTTTTATGACCTTTTAATCGCATGCTAAATCACCTAACACGGAATTCAAAACGTAAAATAACTAAAACTGAACAAGGATGGTCGTGTTTCGTATTAGTCCCGGTGCTCGCCTTATTAGGTTCGACGCATCTCTACTAATGCCGAACCGACGCATCTTAAGCAGAATACCAGGTAAGGTATATCACGAGAATGACTAATATCCGTATTATCACGTTAAAACTGATTTGCTAATGCCTATAAACTGATTTCATGGCCTGCTTGTCACGTGAAATCGCATGCAAAGAATGTAAACACTTCTATTTTGACGATAAAACTTATCTGTCCTTAAAACAACCGACGTAGTTAAGCATAAGGTTAAAACAACGGATGTTACAGTACTTCCACCACAACAAAAGAACTAGGAAATCAGCCCACCGATTGATTAGTAGAGGCCGGTATAGTGCAGGCGGGATTGGGTGTTGATATCTACCAAATGTTATCTTCCCAATACGTACCCTCACCTCTTACTCAGAATCAACGGTTTCCGGATGTCCGAAACCATTGGCAATAAGAGTCATTCTAGGCATGGAGTGCTTAAGGGTACAAGTCTTTATCTTTAGGTCCCGTGCCACTCAACTTTGAGCCGACAAGGGATCAAAGTTGACTTGAACGGTTTCCGAGTCCCCATAATTGACTCGGTGGCGACTCCACAAATCGGCAACGAATTCAGTTCACTAAAAAGGTTGCCTTACCAAATGAATCGGCCTTTATACATTTACAACCACGACTCGATCGATTCCCAAACGAAAACACGGGTGCCCGCACCCGTATAGTACAAGTCCGGATCGTCATCCAAATCGAGGTCCGACACTTCGCCTCGTATGCGAGATCGGACCGGCCCCCGGCAGGGAGGGGGCCGCGTGGGTGGCCGCCGCCACACGATGAAAACCGGGTAGGTCCCGTGCGGGGTGCCGGGCGGTGTGGACGGACGTCCACACTATTACTCATATTATCGTATTAAACCAATTTTCAAAATTCGCTCTTATGACTAATAAATAATAACCGTTATTCTCATTCACTCTATCGAAAATTTATTATTTATCGGGAAATTTATTTTCATCGTATAATTATTTATTTCTACCAACTTTTTTTTCGTCTCGAATAATTCACTTACTCTTTTTTTTACGGTCCGATTAATTGTTAATTTTATTGACTCGATTTTAATTCAATTTGAGGGTCAGTCAACTTTTGTCTCGGAACCGTCTTGTACAAACACTTATTCTATTAGTACGTAGTACTTACCCTTTTTTTAAATGAATTGAATTCATTCCCCATTTCCCATGTTTTCTCAATACTACGTACACCCCACCCATTTCCATTTTCTTTTTGGACTTCCACCGCTTCCCTCATTCTCTTGGTTTTCCCTCTATACTTAACGTATACTTACCCCCTTTCTTTCTTGCCTGTGTCTCCACTGCTTCATCTGCACACACCCTATCACCGTCATCTCTCCACCGCTTCATCTGTGCCTTGCTTTTTAGTTCTTGTTGTTGTCCTCTAACTCTTCTCCCGTGTTTTGCTCGACTAATGTCGGATTTGTCGAACTCTGCTCACCATCTTTTATGCCTTCTGTTGTGTTCATTTTGGCAGCCATAGACGTATCGTCATTACTGTTCTTCGTGACTGCAGTGGCAGTCTTGCGCTTGTGGATGTGCGTTGATAGTGCAGTCGCCTGTAGCCGTCGATGTTGCTGCTATCGTGCTTGGTCGAGAGTGATGAGTGGTAGCCTCCCTTGTCACTGTTTTCTCTGGTTAGTCTGCTACTGCTCGATAATATTGTTGAACTGTTGATACCACGTATGCTCGTCCTCCCCTTCCTGTACTTTCTTTGATGCGTGTGCATCTTCTATACGTTATTGTTGCCTCGTTTTTCTTCTTCTTGAATAGTAGTTCACTTCTGACCTCCATTCGCATTGCTTTGTGTTCATCCATCTTGTGGTTTTGCTGCTCTTTTGGTCCTGCTAACTTTGTATGTTGTTATCTGTACGCTGCTGGTGTTCTGTTCGTTGTCAATGTTGCTGTATGTTGTGAGTATTTGCTGCTGTCGTCACGTTGCTGCTGTTGCTTACGTTTTCTTCAATCATGTTTCGTTCTTGTTATCTGTTTCCTTTCCCCTCCTTTTTTCTGCGGTCGAACCCCTTTTCCGTTCCTTGTTCGTCTTTACCTACTCGTTGTTGCTACTGCTAATGTTGTTGCTTGTTAAGTGCTATTTTTAGCACTATTTGTGAGTATATATCGCCATATTTATAGTGTTTGAGAGTGGATTTTGGAAGATATAGTGATATTTGAGTGATTTCCGATGATCTTGCATGATTTGAGTGAATATGTGATTTTTGATGACGGTTCTAGCTATTTTGAAGAGCCGAGAAATTCTTGTGTTATGCCCGGATTATATTGGTGTTATACGTGTCAAATGCCGGGTTATATTGAAGATCGCATGAAGAAAAGAAGACAAGAAAAGTAAAAGGAAAGCAAAGAAGAAAGAATTGAGAGTCTTTAAGTGCCGCTAGTAGCAGATGACGAAGAGTAAAACTGCCGCTAGTAGAGGCATAATCAGAATTTTTATGAATTGTGAAGCTTCCAGAGTGCCGCTAGTAGCGAAAATGGCCGCTACTAGCGAACAGCTGAACGCATTGACTCTTGATCTTCCCTCTATTCTATCCTACCTATATTAGATTACTATTATTATTAGAGATGCTTATCATTCCTAGACTACATACATAAAAGTTATACAATTTTATTAGATTTAGGCATTTTTAGTTTTATTACTCCAAGACTTTGAAGAAGACGATCGTTCATCATTTTGATCATCAATCAACACTAAGTTTTTCTAATTCTCTACTTTTTATTTTATTTGTTGATTGTTATTGTGATGATGAATTGTGAGTAGTTCTTTTATCTAGGGCTCGGTGAGCCGATAATATGGGTTATTGATGCTTTGATTTTAATTTAATCGCGCTTTGTTGAATTATTGAATTGGGTTTGTTTTGGTTGTGCTTAATAGTTGATTGATTAGTTTGAATTGCTAGGTTTGAGTCTAGATTATCATTACAACGAGAGTTGAATGTTTTCATATGAATCATGCCTAAAAGTTTGTATCTTTGTCGATTAATTTCTACTCAATTCTAATTACGACGAGAGACGGGTTTTAATTTAGAGAACCGAAATAAGATTTGAACTTTCACATGAGAATAGTGAATTGGAATAATTGGGACATGTTAGTATCGATTCTTAATGCGTATAGTCTTGTTATTCGTGCCATGAGAATAGGATTTATAACATGCTAGATAGGCTTTTTATGTCTCGACGGAGAATTTAAAGTATTGATTAAAATAGGAATGCTAGTCTCACCCAAGACGGTAATTTGACAAAGCTGTGTCACATTTTGATTGCATCGATAATCCATGTTATTGGTGAACCATTGCCCTAGGTCTTTCTATTACTGATTTCATCTTGATTTATTACATTTAGTTTGTTAAAAATTAGTTATACAATCATCTTTCTGATTTATTCGACGTAGATAACTTGAGTCAGAAATTAGCTAGTATTTAATCATTCACCTCCCTGAGATCGACCCGTATGCTACAATACCCGTACGCTTGCGGAACTACAAAAAAACGTAACAAGTTTTTGGCGCCGTTGCCGGGGAGGTAACGGATTAATATTAGCTTAGATTTTTGATTTGTTAGATTACGTCTTTTTTTTTCGTGTACATTGGTACGCTTTCTTTGTTACTAATATTTCACTAGTTGCGTATTGTGATCTTTATGCGCAGAAGTAAATCAAAGGGTTTATACGAATTTGACCCCGAGATCGAAGCCACCGTCAGAAGACGAAACGCAGAGAGAAAGAAGAAGCAGGCTCAACGTGAGCCAGAACCCGAGGAAGTAATTCTTAATACTGAGGAAGTAGTCACTGATACCGAGGTAAAAATTACTATGACGTCTATTAAGGATGAAAGTGCTCCAAAAGTTGTGCTCAATTCGAGCATTACGAGACCCGCTGTGCAAGCAAATAATTTTGAGCTGAAGACTTCATTGATTTCGTTTGTTCAACCAAATCAATTTAGTGGGTCACTAACGGAAAATCCTAATGAACACATTAATATTTTCCTTGAAAATTGCGACAATGCGAAGATCAATGGGGTTTCCGATGATGCTATTCGATTGCGTTTGTTTCCATATTCATTACGAGATAAGGCTAGAGAATGGTTGCGAAATTGTGATGCCGACTCTTTTGATACATGGGACAAGCTCTCCACCGCGTTCTTTCACAAGTTCTTCCCACCGGGTAAGACTTCAAAGCTACGCAATGATATTAGCTCATTCATTCAACATGAGAATGAATCATTATACGAAGCTTGGGAACGGTTCAAGGAACTCCAACGTCAATGTCCACATCATGGTATTCCTAATTACCTTCTTGTTCTTACATTCTACAATGGTGTGAAGCCGAAATCTCAAATGAGTCTTAATGCTGCTGCTGGAGGTAGCTTAGATAGTCTACCATGGAATAAGGCTAGAGAATTAATTGAGGAAATGGCCGCAAATACATATCATTGGGGTAGTGACCGTCAAGTGCGAGGAAGGAAGGTAGAAAATAATGACTTGAACATGGTGCACACAAGGCTTGATGATTTATCTCAACAAATCTCCAAGATTAGCCTAGGTGGTTCGAGCTCATCGGTTTCCTCGTGTCAATTGTGTGGTATTCGAGGTCATGATTCAACTGATTGTGGAAATGTGTCGATGGTGGAACAAGCTAATGCTCTTTATCAAAAGCAACAATTTGATCCATATTCGAATACATACAATCCCGGTTGGGCCCATCATCCGAATTTCTCTTGGAAAAACAACAATGCTCAAGGACCTTTGTCACACCAACAACAATCTTCTAGGCCTTTCAACCAACCTCCGGGCTTTATACAAAAGCCTATGTTCCGACCACAACAAACTCCACCGGTTCAACAAGTTCAACCGATTCAACAACAAGCTCCACCAAAGTCTAATATGGAGTTGATGTTAGAGCAAGTCCTTGCTCAACAAACTCAATATATGCAAAATCAAGACAAGAAGAATGATGAGTTCTCGACTTCAATTTCTCAAATTAAGGCTTCTCAAAAAATGACCGAGACTCAAATGGCCCAAATGGCTCAACAAATTAATCTTTTGTCTAAGTCAGGTGGACAATTCCCGGGGAACACCGAAGTAAATCCCAAGGGACAGATAAATGCGGTTACTTTGAGAAGTGGAAAGCAACTTGAAGATCCGGTGCGACCAACTAAAGTACCGGAGATTGTGATAGTGGATGAGACCGAGGTAGAGCCAATTATTGAAGATGCTCCAATTGAGAAAGTGGAAAAGGATAAGCAAGCGGCCGACACATCTACACCTGCAAGGGTACATTATCCTCATATTCTCTTTCCACAAAGGTTGGCACGAGAGAAGCTAGAGCAAAGGTATGGTAAGTTCATTGAAATTTTGAAAAAGCTTCATATTAATATCCCATTTTTGGAAGCTATATCCGAGATACCTTCTTATGCCAAGTTTCTTAAAGACCTTCTATCAAACAAGAGGAGACTAGTAGAGCATAATGTTGTTGCTCTATCGGAGGAATGTAGTGCCATATTGCAAAATAAGTTACCAAAGAAGATTCAAGACCCGGGTAGTTTTTCTATTCCATGCTCGGTTGGTAATGTAACTATCCAAAAGGCATTGTGTGATCTTGGAGCTAGTGTGAGTCTAATGCCATTGTCTATTTGTGAGAAACTCCATATGGGTGAATTGAAACCCACTTTGATATCTCTTCAATTGGCCGATAGATCGGTAAGATACCCTCTTGGTGTTATAGAGGATGTTCCCATTCAAGTTGGGAAATTGGTGCTCCCTTGTGATTTTGTTGTCATGGATATGGAGGAGGATATCCAAATCCTAATTATACTTGGAAGACCATTCTTAGCCACCGCCGGTACACTTATCGATGTGAAGGGTGGTAAACTTTCAATGTGTGTTGGCAATGAAAAGGTGGAATTCGAACTCCACAAATCTATGGGGCAACCAACATTAAAAGAGGTATGTTACCGTGTTGATGTTATCGACAAACTAGTTGAAGAAAGAGCTTTGGATGATGCATCTACTGACCCACTCCAAAGTTGTTTAATTGAGGACAATACCGATGACATAGAGGTGCTTTCATATACTCAACTCCTCGATTCCTCTCCCTCTTATTATGATCATGGTTCATCTTTTGAGGTATTATCATTGGAGTCTACACCCGAGGTACATCCTAATCCTCCTATAGTAGAATTAAAACCCCTTCCCCCAAATTTGAAACATGCTTTTTTGGGTGATAATTCTACTTATCCGGTTATTGTCAATGCTAACCTTAATGACACTCAACTTGAGAAATTGCTTGATATTCTTCGTAAATACAAGAGTGTTATTGGGTATACCATAGATGATATTAAAGGAATAAATCCATCTTTTTGTATGCATCGTATTTTGCTTGAAGACAATCATGTCACCTCTATTGAATCACAACGACGCCTTAATCCTAACATGAAAGAGGTTGTCAAGAAAGAGGTTTTGAAATTGCTTGACGCGGGCATCATCTATCCTATTTCCGATAGTGCATGGGTGAGCCCGGTTCAAGTGGTTCCAAAAAAAGGTGGCATGACCGTTGTTAAGAACGATAAAGATGAATTGATTTCTACTAGAACGGTGACGGGTTGGCGCATGTGTATCGATTATAGGAAATTGAATAAAGCCACTCGAAAAGACCACTTCCCCCTCCCATTCATAGATCAAATGCTTGAAAGATTGGCAAAACACTCATTCTTTTGTTACTTGGATGGTTATTCTGGTTTTTTCCAAATCCCCATCCATCCAAGTGACCAAGAGAAAACGACATTCACATGTCCATATGGCACATTTGCTTATTGTAGAATGTCGTTTGGATTGTGCAATGCTCCCGCTACCTTTCAACGGTGCATGATGGCTATCTTTTCTGATCTCGTAGAGCGCATCATGGAAGTTTTCATGGATGATTTCTCGGTCTATGGAACTAACTTTGACACTTGTTTACAAAATTTGACTAGAGTGCTTCATAGATGCCAAGAAACTCATCTTATTTTGAATTGAGAAAAGTGCCATTTTATGGTGCAAGAGGGTGTAGTCTTAGGACACATTATATCTAATCGGGGTATCGAGGTCGATAGAGCCAAAGTGGAAGTCATCGAGGGACTCCCACCCCCTATTAATGTGAAAGGGGTGCGAAGTTTTCTCGGTCATGCAGGATTTTATCGTCGATTCATAAAAGATTTTTCAAAAATTGCCCGCCCACTAACGGAACTATTAGCCAAGGACACCCCTTTTGTGTTTTCTAATGCGTGTCTTGAGGCTTTTGACAGGTTGAAGAAGGCTCTCACATCGGCACCTATTATCCAACCACCGGATTGAACTATTCCCTTTGAGTTGATGTGTGATGCTAGTGATCACGCTGTTGGGTCCGTGCTTGGCCAAAGAAAAGATGGCAAACTTCGTGTCATTTACTATGCTAGTAGAACTCTTAATCCTGCTCAAGCTAATTACACCACAACTGAAAAGGAGTTGTTAGCTATTGTGTTCTCCATTGAGAAGTTTCGGTCCTACCTTGTAGGTTCGAAAGTTATTGTTCATACGGATCACGCGGCACTTAAGTATTTGTTGCAAAAGAAAGATGCTAAACCCCGCTTGATACGTTGGATTCTATTGCTTCAAGAGTTCGATATAGAGATCAAAGAAAAGAAAGGCGCCGAGAATGTGGTAGCTGACCACCTATCTTGCCCATTGTTAGAAGATGATGATAAGTTACCCATTGATGATTCCTTCCCGGACGATCACCTTTATTCTATTGCTGCTCTCGAGTCCGAATTGCCATGGTATGCCGATATTGTGAACCACTTATCTTGTGGGATTCTTCCTAAAGGTTTAAGTTCATACCAACGCAAGAAATTCTATCACGATGCTAAACACTATTATTGGGATGATCCACATCTCTACAAGTCGTGTGCCGATGGAATCATTCGTAGGTGTGTGCCCAAGGAGGAAACAACATCAATTATATCTCATTGTCATGATATGCCAACTGGAGGGCATGCTAGTACAACGAAAACCTCCGCGAAGATTCTTTAATGTGGTTTTTATTGGCCCTCTTTATTCAAGGACGTTGCCCAATTTGTAAAGTCATGTGATCGTTGTCAACGGGCCGGGAATATCTCAAGGCGGAACGAGATGCCTCTTAATTTTATATTGGAGGTTGAATTATTTGATATGTGGGGAATCGATTTCCAAGGCCCTTATCCCTCCTCCTATGGGAATAAGTATATCCTTGTCGCGGTCGACTACGTTTCTAAGTGGGTGGAAGCCATCGCTACACCTACCAATGATGGCAAAGTCGTGGCCAAATTCTTCAAAAAGATTATATTTCCCCGATTTGGTGTTCCTAGAGTGTTGATAAGTGATAATGGAACTCATTTTATTGAGAAGAAGCTAGAAGCATTGTTGAAGAAATATGGTGTTCAACATCGATTTGGGCTCCCGTATCATCCACAAACAAGTGGACAAGTTGAAATCTTCAATCGCGAGATTAAAACTATCTTAGAAAAGACGGTCGCAAGCTCGAGAAAAGATTGGTCAATGAAACTTGACGATGCATTATGGGCCTATCGCACCGCATTCAAGACACCGATTGGTACTTCACCATTTCGATTGGTGTATGGGAAATCTTGTCATCTCCCGGTAGAATTAGAACATCGTGCGTTTTGGGCCATCAAAGCTCTTAATTACGATTACAAGAGTGCGGGAGAACGTCGTCTTTTGCAATTGAATGAACTCGATGAGATTCGCCTTGAATCTTACGAGAACGCTCAAATTTATAAGGAAAGGACAAAAAGATGGCACGACAACAGAATTTTGAGGCGTGAATTTCATGAAGGGGATTTAGTTCTTCTATTTAACTCACGACTTAAAATATTTCCGGGCAAGCTGCGCTCGAGGTGGTCCGGACCATTCCGAGTCACCAAAGTGTTCCCATATGGATCGGTCGAGGTTTCTAGTGATGAAAATGGGAGTTTCAAGGTCAATGGTGCGCGTCTCAAGCACTATATTGCAGGTGATCCGATTCTGGAGAAAGTGATTTATTCACTTTCCGTCATTCCCACCCTCAATTGAAAAAAAAAACAGGAAGTCAAGCTCGTGACTCTAAACAAGCGCTTCTCGGGAGGCAACCCGTGTTGTACATATTTTTATTTTTATTGTAATTTTATTTTTAATTTTTATGACTAAAAAAAATCAAAAATCAAAAATCCCAAAAATACGAGTGTTACGGTGTTACAATGAGTCCGAGATCGCTAATTTGACTCATTTTTGCAGATAGAAGAAGCGGGAATTCAATTTTTCAAGTTTAGGGCCGCTAGTAGCGGCCACGGAAGGCTATTTAAGCCGCTACTAGCGGCGTTTTCAGGCCTCCCCCCAAGTTTCATGCTAAAAGTCGAGTTTTGTTCGCTACTAGCGGCTTAATTCGCTACTAGCGGCCCTAATTTCTATTCCATCAAGTATATTTCCTCCTTCCTTCATACTCAAACAAAAAAAACAAAAAAAAAAAAAATAACAAAAGAAGAAGAACCCAGTTGAACGTACGTTGAAGGAAAGAAAAAAAAACCGACAGCCACCATCATCAACCATCTCTGCCGCCACTCATCACCACCACCGCGTTCTATCTGCCTCAGCCACCCACAAACTGCCACACAAACCATCACCACCCTCTCCTTCCTGAATCCAAAAAAAAGTGACAAAAACCCTAACTTTTGGGGGTTTTATGGTCAAGGGCGATTTTGGGTATGATTGGCATCAGAATCAGGACGCGAATTCGTCGGTCGTGGCTGCCTTCTTCGTATTCTTTTCTCGATTGAAGGTTTGATTATTCTTTGGCTACTTGTGCCTCATTTTCTAATTTCAATTAGTAACTTATTGTATATAAATAATTTGATTTTTTTTTTGAAGTTACTAATTTCAATTCTTTGAAGTTACTAATTTCAATTATTTGAAGTTACTGATTATTGACAAGAGAAGAAAAAAAACATAGTGCGAGTGTCCTCTGAGCTGAATATAAATTGTGTTGGCGGTGGGCTGAATTTGTTTGATTGTTGTCTGTGAGTGTCTTGTGTGGGGTGGTTGTTTTCTTGCGACGGGATCTAAATTCGTCATTGTGTGAGTGTCGTGTGAGCTTGGTTGATGTCCGTGTCCATGAGTGTTCTGTGAGAGAATTTGAGGGAGTTTGGTTGATTGTGAGTTAGTGAAAAAAAAGAGTGAAAAGAATGGGACGGAGTGTAAAAAAAGGCAAGGGTCCTGTGTCCAAGTCAAAGTCTAAAACCGTCTCTACTCTCACGATGCATCTTTCGGTTCCACTGGGTCTTTCACATATAAATGGTGATGAGCTTGTCTATCTCACCAATTTGAGACAAGCAAACCGTCATATCCTAACAACTAAATTCTTTGATCGAGACACGGTTAGGATTACTAGAGCCTATGTCGGTGTTGTTGAAAAGAGTGGGAATGGAAGGGTTGTTGGATCGACAAGCACCAACGTATACTAGGTATACTTTGGAATTTTTAGCAACCTTGAAAACTTCAAAAAGTTCCGATGGCCACGCTATTGATTTTAAACTTGGTGGAACTTCCCATCAAATCTCCTATTCTAAGCTTCGAGAGATTTTTGGATTTGTTGGAGAGTGTATAAAAGGGTGGAATCCATTCAACGGTGGAGATTCGGGCATATTTTGGGCATCTATTACGGGGCAAGCTATTAAGAGAAAGGGGGATGTAAGCTCTAGTATTCCTCACCCATGTCTCCGTATTATTCACCGATTTTGGTCTATGGCGATTTTCTGTCAAGGGGAACCATCGAAGATTAGTCAAAATGAAATGGGTTACTTGTGGGCATTGATGCCCGAAGCTTCGATGGTGCCTGATTGGGTTGACCTGTTTGTATCGAGCTGCCTTAAGTGTAGGAAGAATGTCAAGGGAAAAATTAGTATGGGTGGCATGGTCACATTGATACTTACACATTTGAAAGTCACTATTCCTAGCACAGTTACTCCGGTGACGGGAGGTCATTTGCTCGATTTTGATACATTGGAGCGTACATTTATGCTTCAAGATTCAGTGACCCGTGGTTATTTTTTATGGAGACGTGGTCCGAAAGCTTCACCTTACTTACGATTGCCTCGTTCTACGGAGCAATCTATTCCTACCGGGCCAAGGACCATCGATTTTTATATACCACGTGACCCACTTACTCACTTGGAGCCGGGTGACAAAAGGGTAGCGAAGCGAATTCTAGAAAATGATGATGAGATGTTAGATGATGATGATGATATGGATGGTAGTGATGATGGAAATGCGACCGAGAGACCCTCTCCCTCATTCACACATGCTTCTTCTTCTTCTAGGGAGTCTGATATGTGGAGGTTGGAGGTCGATGATTGGAGGGCGGAACAAGGGTTAGCTATGCGGGAAGTCCTAGAGTTGTGTCGAGGTTTCGACAAGTTTTTATCGGCTAGGCATCCTAACACATACACTTCCCCTTCGGAGCAATTTTATGCAGAGTTGGCAGCTGAGAGAAGCGATATTAATAGTCGTCGGGAGGCACGTAGTGGCTCTCGCCGATCTTCTGGAAACTCCTCTGATTCTTCATGATAGGTGATTTGTCCCCTCTTTCCTATTTTTATTTTTGTCTTTGTCGCATTGAGGACATTGCTCGATTTAAGCATGGGGCAGGGACATTTCACTTGTGTATATATTTAAGTTTTCCTTAAAAAAAATCCCGCTAAGTCGAAAACCCGAAAGGGCGGCTTAGGCAAAAAATTGGGAGGCCTCGCTAGAATGAAAATCTGCAAGGGCAGACGTTCTAGGCAACATTGACGTTGTGAGTGGAAAAAGTGAGCTCATATATAAAAAAATTAAATAAAAGCTAGGTTGAAAACCCGGAAGGGCGGCCTAGGCAAAATGAGGGATAGAAAAAAAAAAAAAAAAAAAAAAAAAAAAAAAAAAGAGCCGCAAGAAAGAAAAGGGGCCATAATATCCCGTACTATGGGCAAATAGTAAACATCATGGCGGTCGGCGACATAAGAAGACGGCGTTTGAGGTAAGGGTTAAGATTAGGATCATTTTTGACGTCGTGGTTTTGTGTTGAAGTTGGATTGAGCGTTGGGGATCGTTGGTTGCTGTGATCCTATTTTTGGTTGTGATTGTGAATTGATGTTTATTGATGTCGATATTATTAGCTTGTGGTTAGAGAGTGTTTTTGAGCTAGCATGGGGGAGTCCTACACTAACTTGACTCCTTGGTTTATCTTTTGGTGTTGACCATGCTAAGCTAGTCGATTTCGGAGTAGGTAGTGAGGGCGATATAAGAAGGAAGTTGTGAGCTAATCATTTGTGAGTGAGGGAGTTCGCTAGACCTTGTATTGATATCGTCTTATGCCTTTTGAGTTTACTCGAGGACGAGTAAAGGTTTAGCATGGGGGAATTTGTTAAGTGCTATTTTTAGCACTATTTCTGAGTATATATCACCATATTTATAGTGTTTGAGAGTGGATTTTGGACGATAAAGTGATATTTGAGTGATTTCCGATGATCTTGCATGATTTGAGTGAATATGTGATTTTTGATGACGGTTCTAGCTATTTTGAAGAGCCGGGAAATTCTTGTGTTATGCCCGGATTATATTAGTGTTATACGTGTCAAATACCGGGTTATATTGAAGATCGCATGAAGAAAAGAAGAAAAGAAAAGTAAAAGGAAAGCAAAGAAGAAAGAATTGAGAGTCTTTAAGTGCCTAGTAGCGGATGACGAAGAGTAAAACTGCCGCTAGTAGAGGCATAATCAGAATTTTATGAATTGAGAAGCTTCCAGAGTGCCGCTAGTAGCGAAAATGACCGCTACTAGCGAACAGCTGAACGCATTGACTCTTGATCTTCCCTCTATTCTATCCTACCTATATTAGATTACTATTATTATTAGAGATGCTTATCATTCCTAGACTACATACATAAAAGTTATACAATTTTATTAGATTTAGGCATTTTTAGTTTTATTACTCCAAGACTTTGAAGAAGACGATCGTTCATCATTTTGATCATCAATCAACAATAAGTTTTTCTAATTCTCTACTTTTTATTTTATTTGTTGATTGTTATTGTGATGATGAATTGTGAGTAGTTCTTTTATCTAGGGCTCGGTGAGCCGATAATATGGGTTATCGATGCTTTGATTTTAATTTAATCGCGCTTTGTTGAATTATTGAATTGGGTTTGTTTTGGTTGTGCTTAATAATTGATTGATTAGTTTGAATTGCTAGGTTTGAGTCTAGATTATCATTACAACGAGAGTTGAATGTTTTCATATGAATCATGCCTAAAAGTTTGTATCTTTGTCGATTAATTTCTACTCAATTCTAATTACGACGAGAGACGGGTTTTAATTTAGAGAACCGAAATAAGATTTGAACTTTCACATGAGAATAGTGAATTGGAATAATTGGGACATGTTAGTATCGATTCTTAATGCGTCTAGTCTTGTTATTCGTGCCATGAGAATAGGATTTATAACATGCTAGATAGACTTTTTATATCTCGACGGAGAATTTAAAGTATTGATTAAAATAGGAATGCTAGTCTCACCCAAGACGGTAATTTGACAAAGTTGTGTCACATTTTGATTGCATCGATAATCCATGTTATTGGTGAACCATTGCCCTAGGTCTTTCTATTACTGATTTCATCTTGATTTATTACATTTAGTTTGTTAAAAATTAGTTATACAATCATCTTTCTGATTTATTCGACGTAGATAACTTGAGTCAGAAATTAGCTAGTATTTAATCATTCACCTCCCTGAGATCGACCCGTATGCTACAATACCCGTACGCTTGCGGAACTACAAAATAAAACGTAACGTGGCTGCTGTTCGTTTCGTATCCGTCCTCTACTCGTTCTTCTCCTCTATTTCTGTCATTCTTATGATATTTCTATCAAATTCTTCACAACTTGCTCCCTCTTAAAAATTGTTTTTCTTTGACTTTCGTTCTACTGGAACTCTCGATTTTCATACTCCGTCCTAAAATTAATCTTTCCATTCATCTCCAAGTTCTATAGGTAATTGATTACCGATATTATCCAATTTGTCCGACTCATTTTATATGGTATTTTATATCGTATATTTGTGTTTCGTAGGATTTCATGAAGACCCAACCGAGGACATGGGATCGATTCGTATGTGGGCTCAAGGTAACTTTAGAACGTTACTCGATTTTATATCGTATGTTTGAGTAGTAATATGTCGTAAATATTTTAACTTCAGTTTTCTAAATTTTAGCTATTCATTATTTGCTAAAAATATTATTTTAAATTGTGTACCTTACAAATATTTTACAAGCTTTTGATATCGTTTTATAATTCGTTAGTAACTTTATTATTTATGATCGTTATAATATTTTGTTGGTTATCGTGACACTAGTAACTAAATATTAACGATTTTATATTTTCTTCGTATTTCGTTAATTTATAATTTTAACTCAAAATCGTATTTTTATATTTTAATCGAAATTTGTATACTTGTTCAATAAATTAATTTCGTTTTACGACTTATGTTAATAAATGAGGAAAAAAAACAGTCGATTTTATTTTAAATACATTTTCGGTCGAGACTATTTTTCCCTAATAATTTCTCATTTGTCTACGATTGATTATTTTCAGTAAAATCCGTATTATTTATTAATAAAAGGTATTTGTTAAAAATAATTTGAAATCTTTGTAAATCTCCTTTCATTTATAAAACTCGTTGACTCAATTAATTTTGATATCGTTTTTCTTAAAACATCCCTTTTCAAAATTTATAGTTTTAACTCGATTTCCTAATTATTTGTAAAAACTACATATTGACTTATTATATTTTATTTATATTTTGAGTAACGAATTTAGAAATATATTTAAGTTACGATAACGACGATAATAATAAAATGTTTGTTAGAAATGCTATTTTATACATTTCACTTATTTTAATCACTTCCGTATTTTCTATAACAATGTTTCTATTTTAAGTAAGTTTCTAAAATGAGTAAGTTTCTATTTATAGAAAGTTTCCCTATTTATATAGAGTGTTTATTCCTTTTATCCTCATAATAATTATATTTATTTTGAATATCGATAATGACTAATTTGGAGTTATGGAATAAAGTCAAGTGTGGGGTTAGAGTAATAATCTGGGGTTTACGGTTTTGCCATCAACTATAAGACTAGTGTATCAGGAATCGGTACATTGGTTGTTGAACCGGGTGACAGGTATCCCGGGAGTTGTGTACATTTTGACCTTAAGCTTAGGCCTCGCAGTAAGTCGCCGTCATAAGTTGAACTGGGTGACAGGTAATCCCAGGAGGGGTGTGCATTGTCTTAAACTAGGGCCACGCATTTATAAGTCGTCGTCCTATTATGGTTGAGTAGCCTAGTTAGAGACCAAAGTTTGATTTGTTTGAACTAGGTTTTCGAACCTAGTTTTTAATATTCTCCTGGTGAAAGTCTAGCCTTCTACACTGAATATTTTCATAACGGCATTTTGAGTATTTTTATTATTTTCGATACATTTTGATTGGCAGGTTGGCAAATATTTGAAGTTTTCTTCTGAAAACTTGTTCTGATTCTATTGTTCCAATATTTTAAGTTTTCTCCGAAAGCTTATTTTTATTATATCATTTTAATGTTTTCCATTTTAATTCTTTTGATATAATAATACTATTATTTTCCATATGATATAATATCGCTGGGAGAACGTTCGAGTTACTCCCCACTGACGTGGCTGTTGTGTTTATAACATGACAGATATTTGCTGCTGGGTTTTGGGTGTGAGCTAGCGAGTAGCGTGGATCCTACTCTTTCTTCATTATGTAATTTATGGTTCTGTATTAACCTGTTTCGAGATGTTTATTTTAGCCCTTTTGTAAAAAGTGGCCTCTGTATTGACTGACCGTTCTTTTATTAAATATAGAACATCAGTGTGTTTTAATCCCAAATCTACAGTGTTTCTGCCACTGTATTGCGTTAGAATTTATAGGGGGTTAAAGGTCCCGCGCGGGCGCAAGAGGTGTGGTTGGGCGTCCACAGCAACCCTCTCAAAGGTACAATCAAAACAACAAAATCGATTACGATCAATTCGAGTAAAAGACGGAACTTATCATACGCTCCGATTAACAACGTGATTACAATGACGAAGCACGCTCAAAAAACAAACAAAAACAAAACAAAAAACAAACGATGAGCCGAGGACGAAGTGAAAACCCGAAAGGGCGCTCCGGGCTAAATGAAGAATCGAGTTGAAAAAAAAACAGTGAGTCGAGAACGGAGTGAAAACCCGTAAGGGCTCTCCGGGCAAAATGAAGAACCGTGTTGCGAATCACCGGAATAAACAAAATGTGTGCTTCTCATTGATTTCAAATGAATCAAGCAAAATCGAGCCTTTTTCGAGGCCCTTACATCAACATCCATCATCCGGATGCCTCAAAAGCAAAAGGCGATGTACTACAAAAGTCCACAGAAAAAACTAGTACTAATACGCCACATAATACTACGTAATACGACATAATACTAATGGCTGGGCTCTATATGTCGATCTTTTCTTTTCCCTTGCCTTCGGGTGCGCTTTCTTAGGCCTCATATCACGAGCCAGCAGTCACCTTTTCAGCCATTTGTGGGCCCAGCCAATCCCTCGCGTCTTCTACATCTGTGTTATTAATATGGGTCTTGTTCGTCTTGACCCGTTTTGACAAATGCACGATACTAGAATCGGTGACACTGTCTTCGGACGGACGCTTAGCGACATTAGCCCGCATAGCTTTCTTATTCTGTAGCTTCGCAATCTCCACGGTCCTTGACTTCTCTGATATCTGACAACCCCAAGCAATAAGAACGATTTTCTAAATCGGTCACCTACTTTTCCAAGGCTTACAAGCACAATACAAGAACGAAAATTCTTCTGACAATAATGGAAGGCCCATTTCGTCGCTCCGATCCACCGAACTTGGACATTTTTTTTATTTGGGGGATAAGTTACCCCACTTAGGCGTGTTGTAGCCCTACGCGGCACTGTCAATTAAGCATAAAATGTGGTCCAACTTTTTTTTCTCTTGACAGAGCTTTCTACACAAGCGTCATTATTCAAATACGATTATACACGTCTTCGACATTACACACACTCGGTCAAAACAACGGTCACAAAATGCTGTATACATGTTCTGAACGTTCCTTGCACAGTTCGAGTCAAATGTTTTAATGGACGTTCTACTTGATCCAATTACCGGCTCAAACTAGCAAATTTTAAGCATCCTAAAAGCATTTTCGCACTCTCAATCAATCCTAATACACTTAAAACATCCTAAATCATGGCTCAACCATAAGCAAACCAACCTTGGAATTCTTACTTGATTACGTATTATCTAAGCTAACATTTCAGGGTTCAAAGCAAGCCGATCAAGCACGAGAAAGTTTGATCAAATATACAAATATACAAATCCAATACGAATCCAAGTTTACAAGCTAAGGAGGACCCTTAGAGGCTGCTGCTACAGCCAGTACAAGCTCACCAATGTTATCATCTAAGCCTAGATCCTCCAGATCGAAAGTAGGAGACCCCATCCCGTCATCTTCTGAACGACCTAAATCGACCAGCATATCCACAGTAGTCATCCCCGTACTGGGAACCCCTCATGTAGGCTCGACCTCTTTAGTAACGCTGGTAGCCTGATCCTCAGCCATAGCCTCATTCTCTACCTCAGCCTCTGCCCTAGTTGATGGTGGGAATTGTCGTGGATCCCCACCGATCAAATAATAACCGGCTAAGACCTAACGGTAGTTAGGGTAAGTCGGGTCCTGTCCACGGAGACGGTGTCGCAAGGTTTAGACTAGGCCCACCTAAAACGAGACTACGCTACCAAACAAACACAAAGAGCTACTACTTGATGAATTATGATGAGAGGAGAAGTAGGAAGTAGAATAACAATGAACTAGGCTATACAAGGCTAAAATAGAATAACTAAACACAAACCAACTAGCAAACTAAAGAAATGAGGCTAACTAATAAGATGAATCAAATATGAAGAAGAGGTGGGTTAGGTCGGGTTCAAAAGTGTAGTAGGGTGACTTGGGTGGTCAAGGGTGTAGGTGCCTCCTAATTGCTAGATTCGGTCCGGGCTGTCGCAACTTAAACCGATGTTGAGGTGGGTTCGCGCTTGATGACGTCTAAACCCTAGTCCACATGGTATGTATAATGACTATTCTCAACATGACCACATACTAGACAAACAATGAGTAGAGGAAGACTAGCATGAGAAGCATGGCCACTACAACTCAAACAAGCATTTCAACAAACACATGGTGTGCCAAGTATGTGACTAACAATAAAGATTCACCCTTTACCCCTAATCAAACCCTAATCACCCATAATCTACCCTTAATCCCCCTACTAACCCACAAGTAATCTACTCACTCATAATCAAAGATAAACTAACAACAATAAGAGAAAACCACATCACAATCCAAACATCCATTATCAAGATCAATATGAACAATAACAAGAAACACTAAGTAAAGATTCAAACTTGAAATAATAACAAACAACAAGAGTAAAGAAAGTTATACCAACACAAGATAAAGAAAAAGATGCAATCTTGTATAAATAAGAAACCCAAAATAATCCCATGGTTGTCAAGCTTGGAGAGATCTTCAAGTGTTTTCTTAATACAAGAACTAATTACAACTAGATTAAACTAGGATTAACTAAGGATTAAAGAGAAATTAAAACTAATGTGAGGAACTAAATCTAGGGTTTATAACTTGTAGAGAGGCTTAAGAGAGTCTAATGTAAGGTAAGATCCATAAACAATACAAGAGGGAAGTATTTATAAGGTTACAAGAATGAGGGAGGATGAAAATAGGAGTTCCGGCTAAAGCGTGTTGGTCCCGACCGGGACAGGATTGGTCCCGACCGGGACGGTCTGATCCCGACCGGGACGGGTCGGTCCCGACCGGGAGGGGTCCAAAACAGTAGTATGGCAATTCGTGCACCTCATCCCGGACGGGTTGAGGCCATACCCGTCGGGGATGAGTCTTGTAGGCCTCCAATATGATCCTTTTGGTTCCTCCTTGCTTCACATGGACTTCTCATCGATTCTCGGGACTCAGGATCGGGTCTCGGAGGCTCGGGATTGGGTCCCAAGGTCTCGGGGTCGAATCCAAGGCATCGAGTGATCGTTCCTTCACTTCGTTGGCTCCGAAAAGTGTATGTATTGAGTCAGAATCACTCCAACTCTTCACGAATGGTCTCGGGAACCTGAAACGAACTAGAGGAAGCATAAGTAACCCATAAATCGCTCCCAAGGAGCGATTCCACAAGGAAAATGGGACCAAAACACTACGAAATAGGCACTACGAACTACACTTATCAACTCCCCCACAATTAACCCTTACTCGCCCTCGAGTAAGCACATACTAACTACTAAACTAGCCGAGTGGGTATTAGCGCACCCTACGCCCTTTCAACTCACGCAAGTGCACTTAGAGGAAAAGTGCACTCCGCAAGGCAAGTGGGGTCTTGCGACAAAACCGTGGATGCAACCGGACACAAAAACGCATAAACAAACAAGCACACAAACAAACACACAAAAGATTGCACCCAAAAGATAAGAAATACCGCTTCCCTCAAACAAGCGGTGAAAGAAGCACCGGTTTAGGACTCAAGGCATGTGACAACGTTCCCAAGCTAGCAATACAAATCAAGATGGACTGAACCCTAATAGTATGACGACAAAGCAACAAAAACGTTGGTAACTTACCTCGGTTCCTCCTAACCTTCTAAGAATGTACTACGGGACGATCGGCGGGATGGAAAAAGGATGAACCACGGTGTTAGTCGACACTGTAGGTAAGTGAGACCCCGCCCCCTTTAGCAATGAGCCAAGAGGGTCGTCCCATGTCTGAAACCACCTAACTAGTCCAAGTAAAAAAACGGAAATATGCAAAATGAGGGAAGACCGACTAATGCCGCTATCATCCTTCCTAGGGACTCGGTCCTTTGATAGGCTCTTCACGGCAAAAGTCTGAAAAAGGCTTATTTTGAGAGGTGGGGGTTATTTTTGTGAATCGGGTTTTCTTTTGGCATTTTCTTTTTTTCTTTTGCATTTTTGCCTTGTTTTGCCATGCCATTCTTTTTCTTCTTTTCTATTTTCTTTTTGGCTTTTGTGCCTTTTCTTTTTCTTCTTTCTTTTCTTTCTTTCATTTTCTTTCTTTTTCTTTTCTTTGCCCTTTTGGCTTGATTTGGCTTTTTGACAATTCTTATTGCAACAAGAAAGATGACTTCAACAATTTGCAATTTTATTGTGTGGAAATGTGTAGCAGGTAGGGTAATGGGTAAGTCGGGAGCGCGCTTTCCCTTCAAACCCACAAAAAGTGGAGAACTTGGACTAATCAAACTATCCTAGACACGGTCACCTAAGGGACGAGACTCGGTAACCAAGGCCTTTTCACACCGTGGGTGGTCATAATGGTCAAATGCAAATCCCGTAGTAAATCCCTAGTAAGCTAGGTGGACTCAAGGTAAAGGACCAACGAAATCATTGATTTAGGGTCATTCTACTAGACTAAAGTCCAAGACTCGATTTATACCACTAGGAAGGGAAAGTAAACACTCACACACTAGCCTCTAAACCGGGTTTTCGAAAACCATTTACACACAAGACACACAACAAAACAAAAACAAAGATTCAACGAAAACGAAAGAAAAAGAAACAAAAACAACAAAACAAAAACAAAACAGAACAACAAACAAGCAACACAAACACCACCCCTATCTTCCAAATGAGCAACCAAATCAACCTCAAGCATTACAAAGCTCCACCCGAGCACACCGCATCACAATCTCCTCCAAACTCCGCAAGAGATAAAGAAGAAAAAGGGATAAAGATGTTACCGGAAGTCTTGAAAGCTCTCCAAAGCTATCGGTGATTCAAGTAACCTATAAGGAAAGAGGGAGGCAAAACACGCACAACACAACAAATACACGATACAACGACATAAAAGGAAAACACACAAAAGGAAAATCTTTTTGATTTTTGTGAAATTTTTTCAAATTCAAAGATTTTTAGAAAAACTACAAAAATAAAACTAACTACGATAGAATATCGCTCCCCCACACTTAAGCCGAGCAATGTCCTCATGCTCGACCGTAGTGCATGGGAGCACAAAAGAAAAGAAACTACGAAAATAAAGCTAAAAATCAAAAAGTGGAGAAAAGCGTAGGAAGTGTCCGGCCGGGGTGTAGTCAAGTCACCGTGGGCCGAGACAAGAAAAGATATGGATGGGGGAAGGAATAAAAAGAAAGAAATAAAAGGAAATGGGAGAGGAGGACTAGGTGTAATCAAGTCACCTAGCCCGGATTCCGCCCAAATCCGACTAAATCCTACAAAAAGATGAAAATCTTGAAAATTTTGGATTTTGAAATGACTCTCGATGTAGTCACGTCATCGAGAGTCGGGAGCAACAACTACCAAGGCCTCGAAGGCCACCATGACACAAAAGTGTAGAAGGGAAAGGGAATAAACAAATGAGGACAAGTTATAAAAAACGGAAAAGAGAGGATAGTTGCCATACCATACGGGTAGCAACTCACTCGCTCCATCGTCTCATAAGTCAAATCGCCACGTAGCTAGTCGTCGTCGTTGCTATTCCTCCCCAATCGCTATATGGATCCATGGTTGGGATACAAAAGTATAATGAGGTGGGTTTTGATGTGAAAGTCGTTTTAAAGTGAAGTGAAAGTGAGGTGAAAATGTATATGTGAGGTATGGGGGTCATATTATGTGGGTAAGGACATGTAGGGAGGTTGGGAGGGGGTACAAAGTGGTTAGGTGGGCTCAAACAACGAAGAAAAGGCCAAAGGAGGACAGGGGGTCCATCCCGGTCGGGATGGGTGGTCCCGGTCGGGATGACCGGCTCGTCCCGGTCGGGAAGGCTTCGTCCCGGTCGGGATGACCCGTCAGTAGACCCATCTTTTGTGCACCTCATCCCGGACGGGATGACATCCTTCCCGGTCGGGATGGCTCATCCATCCCGGACGGGATGACCTCTTCTAGGCCGGGAAGAGTCTCCTAACCCTCTATAGCTCCCGAAAGCTCGTTCCAAGCTTCAAAAACCGACTTCCCTTCACACGATCCAAGCTCCAAAAATGACCACGCCTCCCTAGGAATCACTTTCACTTCACACCTATCACAATAAACTCAAATAACACATCAAATTCCCTCCCTCACATCGCTCATCAATCAATCCAAGTAATCAAGAAATTCACAAAACCAAACAAACTACAAGAGAAAGAGATATATACTAAGAGACGGTTCTTGTGGAACTCCGTCAAACCAAGGTGGTACATTCTTCAATCTTTTTCAACAACCAAAACTAGTTCCATCTCCATCAAGGGCGCGAAGAAACAAGTCGAAGGCCCTAGCAAAGTCTTCAATCAAGCTCGAAATATAACCGACCACATACCAAGGCTCTTCATGGCCTTGCCTTGACGTTCCCGGGGCATCCTGATCTTCCAAGTTCAACGACTTGAACTTGTACTTTTGGTCTTTGGGGATATACCCAAATGTCCACCGGTCTTCATGTGGCCCCAAGGGAGGCTCATCTTTCTCCTTGCTTTTCAACTTGTCATCAAGCCCATGAATTGGGCTCTCATCCTCTCCACTCTCGGAGTCATCATCCTCAAGTTCACAAGAGTTCTTGTTCAAGCTTTGTCCCGACTCAACCCCTAGATCAATGTCTTTCGTGGCTTGGATCATTTTGCAAGACTCATCATTTGTAGGCGAAGTGTCACCTTGGAGGTCAAACACTAACTTCTCTTTGCCTAGCTCGAAGGTGATCCTACCATTCTTCACATCAATCATAGCACCGGCGGTGTGTAGAAATGGGCGCCCAAGAATAATGAGAGTGATAGCATCTTCCGGCATATTGAGCACGATGAAATCGACCGGAATGAAAAACTTCCCGATCCTCACCGGCACATCCTCTAGCATTCCCAATGGTCGGTTTAATGAACTATCGGCCATTTGGAGTGTAATGGAAGTACTTTTAAGCTCCTTCATCCCAAGTCGGCAACAAATAGAATAAGGAATGATGCTCACACTCGCACCCAAATCACATAGTGCTCTTTCGATCTTGTAGTGGCCTATGGTGCAAGGGATCGAGAATCTACCCGGATCCTTCAACTTTGTAAGCGTAGAACCTTGAATGAGTTCGCTCACCACCCTTGTGAACGCAATGGTCTCTTCCTTGTCGGTGGATCTCTTCCTAGCCAAGATATCTTTCATGAATCTTCCATATGCCGGGATTTGGGTAAGTAGCTCGGTGAATGGGACACTAACATCCAATTTCTTCACAATGTCAAGGAACTTTTCATATTGAGAATCTACCTTGGTCTTCATTTGCCTTGTTGGGAAAGGCAACTTGATATGGAACTTATTTGGCTCAATCGGGGTAGACTCCTCAAATGACACTTTCCTTTTGCCCTTGTCTTTTTCTTGAAGTGGAGGAAGCTTGTCTTCTTGGGGTTTCTCGATCTCCCATAAGACTTGCTCCTCCATTGGATTATCAAAGCTTGATTCTTCTTGATTTGGAGACACAACTTCCTTCATTGCTTCTTGCTCACTAGGAAGCACGGGAGGATTATAGGTGGCACCACTCCTTAAGGTGATGGCATTGACATGCTCAAAACTCGGAGTTACCCCTTGAGAAGGTAATTGCCCTCTTTGTCTTGAAGAACTTCCCGATGCAAGTTGTGATACTTGATTCTCAATCATCTTCATGTGAGTTTTCATTTCCTTGTTATCCATTAGAATTTGAGCAATGGTTCTGGTTCCTTGTTGTGACATTTGTGTCTCCAATTGCCTCTTTTGCATTTCTTGAGTATTCCTTTGCATATCCATAATTTGCTTTTGTATGTCGAAATCCCGTGGTGGGGATGATGGATTATGCGGAGTATCGGTGAGGGCTAATGGAGTACCATAGTCATGAATAGGAGACCGGCTCTTAGGCTTGCTTTGTTGTTGATTGCCTTGAGTTGCTTGTTGTTGATGGTTCCCTTGGAACCAAAGAGAATTGCCTTGATTAAGGCCTTGATTGTTGCCATGGTTGTGGTTTTGATAGCCTTGGTTGAAGTTCCCTTGTTGGAACCCTTGATTGTTGTTGAATGAACCTTGGTTACTTTGCTTGAAGTTGTTGAAAGGCCTTGAGTTGCCTTGGTAACCTTGGTTGTTGTCCCTTAAGGGAGGTGGAACATAGGGACGATGTTGTTGTTGGTGTTGAAAGGCTTGTTGTTGAGGGACTTGATTGGAAGCTTGGTATTGATTAGAGTAGGAGGCACCTTGCTTGAATGCTTGAAAAGCATTCACTTGTTCAATACTTCCTCTACAATTCATAGGATCATGACCAACGATTCCACAAGTATCACACATCCCATAATAAGGCAAAGGAGGTGCAAATCCCAAAGCATTCACTTCTTGAATTGAGTGTTGATGGGAGGAACCAATGCTTTGAACTTGAGTGAGGTGGCCTTGGAGCTTCTTGTCAATGGTCTCCATATGTGTCTTCAATTGGGCTCCAAGGTCAATACTTAATTGAGTAATAGCATCAACCTCGTGCCTACCTCCTCGATTTGCCTTCCTAGGTCTTTAGTATTGAGAATTATGGACCGCCATTTCCTCGATTCTTGCCCATGTTTGGTCATCATCGACCTCGGTGAACCTACCATTGGAGCCCATATTGAGTATAGTTCTTGAGTCCTCATAAAGACCGTTCCAAAATTGTTGGACTAAGAACCATTGTGAAAGTCCATGATGGGGGCACGACCTAACCAAAGATTTAAACCGCTCCCAAGCTTCATAAAGGCTCTCTTCATCCCGTTGTTGGAAACCGGTGATGGAGGCTGATGGGAGGGATTTGTCGTGGATCCCGCCACCAAATAAAAACCAACTAACCTAACTAGGGTAGCTAGGGTAAGTCGGGTCGAATCCACAGGGACGGGAGGATGGACTAAGGTATGCTACGGTCTAGGACTATGTTCGAGACAAGCTATTCTAAGGGGAGAAGACTAAGACTATGACTAAGGAGACGGAGAAAACAAACAAGGAAAACGGGCTAGGATTAGGTCGGGGTCAAAGGGGTAACGAAATGGTCGAGGAAGAGCTAGAGTGAAGGAGGTATTAGGGTAATCTAGGTATAGTTCGGGCTCTCGCAACTTAGACTCACCTAGAGGTTCCACCTAAAACCCACCTTGGCGACACAAACGACAAACGGGGTTACTAGCGTGATATCGAGGCCTAGGTCGCATCCGGGCTCTCGCAACTTAGACCGACCTAGGGGTAGTCCTCACCGGGCTCTCGCAACTTAGTGAGGGAACCAAACCCACGAGCAAACTATTAACCACAAGAGAAAGGCAAGAAAAACGAGCATATGTATACAAGTCATTCAAGCATTTCAACAAACATGTACCATGCATCAAACCAAGAGGAAACCCAAATCTTCCACCAATATCTCCAACAATCCCTTAATCATCCAATTAACACCCTAATCACCTTACTAACCCTAGCAAGATACTACTCTAACATATCTATACTAAAACTAACACTAAGAAGAGAAATCCATTCAAACAACCAAACTAGCATAATGAAACTAACAAGAACTATGAACTATGAGCAATCCACACAACAAAGATTCAAACTTTAATGAAAGAACAAGATTAAGAGAAAGGAAAAGAAGATTATACCTACTAACAAGATGAAAGGAAGAAGGAAACTTGCATAAATGGAAGAAAACCCAAAACAAACATCCAAGATTGTCAAGCTTGGTGGAGATCTTGAAGAATTCCCAAATTACAAGCATTAATCTATGATTAAAGACTAATTACCGACTAATCTACACTAATCTATGCTAATCTAACCTAAATTAGTCTAGGGTTTAAGGAGAGGTGAAGAACATAAGCTAAGATTACAAGAGGGGGGTATTTTTAAGGTTACAAGAGCAAAGGAATTGAAAGGAAGTCACGCGGTGCTGTATTGGGCTCATCCCGGTCGGGATGGATGGTCCCGTTCGGGATGGCTTCATGGTCCCGTCCGGGATGGTGATCCCGTCCGGGATGGATCCATGGTCCCGTCCGGGATGGCTTCATCCCGTCCCGGTTGACTCAGCAGAAGAGCTTCTTTGTTTGCACTTCATCCCGGACGGGATGAGGGTTGTCCCGACCGGGATGGGTCTTGTAGGCCTCCAATATGATCCTTTTGGTCCCTCCTTGCTTCACATGGACTTCTCATCGATTCTCGGGACTCGAGATCGGGTCTCGGAGGCTCGGGATTGGGTCCCAAGGTCTCGGGGTCGAATCCAAGGCATCGAGTGATCGTTCCTTCACTTCGTTGGCTCCGAAAAGTGTATGTATTGAGTCGGAATCGCTCCAACTCTTCACGAATGGTCTCGGGAACCTGAACGAACTAAAGGAAGCATAAGTAGCCCATAAATCGCTCCCAAGGAGCGATTCCACAAGGAAAATGGGACCAAAACACTACGAAATAGGCACTACAAACTACACTTATCGGAGGCCCTAAGCAAATTAGTCTTTTCCGGAGGGTAGAAAGTTTGGTAGAACGCCAATGCAAGCTTCTTCCAAGTGTCGATGCCCATGGTTGCCCTATCGAGACTCTTAATCCATTGCTTCGCTTTTCCAATAAGAGAAAACGGGAAGAGTACCCAACGAATTTGATCTTGAGTAACCCCGGGTTGAGAGATAGCGTCGCAATAATCGGAGAAAGTCTCCATGTGTTGGTGCGGGTCTTCGGTGGGCAAACCACTAAATTTATTCCTTTCCACAAGTTGGATGAAGTGAGTCTTAGCCGTGAAATTTCCGTCATAAGCGGCCGGTAGAGCATTCGGTCCCGGCAAGACATCTTCCGTAAATGTAGAGTGGGAGGAAAACTTCGGCATTCTTGGATATAAGGGAGAAGATGGTGGTGTAGACGGTCTTGATGTAGATGAAGAGGGGGAACTAGGAGAAGAAAATCCAAAGGGATTAGTGAAATTCCCTTCGGCCGTCTCTCGAGATGCTTCCTCAATATCGCTTCCTTGAGCTTGCTCTTGATGGGTATTGCTTGCACTTGGTTGAGAGATCCTAACCCGGTTAATCGTCCGTTGGCAAAAAGCTCAAAAAAGCCTTTCCGGCTCTGGATTAAAGAGAAAGAATTCGCCTCCCCGCCTAGGCATACACTACACACTAGAACAAACGTGAGAACACCTAGTGCTTTATGGGCACTAGGTAACGACAATAAACAAGCACAACTAGAGACAAAAAGAAAAGAAGGCTAAGAAAACAAGAAAAGCTAGAAAATATGCACAAGAGAAGGTAGAAGGGCACAAAGAAGGGTAACTAAGTCTAGATATAAGCAAACTAAGTCTAAACAATGCACCGTCCCCGGCAACGGCGCCAAATTGATGGTGGGAATTGTCGTGGATCCCCACCGATCAAATAATAACCGGCTAAGACCTAACGGTATTTAGGGTAAGTCGGGTCGTGTCCACGGAGACGGTGTCGCAAGGTTTAGACTAGGCCCACCTAAAACGAGACTACGCTACCAAACAAACACAAAGAGCTACTACTTGATGAATTATGATGAGAGGAGAAGTAGGAAGTAGAATAACAATGAACTAGGCTAAACTAGGCTAAAATAGAATAACTAAACACAAACCAACTAGCAAACTAAAGAAATGAGGCTAACTAATAAGATGAATCAAATATGAAGAAGAGGTGGGTTAGGTCGGGTTCAAAAGTGTAGTAGGGTGACTTGGGTGGTCAAGGGTGTAGGTGCCTCCTAATTGCTAGATTCGGTCCGAGCTGTCGCAACTTAAACCGATGTCGAGGTGGATTCGCGCTTGATGACGTCTAAACCCTAGTCCACATGGTATGTATAATGACTATTCTCAACATGACCACATACTAGACAAACAATGAGTAGAGGAAGACTAGCATGAGAAGCATGGCCACTACAACTCAAACAAGCATTTCAACAAACACATGGTGTGCCAAGCATGTGACTAACAATAAAGATTCACCCTTTACCCCTAATCAAACCCTAATCACCCATATTCTACCCTTAATCCCCCTACTAACCCACAAGTAATCTACTCACTCATAATCAAAGATAAACTAACAACAATAAGAGAAAACCACATCACAATCCAAACATCCATTATCAAGATCAATATGAACAATAACAAGAAACACTAAGTAAAGATTCAAACTTGAAATAATAACAAAGAACAAGAGTAAAGAAAGTTATACCAACACAAGATGAAGAAAAAGATGCAATCTTGTATAAATAAGAAACCCAAAATAATCCCAAGGTAGTCAAGCTTGGAGAGATCTTCAAGTGTCTTCTTAATACAAGAACTAATTACAACTAGATTAAACTAGGATTAACTAAGGATTAAAGAGAAATTAAAACTAATGTGAGGAACTAAATCTAGGGTTTATAACTTGTAGAGAGGCTTAAGAGAGTCTAATGTAAGGTAAGATCCATAAACAATACAAGAGGGAAGTATTTATAAGGTTACAAGAATGAGGGAGGATGAAAATAGGAGTTCCGGCTACAGCGTGTTGGTCCCGACCGGGACGGGATTGGTCCCGACCGGGACGGTCTGATCCCGACCGGGACGGGTCGGTCACGACCGGGAGGGGTCCAAAATAGTAGCATGGCAATTCGTGCACCTCATTCCGGACGGGTTGATGCCATACCCGTCGGGGATGAGTCTTGTAGGCCTCCAATATGATCCTTTTGGTTCCTCCTTGCTTCACATGGACTTCTCATCTATTCTCGGGACTCGGGATCGGGTCTCGGAGGCTCGGGATTGGGTCCCAAGGTCTCGGGGTCGAATCCAAGGCATCGAGTGATCGTTTCTCCGCTTCGTTGGCTCCGAAAAGTGTATGAATTGAGTCGGAATCGCTCCAACTCGTCATGAATGGTCTCTGGAACCTGAAACGAGCTAGAGGAGGCATAAGTAGCCCATAAATCGCTCCCAAGGAGCGATTCCACAAGGAAAATGGGACCAAAATACTACGAAATAGGCACTACAAACTACACTTATCACTAGTCTTTGCCTCAACTTCAGCCTCAGCCCTAGCCTCGCCGTGCCCCGAGGGTTCACCCTGAAACCGAGCCAGTTGCTCCCTTAGCCTACCGTTCTTGATATCCCGAACCCGTACAGACTAGATCAGACTAAGCTCAACCGCCTCGAGATAAGCTACCCGTGCTCCCAATTGCGCTACCATGCCAGGAACGTCCTGCAATAGACATACTATTCCTTAGAAGAAAAAAAAACAAAAAGACAAGACAAACAACTAGCCAAAAACCGTCTACAAAAACAACATTTACCGATCTAGGCCCAGACATGTCGCAAGCCGAGGCAGGAGCCCTCCCGGATGTGTAGGTCCAAAAGTGGTTTGTAGTCTGCCATAACCGCCGATGGGTATCCGACAAAACCTGAACAAAAAAACTAGACAAGTTAGCCGATAAAACCTAACCCACAAAAGCAACTTCAAAGCAAAATCACAAAAACTTACCCGGTACACCCAATCGCGCCACCCCATCCCGGCCTTCAACTCTTCCTTGGAGCAGGGAGGAAGAGCCTCATTAAAGGCAACCCCAGCCGCATCCACCCTAAGCAATGTCAGAGAGAAGTCTGGGGGCTGAATAACATCAGTCGGATCAGCCAGCTAGAACAAAAGCACACCATTTCAAAATAAGAATAAACCGAACCAGAAAACAAAAACAAACAAAGAACGATCAAATGCTTACCAGGATGCGGTGGCAAGCCAACTGCTGGCAGAAGTGGGACACGTACGAGGCACCGGGCACCAGAAATATCTCACCTCCCTCACTGTTCCTGTCCTCGTGGGGCCTCAGCCGTAGTAGGAGGCCTAAACATGGTCCGGGGAGGGTCAACCGGGATCGTAAACTCGTCATAGAGGCACTGGCGCACTAGCCTCTCCCCCAGATACCAAACCGGGCAGAATAGCGCGGAGAGGAGCATCCTCCTGTAGCTCCTGGGCCTCAACTCTGCCCCCACATACATGCGCAAATCCTCGTAGTTGGCCCAAGGATGGGCCATAAACTGCAAAACCAAACATACGTTGCATTTTACTCCTTTGGAGGCTACCTAAGAAAGCGAATGAAGGAAAAACTTACGTCCTCGAGTCGTAGCTGGTTCACCAGCACGTTCTCCATCGAGTAGTGGCTCGTAGTCGTTTTGGTCTGAGCCAATGATAAGTGTGGTTTGTAGTGCCTATTTTGTAGTGTTTTGGTCCCATTTTCCTTGTAGAATCGCTCCTTGGGAGCGGTTTAGGGGCTTCTTATGCTTCCTTTAGTTCGTTTCAGGTTCCCGAGACCGATTTGGAAGAGTTGGAGCGATTCCGACTCGATACATACATATTTTGGAGCCAACGAGATAAAGAAACGATGACTCGATGCTTTGGAATCGACCCCGAGACCTTGGGACCCAATCCCGAGCCTCCGAGACCCGATCCCGAGTCCCGAGAATCGATGAGAAGTCCATGTGAGGCAAGGAGGAACCAAAAAGGTCATATTGGAGGCCTACAAGACTCGTCCCCGACGGGTATGCACCTCATCCCGTCGGGGATGAAGTGCGAGTTTAAGGGAGCCACTGACAGGCCGTCCCGGTCGGGACCAACCCGTCCCGGTCGGGATGGTGGGTCCGTCCCGGTCGGGATGACCCGTCCCGGTCGGGACCACCCAGCTATGCCCGCATTTCATTTCATTCTTCTCCCTTCCATTTGTAACCCTATATATACTCTTCCCTTGTTTTGTAAAGCTTAGGTTAGACATTACCCACAAACCCTAGCCTAGTTTTAGCATAGATTAGATTAGATTAGTGTCGATTAGTCTTTAGATTATCGTTAATCTTAGTTTATTGCTTGTAATTTGGGAATTCTTCAAGATCTTCACCAAGCTTGACAAACTTGGATGTTTGTTTTGGGTTTTTCTCATCTATGCAAGTTTCTTTCTTCCTTTCACCTTCTAGTATGGTATAATCTTCTTTTCCTTTCTCTTAATCTTTGTTCTTTAATCAAGTTTGAATCTTTATTATTGTTTGTTCTTGTTCTTGTTAGTTTGGTAGAGTTTGTTTAGGTATGTTTGTTTCTTACGATGATTCCTCTTGTTCTTGTTAGTTGTAGTTTGATTATGTTAGAGTAGTGTTCTTGCTAGGGTTAGTAGGGTGATTAGGGTGTTAATTGGGTGATTAAGGGTTTGTTGGAGATGTGGGTGGAAGATTTGGGTTTCCTCTTGGTTGATGCATGTTACATGTTTGATGAAATGCCTGAATGACTAAGTAAGTTAGATTGCTTGTTTTTCTTGCCTTTCCCTTGTGGGTGTTAGTTTGTTGTGGGTTCGGTTCCCTCACTAAGTTGCGAGAGCCCGGTGAGGACGACCCCTAGGTCGGTCTAAGTTGCGACCGCCCGGATTCGATCTAGGCCATAGCGCGCTAGAACCCCGTTTGTCATGTGTGTCGCCAAAATGGGTTCCATGAGGAACCTCTAGGTCGGTCTAAGTTGCGACCGCCCGGACCGACCTAGATCACCCTACTACCTCATTCACTCTAGCTCTTCCTTGACCATTCCGTTACCTCTTTGACCCCGACCTAATCCTAGCCCGTTTCCTTTGATTGTTTTCTTGCTTTAGACCTAGCTTAGTCCTAGTCTCCCCCTCCTTAGATTAGCTCGTCTCGAACCTAGTCCTAGACCGTAGCATACCTTAGTCCGACCTCCCGTCCCTGTGGATTCGACCCGACTTGCCCTAGCTACCCTAGTTAGGTTAGATGGTTTTTATTTGGTGGCGGGATCCACGACAAATCCCTTTCCCATCAAATTGGCGCCGTTGCCGGGGACGGCGTAGTTTAGACTTTTTTGTGCTTAGTTTTGGACTTTGTTCTTGATTTTTGTGTTCTCTTCTCCTTGTGTATCTCCGTTTTTCTTCTTGTGTTACTCTCCCTTCCTAGTGCCTCAAAAGCACTAGGATACTAACGTTTGCTCAAGTGCTTCTAGCTCATCCTAGGTACCAAAGCAACGTTATGGACATGGCGCGTCCAAGCTACCATCAATCATCATGGGACAACTATGGGGCGAATTACCAAAACCCCCAACTTTACCAACCATATCAACCTCATCAACAATCTTATGAAACCTCTTCTTATGGTTACCAAGAAAGTTGTCAAGGATCGTTCTCACATCCCAACAACTACCAAACACCCTCACATAACCCACGACCACAAGATCCCAACTTTGAGACTTTTCAAATGATGCATCAATTGCTTAAGAGTCAACATGATTCGATAGATCTATTGCAAAAGACTCAACAAGCGATGGTGACTCAAATACAAGGGGTTAGGGAGGAGTTCAAGGCCCAAATAGCGGTGCAAGATGCTCGTATCGATGCACTCTTGGCTCATGTCACGATGTTGGCCACTCGAGCTCCACTACATGTTGAGGAAGGTTCATTTGGGCAAGAAGGTCGGGTGCCTCCACAAGAAAGTCAACCCAACCTTGAAGCTACAAATGAAGAAGAGAGGGTCGATCAAGAGACCATTGTTGAGTGTTGCTTGGGCGGTGAAGATAGGGAGAGAATAGAGGAAGTTGAAGCTTCAAGGGCCAACAATGAGGAGGGGAGTGAACATGATTCTCAAGATAACTCTTGGGGAGCCGATGTTTTGGCTATCAAATTGGATTTGTTCGATTTTCTTCGTGATGAACCACTAGACAATCCAAAGCCAATTGAAGACATACCTCCTCTAGGCCATATAGACAAGGTGAGTGAAAAGGAGCGCAATACTTGGGAAAAAGAAGTAGATGCCTTGGAACTTGCCTTGAACGGGAAATTGGAGGATCCTAAACCCTCCAATGAAGAAAACTTGATGCCTTCTCCTCCTCTACCGCACTCGATGCCTAGTCCCTTGTCTTGTGAAACGGTTGGTGAAGAGGATCCTTGTCGGGCGGTGGAAAAGAGTTCCACTCTCGACCCCGTAGAAGAAGCGACACACCTAGGGTGTGATCTCCCACATCATGACACCGAGCACGACTCTAGACCACTATACCTACCGGATGGTCATAAGAGTCGTAGCTATGTTGGTTCCGAAGACCCGGAAGATCACGATAATCCCGAGCATAATGAAGATGATCGCTTCTTCCCTCCGACTTGGAAGCTTTTGAAAGTGGCTAGGCTTGACCATGTGAGCTTAAACGAAGATGTTGCTAGGGCATTTGACTTACTCCTTCGAGCTCTTGATGGCTATGGAGGTGTAGTTGGTGAGAGTACCTTATTGTATATATCTCTTTTTCTTGTTCTTTTTGCTTTTGTGTGTGTATATATGTTTGTTTGGTACCTTGGTTTCTAGGATTGGTAGTTTTGTGAAATTCTTGTCATTTGGATTGTTGATGAGCGTTGTGAGGGAGAGAATTTGATGTTGTATTTGAGCTTATTGTCGTAGGTGTGAAGAGAAGATGATTCCTAGAGAGAAATGGTTAATGATAGAGCTTGGGTCGTGAGTATGAAAGTCGGTTTTTGAAGTTTCGGTGAAGCTTTTGGGGTTTTGGAGGTCAAGAAGACCCATCCCGGGCGGGAAGGAAGCGTCCCGACCGAGAAGGTTATGCCATCCCGACCGGGAAGGAGCCATCCCGATCGGGATGGAGGTGCAAAAATTGGAGCTTACTGGAGTGCCGTCCCGACCGGGAAGGTGGCTTCCCGACCGGGACGAGTGTGTCATCCCGATCGGGATCACCCATCCCGACCGGGATGGTCCCCTTTCTCCTCTTTTGGCCTCTTCTTCGACATTTGGGCCCACCCAACCATTGTATACCCCCACCCAACCTCCCTACTCATCCTTGCTCATGTCATATGACCATTGCACTTCATTTACATACCCTCACCTCATTTCTCTTCCCTTTACACCGACCTTCACATCAATTTCCACCCCCTCACACCATTACCACCTCTACCATGCGGTTCTATCAAGTTCGAAGTAGGTTAGCAATGAGGAAGACTAGCAAAGTGCCTTTATTGATCATTGGAGACGATGGAGCAAGTGAGTTGCTATCCTATGGGTACGACAACTATCCTTTCTTTTCCGTCTATTATTGCTTGTTTTTGCTTGTTTGCCCCCCTTCCCCATGAGTCATGGTGTCATGGTGGCCTTCGAGGCCTTGGTTTTGGTTGCTCCCGATTCTCGATGATGTGACTACATCGAGAGTCATTTTCAAAATCCAAATCTTACAAGTTTTTCACTCTTTCTTTTTGAGGATTTAGTCGGATTTAGGCGGAATCCGGGCTAGGTGACTTGATTACACCTAGCCCTCCCCTCCCATTTCCTTTTATTTTCTTATTTTTATTTCTTCCCCCATCCATATCTTTTCTCGTCTCGGCCCATGGTGACTTGATTACACCCCGGCCGGACACTTTCTACCCTTTTCTCCACTTTTTGATTTTTAGCTTTATTTTCGTAGTTTCTTTTCTTTTGTGCTCCATGCACTACGGTCGAGCATGAGGACATGGCTCGACTTAAGTGTGGAGGAGCGATATTCTATCGTAGTTAGTTTTATTCTTCGTAGTTTTTCCAAAAAAATCTTTAAAAACCCTAAAAAATTGAAAAAATTTCAAAAATCAAAAAGATTTTCTTTTTGTGTGTTTTCCTTTGTGTCATTGTCTCGTATATTTGTTTTGTTGTGTGTGTTTGCCCCCCTTTCCCTTATAGGTTGCTTAAACCACTGATGGCTTTGGAAAGCTTTCAAGACTTCCGGTAACATCTTTATCCCTTTTTCTTCTTTATCTCTTGTGGAGTTTGGAGGAGATTGTGATGTTGTGTGCTCGGGAGGAGCTTTGTAAAGTTCGATGTTGGTTGGTTGCTCATTTGGAAGCTAGGGGTGGTGTTTGTGTTATGTGTGTGTTCGTTTTGTGTTGTTCTTGTTTTGTTGCTTTTGTTTCTTTTTCATTCGTTTTCGTTGAGTCTTTGTTTTGTGTTTTGTTGTGTAAACCGTTTTCGAAAACCCGGTTTAGAGGCTAGTGTGTGAGTGCATATCTTCCCTTTCTAGTCGTATAAATCGAGTCTTGGACTTTAGTCTAGTAGAATGACCCTAAATCAATGATTTCGTTGGTCCTTTACCTTGAGTCCACCTAGCTTACTAGGGATTTACTACGGGATTTACATTTTGACCATTTTGACCACCCACGGTGTGAAAAGGCCTTGGTTACCGAGTCTCGTCCCTTAGGTGACCGTGTCTAGGATTGTTTAATTAGTCCAAGTTCTCCACTTTTTGTGGGTTTGAAGGGAAATCGCGACCCCCGACTCACCCATTTACCTACCTCCCACACATTACCACACAATAAAATTGCAAATTGTTGATTCCTCTCTTTCTTGTCATACAAAGAAATGCCAAAAAGTCAAATCTTGCCAAAAAGGGCAAAGAAAAGAAAATGAAAGAAAGAAAAGAATGAAGAAAAAGAAAAGGCACAAAAGCCAAAAAAAAATAGAAAAGAAGAAAAAGAATGGCATGGCAACAAACGAGCAAAAATGCAAAGGAAAGAGAAAATGCCAAAAGAAAATCGTCTCACAAAAAGATCTTAACCCCACAAAAATAAGCCTTTTTCCGACTTTTGCCGTGAAGAGCCTACCAAAGGACCGAGTCCCGAGGAAGGATGATAGCGGCATTAGTCGGTCTTCCCTCATTTTGCAAATATTTCCACTTTTTACTTGGACTAGTTAGGCGGTTTCGGGCATGGGACGACCCTCTTGGCTCACGCTAAAGGGGGCGGGGTCTCACTTACCTACAGTGTCGACTAACACCGTGGTTCTTCACTTCCCACTCCGCCGATCGTCCCGTAGTACGTTCTTAGAAGGTTAGGAGGAACCGAGGTAAGTTACCAACGTTTTCGTTGCTTTGTCGTCATACTATTAGGGTTTAGTCCATCTTGGTTTGTATTGCTAGCTTGGGAACGTTGTCACTTGCCTTGAGTCCTAAACCGGTGCTTCTTTCACCGCTTGTTTGAGGGAAGCGGTATTTGTTTTTCTTTGGGTGCAATCGATTATGTGTTCGTTTGTGTGTTTGTTTGTTTTTGTGTCTTGTGTCTTGTGTCTTGTGTCCGGTTGCATCCGCAGTTTTGTCGCAAGACCCGACTTGCCTTGCGGAGTGCACTTTTCCTCTAAGTGCACTCGCGTGAGTTGAAAGGGCGTAGGGTGCGCTAATACCCATTCGGCTAGTATAGTAGTTAGTATGTGCTTACTCGAGGGCGAGTAAGGGTTAAGTGTGGGGGAGTTGATAAGTGTGGTTTGTAGTGCCTATTTTGTAGTGTTTTGGTCCCATTTTCCTTATAGAATCGCTCCTTGGGAGCGGTTTAGGGGCTTCTTATGCTTCCTTTAGTTCGTTTCAGGTTCCCGAGACCGATTTGGAAGAGTTGGAGCGATTCCGACTCGATACATACACATTTTGGAGCCAACGAGATAAAGGAACGATGACTCGATGCTTTGAAATCGACCCCGAGACCTTGGGACCCAATCCCGAGCCTCCGAGACCCGATCCCGAGTCCCGAGAATCGATGAGAAGTCCATGTGAGGCAAGGAGGAACCAAAAAGGTCATATTGGAGGCCTACAAGACTCATCCCCGACGGGTATGCACCTCATCCCGTCGGGGATGAAGTGCGAGTTTAAGGGAGCCACTGACAGGCCGTCCCGGTCGGGACCAACCCGTCCCGGTCGGGATGGTGGGTCCGTCCCGGTCGGGATGACCCGTCCCGGTCGGGACCACCCAGCTATGCCCGCATTTCATTTCATTCTTCTCCCTTCCATTTGTAACCCTATATATACTCTTCCCTTGTTTTGTAAAGCTTAGGTTAGACATTACCCACAAACCCTAGCCTAGTTTTAGCATAGATTAGATTAGATTAGTGTCGATTAGTCTTTAGATTATCGTTAATCTTAGTTTATTGCTTGTAATTTGGGAATTCTTCAAGATCTTCACCAAGCTTGACAAACTTGGATGTTTGTTTTGGGTTTTTCTCATCTATGCAAGTTTCTTTCTTCCTTTCACCTTCTAGTATGGTATAATCTTCTTTTCCTTTCTCTTAATCTTTGTTCTTTAATCAAGTTTGAATCTTTATTATTGTTTGTTCTTGTTCTTGTTAGTTTGGTAGAGTTTGTTTAGGTATGTTTGTTTCTTACGATGATTCCTCTTGTTCTTGTTAGTTGTAGTTTGATTATGTTAGAGTAGTGTTCTTGCTAGGGTTAGTAGGGTGATTAGGGTGTTAATTGGGTGATTAAGGGTTTGTTGGAGATGTGGGTGGAAGATTTGGGTTTCCTCTTGGTTGATGCATGTTACATGTTTGATGAAATGCCTGAATGACTAAGTAAGTTAGATTGCTTGTTTTTCTTGCCTTTCCCTTGTGGGTGTTAGTTTGTTGTGGGTTCGGTTCCCTCACTAAGTTGCGAGAGCCCGGTGAGGACGACCCCTAGGTCGGTCTAAGTTGCGACCGCCCGGATTCGATCTAGGCCATAGCGCGCTAGAACCCCGTTTGTCATGTGTGTCGCCAAAATGGGTTCCATGAGGAACCTCTAGGTCGGTCTAAGTTGCGACCGCCCGGACCGACCTAGATCACCCTACTACCTCATTCACTCTAGCTCTTCCTTGACCATTCAGTTACCTCTTTGACCCCGACCTAATCCTAGCCCGTTTCCTTTGATTGTTTTCTTGCTTTAGACCTAGCTTAGTCCTAGTCTCCCCCTCCTTAGATTAGCTCGTCTCGAACCTAGTCCTAGACCGTAGCATACCTTAGTCCGACCCCCCGTCCTTGTGGATTCGACCCGACTTGCCCTAGCTACCCTAGTTAGGTTAGTTGGTTTTTATTTGGTGGCGGGATCCACGACAAATCCCTTTCCCATCAGCCAACATCCACTCGATCCCAGCCGTGAACCTGGCCGGGCGAACCGGCACCGTCTTAGGTGCCAACACGAAAAGTAAGAATAGATCCAAGCCTGCAAAACCCGAGACACTGTCAGCAAACTAAACAAAGCCAACCGAAACCTAACCAAATACAAGTAACTTACCTCATGCACGAGACCTGGACCCACCATGGGTATGGCTGAGTCCGAGGCCACCCTCTGCGACCTCACCATAGCCTTCAAACAATGGGTCATCTCAGCGAAACCCGCCGTCACCCAATCAAAACAACCCAGCTGACTCATGTCAGCCAGGAGCATAATCCTAGTACTAAGTCTCTCGCCCTTATCCGAGAAGTGGGTCGAACCTAGGAAATACCACAACAACAGATGGGCCTCCTGCACCGCCGTGTTGGGCTCTTGACCCTCCAAGACCGCCACTCTCTCAAAGTGGTCGGTGATATAAGAACTGGCCAAGACATTGGGCGAGCCGTAAGTAGAAGGCTCTAGGCAGTCCTCGATCCAACCCCTAACCTTGGCACTATCCAACCTAGGGCCCTCCGACGCCTACCTGATCAACTCGGGACCCCAAGGCAGTCCCGTGATTACTCCAAAATCTTCCAACGTCATGCCGACCTCTCCGAACGACATATGAAATGTCAAGGTCGTGTCATGAAAGCGATCGACCATCGCTCTGATCACCATCAGGTTGCTCTTGGTTTGGCAACCAACCAATCGAGCCAAATGCCCGACTAAGGGACTCAAGGCTGTCCCCATAACCAACTCCTTAGCCTCGGAGCTGCAAACCATGATGATATGAAAGCATAAGCAAACCTTACAAGTACAAATCGATATCAAATAACGAAAATTATTCACCTTGTCGTTAATGGTATGGCTTGACTTATGCAAATCTGGACGGAGAACTAATTGTCGTCCATCCCAATCCCTAGCCCAGACGGGATCAACTTAAGCTACCTCCTCCACCTAGTCATATGGCTTAGGTACCCGTCTTCTCCTATGGATTGTCACAGGAAAAACACGCTTCTTAACTCGATCAAAATCGGCCTCATTTATCGCCCCGGGCTCTAGCCTAAGTGAAAGTGCACTTTGACTACTCTTACAGGCCATCCGAGGAGTCAAGTAACTCAAACCGGAAGCCTCACCGGTCGTACCAACTGTAGGGACCTCGTCAGAACGTCCCGTGCCATCTCCAGCTGTAAAACAAAGCAAAAGAGACATCCTGAGTCATGTAAGGACAACCTAAAAGGTCAAAATAAGCTCAAAATTTTCAAGCAAGTTATCAAACTTCTGAAAAGCCAACTAGTACCCATTTTCGACCCTGGTCATAATAAAAGTGGTTTCGGGAAAATCCAGCTTCGTTACGGTCTCATTTGGTCTGTCGTAAGCCTCACGGTCTCACACAAAATGACCTAGAGTGCATTCTAGGTCATTAAAATCGACATGTAAGCTACCCACAATGTCACAAGCAAGAAACTAGCAAATTTACAAGAGTTAAGTACGGGAAAAATTGGGAAATTGGTCCCTAAACCCTAAATTTCTAAACATGGCCATAGGAGGCCATTAAAGGACCTTCAAGCTTTCATTTCAAGCAAATAACTACACCCTACAAGTTCTATACTACCCTAATTCAAAAAGAGAACAAAGAACAAGCATCAAAACGTAGCAAGAATGAAACACCCAAATCGATTTCTAGGGTTTAAGCAAATTCAACTCAAAATCGTACTAATCGAGCTCAAATCGACAATAGTAAGTAAAGGATACTTACTTGGGGTCGACATTATCGAGATTGAGAAAGAATCGAGCTTGAAGTCGGTAATAATGGCGGAAAGACGAAAGCAAGGCGATGGGAAAGAGGTGTCAGTTTTTTAGAACAAATAAACCATCGCCCTTCAAGCCGTGTTTTTATCCCGGGTCGATAAGGCAAAATCTGAACCGCCACATTGCAGGCGTCTAATTTATGTGGCGTTGGAATCCAGGGGCCTCAATATTTGGTCGCCTGAAGGCTTGCGCCTAACCTTTCAGCTCAGAGAAAAGATCAGGTTAATCCAGACATATTTCTCAATACCCGAAAAAACGTACACTCATCCACTAGCAAAAAGAAACAATAGCAAACCGCATTATCATCCCCAGCGGAGCAACCCATTATACTACACCATCCCCAGCAGAGCATCCGGTAAAGTCGGCACAGCCCGTTATGCAAACCAACGAAAAATCCTCAGCGGTACCCATCAATTCAAACCACTCTCGCAATACCCAAGTGCAAATAGCAAACCCTTCGACAAAGTTGCAAAAACAAATCAATTATCCCGGCAAATCTTCAATCCAAAACGACCAACCTACATGCCCAGCGGAAAATCATGAACCCCAGTGCAAAATACAAAAGAGCATGAATCAAGAAGCAATACAAACACAATTATGCACTCGCCAAGAGTTTATGCAACGATCCCAGGAAAGATCATAATACAAATACAACTGCCAAAAGCCTATGCAGCCACTCATCATTATGCAAATCCCAGGAATAGACAGGAATCTATTCCAAAGAATACAATATGCAAAGTCCAGGAACAGACAGGAATGAATCTGTTCCAAAGAATACAATATGCAAAGTCTAGTAACAGACAGGAATCTGTTCCAAAGAATAAAATATACAAAGTCCAAGAAGAGACAGTGATTTGTTCCAAAGAATACAATATGCAAAGTCCAGGAACAAACAAGAATTTCTTTCAAAGAATACAATATGCAAAGTCCAAGAACAGATAGTGATCTCTTCCAAAGAATACAATATGAAAAGTCCAGGAACAGACAGAAGTCTATTCCAAAGAACTACAAAGGCCAAGGACAAATGCGAACACCGGATCTATTCCGAAGAACAAAGCACTAATCAACAAGAATAACTCTCCAAACACAAATCAAGGTAATAAAATCCAGATTGAAACTTCAACAAGCAACCGCAGGCGAGGAACTCGAGTATGATTTCTAAACCTTGGCTGACGAGCCTTAGTACGTAGTCCAACGGACTTAAAACGACCCGAGCGGACATCCACCAGGTCGTAATCCTCAATTGACCTGAGGGCTATACTTTGACTTTTGCCTTGTCAAAGCCTCAGTCAAATTAGGGGATTCTGTGGACACCCAGATTTGGACCAGGTGACTGCAGTGGTGCCCGACAAACACCCGATGATGATCGGACTACAACACGCATGATTTTATGATGTTTTAGATTGTTTTTAATATAGAACAGATCAAATAATTACTCGGAAAAATCAATTCAAAATCAAGATGATCTTAGTCGTGTCATTACAGTCATGTCAACACTAACTAGAGTCAATTCTGACCCCGGGGTTTCAAATTGGTCCCAAAACACGCAAAGTCAAACCCGAGTCAACGCATCATACCGAGTCAAACCTCGGGACGTTCGCCCGATGCCTAATGGCGCATGCACTAGGGCAAAGAACAGAAGACTTGGCAAATAAGCAATCTTAAGATCACGTATAAACTCTGCTTTGGAAACTTTTCAAATCGGATCATCAAAATCTGGGCGCCCGGCGAGACGCGCCTGAGAATTGCATCGCCTGAAGCCAAGCGCCTCACTATTAGGTCGCAGGACGCGCTGCGCCGGAAATCTCGGATTGAACTACAAGAAAAACTATAAACAGTCCCCTTCCTCCGCCCATAATCGAAGAACCATCACAAGTTCTCCCTCTCTACGAGCTCCACACAACTTGCAGCTCTTCTTTAGCGTCGCACTCCATGACACTAGGAACGATCCACTCGATCATTATCTCCTCAATTTGCATTCTACGAATCTACGCTACTCTTTGTAGTTCCTCAAGTTTTGGACTTGAAAGGACGAAAAAGGTCACTTGTGTTGATCCGTCGAATTGCCTTCCACCATAGCGAAGCTCTGCCAGTATCATCGCAGTGCGCTAGAAAGATCATCCCGTCAAAGTCGATATCGTCACTAGGTTGTCGTCTAAACCAAACTTTACAAATCACACTTAAACTATGTATTTCAATAACGTCGAGTCCAACCTATGTGGATACTAATTCCATAACGCGTCCACCACTTGCACTCTAAGTGGTATACAGGCCTTACTCCTGTTCGGCCTAGTCAAGACCAATCCGTTCAAAATACGTAACGTCCGTAACTTCAACCTCAAGTACTAAGACACCTAAATCGAATCCGAGTAGTCGAGATGAGACCCATTCTTGATCATCTACACATCGTAGTTCCTTTAGTGTACATTCTGAGGGTGCAACTCCTCATACAATGTTATTTACTTACATTTCACAATTTAGCGCTTTAGTATGATTTACCGCTTTTATGACCATAATCGCATACTAAATCGTCTAACACGAAATCAAAACGTAAAACAACTAATATTAATCAAAACGAGCAGTGGTCTTGTCCCGTATTAATCTTGACACTCACACCTCACATGTGGCTCGATGCATCTCTATTAATACCGTACAGACAAACTTTAAGCAGAATACTAGGTAAGGTATACCAAGAGAATGACTAATATCCATATATCACGTTAAAACTGATTTGTTAATACGTATACTATCTAGTACTCTCTACTCTCCAACGTGCCTCTTTACATTGTCTGCTTGTCACCTGAAACCGCATGCAAAGAATGTAAAAACACTTATTTCGACAACAAACTTACTTGCTTGTCTCTAAAACAACCGACATAGCAAAGGCATTGGGTTAAAACAACGGATGTTATTGCATTTACACCATAATTGGAACGATGTTATCAGCCCACCGATTGATTAGTAGAGGCTGCTACGTGCGAGCGGGATTGGGCGTTGACGTTTATCGGACGTTGGCATCCCAATATGTACTCTCACCCCTTACTCAAAATCTAAGGTTTCCGAATGTCCGAAACCATTGGCAATGAGAATCATTCTAGACATGGAATGCTAAAGGGTACAAGTCTCTATCTTTAGGTCCCCATATCACTCAACTTTAAGCCGGCTAAGGATTAAAGTTGACTTGAATGGTTTTCGTGTATCCCAAAATTAGTCGGTGGCGACTCCACAAATCGGCAACAAATTCGATTCATTAAAACGGTCGCCAGACCAAATGAATCAGCCTTTAAACATTTAAACCCACTTCTCGATTGATTCAACGTGAACATAGATGCGCCCATACATCTATCTAGTACAATTCAAATCGTCGACCAAATCGAGGTCCGACACTTCGCCCCGAATGCGAGATCGGACCGACCCCTGACAGGCGTCAGGCGGGCCATGTGGGTGGCTTCCGCGATGGTCCGCGCGGATGGCAGCATCCACAAGTATCAATTCCTCAATCCCACTACCTATTACCAGTATACATAAAAGAAGGTAGTGGGATAAAAGAAAGTATGATACCCAAGGGAAGGAGAACGTCGGTAGTGGTCGTAGTCTGCTGGGGTTGACTGAGAGTATAAGCCTGGATCGACCTATAAATTGGCTTGGTCGACTAAAAGAGATGTAAAAAGGGTCAACTGGGGAGTAAGGGTCAACTGGGGGAGTCGACTGGACAGAAGTCTGGTCGACTGGGGTTGCTGGTCGATCGACTGGCTTCTTAGCTTTGCGCGCTCAACTTCAAACGCTTGTCATTTATTCTTTACTTACCAAAATTGGACATTTGACCTATCATTGGAAAGCTAAGTGAAATATCTATCCTTTCCAACCTGAATCACTTCCATCTGAGTTGTAGAAGTAATGATATTGATGTTTGAATTTGACCAAGGTCGAGCTCGCTGTTCGAATTATGTTAGTTGGTTGATTAACATGTATACTTGGCCGATTGGCTCTCATCTCAAGTCTTCCTCTAACTTTTTCCCTTTTTCTATCGGCCTAACTTAATGTAGATCGGTTCAGAGCTTCACTTTATGTTTGACTTTGACGTTTTTCAAGCTCTTTTGGCTCCTCGGTTCAAAATATCTGTAGATTATGATACACGTACCCGAGTAGCAGAAAATGGGACAAAATGACACAAACCGACTCCTATAAGAGTGAAATGAAGCAAAAATGCATGCCAAAGGAGGTGAAAACTGTATAGGAAAAGAACGCATCACATATCACCCACAAAAATATCAAGTTCAAACTCAAGTGTTGCAATATCAACCTCATCAAACTCATTAGGATAGAACTTTGCAAGTGACACCAAATTGTCCGTATCGAAAGAAGCAAACACATCGACTGGAATAAAATAAGCCATACATATTAGCATCTCCATGTTTTTCTCATTAAATCGACTATGTAGTTCTTGGAGTTGCGAATCCAAAACACTTATAAACATGTCAACTCAAAATTGGTGTAAGTTTGTCACATTAGTAAGGCGACGTCTTGATCTTCCCGGAGGAACATAAAAATCGGTCATATTCGGGACTTCAATCTTATGTTTTTCAAAAAATTTAGAAAATGTACTAATAAATTGGTCTCATACATCATTCCTAAATTTTTCCAAATGCTCTTTATTCAAATCAATAATAGTCATGGCATTAACAATGTCTTGATCTTTCCTTTGTAATGATTCACACAAAGAGGTTGTATATCCATACACCACCTTTATTAAATGTAACATTAAAACAAACTCAAAAGATTCAAGGTAACCTATCCCATTTACGGCTTTAGCACGATCATCGATGGATTTTGCTTCTTTACTAAGTATCTTAAAAACATCAATAAGTGTAGCATATAAAGACATGACTCTCAAAATTGATTTAAAATGAGACCCCCACCGAGTCTCCCCCGGTCTACTCAAACTAAATTCTTGATTCATTCCTTTACCACTCTCACTTTCACCCGATGCTAATTCCTCTAAAATCTTATCCGCTTGAATATCTCTAAATTTCTCCAACCGTTTACAAGAATATCCAATATTATTAAGCACGATGCCAAGATGAAGAAAAAAGTCGACACAATCTCTGTTTTCTCTAGCAACCGCCATTAATGTCAATTGAAGTAGATGAGCAAAACAATGCACATAATATGCATATGGACTATTCCTCATATCAAATTTTTCAAACCATTAAGTACACCTCTCATGTTACTAGCTCCATCATAGGCTTGACCACGGATGTTTGACATACTTAAGAAGTGAACATGAAGTAGTTCCTTAATTTTCTCAAAAAGTGTCAAGATGTCAAACTAATTGTATCTTCACATGCAAAATCCCTAGAAATTTATCACAAACTTTACCGTTTCTATCAACATAACGCAAACAAATAGCTAATACTTCCTTATGAGACACGTCACTAGACTCATCGGCCAATATCTCAAAGAAATCACCATTAAGATCTTCAATAATAAGTATAGTAGTCTCTTGGGCACAATATTTAATTAATTCTTTTTGAATGCCCGGGCAAGTAACTTGGTAGTAACCCGGAGCCTTAGCAAGAACAAGTTTAGCAACACTTTCACTATTTTTACCAAGCCATTCCAAAAGTTCAAGAAAAATAATCTTATTATTTGATGTTGCACTTTCATCATGTCCCCTAAATGCTAGTCCTTGTTTCAAAAGAAATCTTAAACAAGAAAGAGAGCATAGCAAACGAAATTTATAGGGACTCCTAGCTTCATCACTTACTATTTCAACTTTCTCGATTATTGATGCTTGTTTATTAATAAACAAAACCTCATATTTTTCTTTAGCCACATTGTGAGTACTACATACCAATTTTCCCAACATGTTTTCAAAATCTCTCCACCGCATTTTTCCAATTATTATACCCCTCATTCTCAAACACATTTGACTTCGAAATACTTGTAGGAACTTTGAACAAGTAACAATGAAAGCAAAAGGTCGCATCCTTTTCCTCACTATATTCAATCCAATCATAATTATCATACCAAAGACCTCTAAAACGGCGCATTTTCTTACCTTGCAATGTTTTAGGAAAATTGTCCTTAGGTCTACGTCTACAAGGACCCTTTCCGATATATATCTTTCATACGGGATCTCGATCATTCACCGAGTAAGATGATATTGGCGTACGTTTTCCCGGATCGTGTGGAGGATCAAGGAGGAGAACATTGTAATCTTCACTTTTATTACCCTCTTGCTCACTTTGATTACCATGTTGAGTTAATGGATCATCGGTTTCCTCATTACATTGCTCACTTTGATTAACGTCATCTTGAGTTGGTGAAGAATTAGCATCGTCATTTATTTGTTCTTCTTGATTAGGGTGATATTGATTTGATGGTAGTGAAGGCATATCATTTTGAGGTTCCGCCGACAATGGAGACGATAACGGTGTGGTTTTTTGTGATTTCCAACACCACAAATATGTTATACCCTTGCTTTTCATCATTAATCTATCAAAATAAATCATTTTTACATTACTAAATGATGTGTGCTAAATTTAGACCATTTCCCCTCCATTTAGACTCGTTTTTCCTCCGTTTTGCGAGATTATAATGCGATTATCGCTATTATTAGTCTTTCTCGCATTAGCGTCTTGTGCATTTCACGTGTTTTTGGTAGTTTTTTTTATCTATTTTGATAGG